>RQTK01000022.1:1139841-1180117 GCA_003991915.1 Elysia chlorotica | reverse complement strand
TCCATCTATCTATCTATCTATCTATCTATCTATCTATCTATCTATCTATCTATCTATCTATCTAACTTCTATTCCACCTCTGGCCTCCACAGACAACATGGATGCTCTCTTCATGTTCCTGCAAATGACCGCCGTCGTGGAAGATGCGTCCATCCTGACAATGCCCGCCCCATGTGTGGCCACAAACAGCGCTGTTGTGGGATGAGCAGTGACATGACAACTGGACATTGAACAGAGAAACAATGATGAGTGGACAATGGTCAGTGAGCAATGATGAGTGGACAACAAAAGTGAGCAATGACGAGTGGACAACAACAGTGAACACTGAGGAGTGGACAATGTACAGTGAGCAACGAGGAGTGGACAACGGGCAGTGAGCAACGACGAGTGGACAACGGGCAGTGAGCAACGACGAGTGGACAACGGACAGTGAACAATGATGACTGAAGCCATGTGACATACAGATCCACTACTCTAAAGTTACAGTCTCAGTGTAGCCCTTCAAGAACGAATTCAAACCATTCGTCAACACAGCTGTGTAAGATCTGATCACATTTCTAAAACACTTTAAACGTTCAGTATTTTGAAAATGAGAGCAATGTGTTAGTTGTTGGTTGTTTTTTATTATGTCGCTGAAATAATAAATAAACTGCTTTGTTTTACCCACTATATGTATCATGTGTACCATAAACTGTATGTGATTAAGCTATCCAGTCATATAAATACAATGCATGTATTGTTAATTTTTTTAATGTAATAGTTAGTTTATGTAATTACCTGTACATACATGTGTATCATATGAATATTTTGATATTCCTTATGGACTTCATTCAAAAGAACTGCAGGTGCAAAAAAGAGGTTTACATGTTTTCTGGTAATTTGTAAGTGTCGAGTTTTGTGGTATGCACTGCAAAGCCTAACTATTTTTGAGAGACATACTGTGTTAGCTCAGTCAGGTATAGATTTGTGACAAAACGTAACGAATAATGTTGTTCCACCTAAAAGCAACCAGTAAATTAACATCACAGCATCCTGAACTGTTTAGCTAGAATAAAAAGAGTCACGTCCAAGATTAAAAAAACGAACTGGTTTCTAACTATTGAACACTTTCGCTAGTTACCTAAACAAAGATATACTGATCACAATTAAACTAAGAGTAAGGCAGTTTCACCTTGTTTGAATGGTACAACAGAGTAAGTTGAACAATCATAAATTAAGACAACAAGATTGGCATCACTGCTTAATGAATTGAAATCGATAAAATTGAGTACTAAGTCGCAGTGTGGTCCATGAGGGACATATAATAAGTACCAACAACAACAACAACAACAACAACAACAACAACAACAACAACAACAACAACAACAACATCAACAACAATGATGATGATGATGATGATGATGATGATGATGATGATGATGATGATGATGATGATGATGATGATGATGATAATGTTGGTAGTTATTGTTTTTGTATTCCTGAGTTGAAGTGGTTAAAACTTGACACAGATTCAACTTGAACCAGGAACACAGAATCTAGAAACTCTTGGTTTGGGGGAAGACACAATGAAATCGTTTTATTCTGACAACAAGCTTTTCTTTTACAAAAATTTAGCAGTTTGTTTGGTTGACAAAATAAATAGATTGATAAAAGCTGGACCGTGTGGGAAACAAGAGTCTAGTCTCCAGCTTTACGTTTACAGTCTCGAGAAAGCCACAACGATGTCTTTAATTCACCGCCAACGGGTTTTGGTGACATGAAGGCCACACCGATAACCTATGTTTGTAGAACTTTGTACTGTAAACAGAGCTATTAAATTTACGCGAAAAAACTATATTTATGTGCATTTTTTTTACTTTTATTTGGCTAAAATATACACTTTTGTTGGGTGGTTGGGTTGACAGTGCGGCTATCATGTGCCGACTTGGGTCACCGACTTGGGTCACTGCTTCTTTGCTTGACTCATTGATCTATAAATAGAATATTACTTGAATACATCAAGGCTTGTAGCCCTGGTATACATTCATAATTATTACACATTTTCGAATGTCAAATGTTGCCACGGTGTCCTTGGAGTTATCGCAGGCTCTTGAGTCACCATCTTCATTGTGTATGATATGGATTGCTGAAGTTTCTTGGTTTATCAACTAACATCCTTGGTCAACAACTAGGCCATATCGCGGACGAGTCCTGAGACTACCGTCTTGTCGGATTTAGGTAGTGTCACAGAGAGCGAGAGAGATAGGGAGCGAAATGGGGAGGAAGGGAGATAGAGATAGGGAAAAGAGAGTGAGGGAGATAGAGAGAGAGAAAGAAAGGAAGAGAGACAGACAGGCAGAGAGACAGGGAGCGAAATGGGGAGGAAGGGGGGCAGAGAGAGAAAAAAGAGAGTGAGGGAGATAGAGAGAAAGAGAAAGAAAGATATAGAGAGAGAGAAATAGAGAGAGAGAGAGGGGGGAGAAAGAGAGAGAGAGGAAGAACAGTGAAAGAGAAAGAGAGAGATAGAGAGAGAGAGAGAGAGAGAGAGAGAGGGCACGAAGATTTCTATTTTAGCCCATCACTCTATACAATGTACTGACTCTGACCCACCCAGTATCACTCTGAATATAGCCACCTTCAATGTGCCCAAGGACGTGTGAAACTGCACTTACTATGCTGATCATCTTTGGTCTACCACCTCACCTGATCTTGAGTGGACCTGAACAGTGATTAGCGGTCAAACCAGACTACAGTTGTGCTAATTACAGTAACACGGTCACTCTCCTAGGACAGAATGCACAAACATGTCGTAGCTTACGTCTCTTCGTAAGCCTGTTTATTCTTATAATTATTGTGTCGATGTTTTGTGGCCGTTATTATTCTTTTTTATACAATGTGACAGTACTGTAAAAAAAACTAGTGTAATAACTGAGTGTTACTTACTTCTACATTTTGATAGCGCTGGTAGGAGCTTGTGAAACTCTATGAAAGTTGTGGGTCGATTCTTAGCCGGTGCTTGAGAGCCGTAGCTACAATATTGTGGTAATATATTTATAGAAATAAGAAAGCTACTGCGACGTTGTACTTATGACCTCTCAGGATAGGTAAAATGTTTCAATCCAATTATATTCTCATCCACATTCCACTCAGCCATGAGAATGAACCTGTTGCCAAGAATGATTACTAATTCTGCATTATTAAACATATTCCACTTTTATTCGCGGTACGGAAAACCGTGGGCTCCTCTTTGTATGTGGAGGGAAGCGATTTTCAGTACCACAAACTCAACATGCTACTCAGAGGGCCGTAAGTACAATGTCACGTAGGTTACGACTCATCATAAAAATAATGATGCGAATAAGACGGCCTACGACGAGTCGTAAGCTAGTAACTTCTCCCTGGTGTTACAGTAGTTGCTTGGTGTAAAGAGAACCCATACTATTGAAATAAAGCATCCGGTTTTTCCAAACTACATTGTACTTCCCGAAACACTGACAAATCCGTCACGAGGTATACATGTATTTCATTTCTCAGCCAACGTGGAGGATTGATAAGATAAAAGCGGTTGGATTTTCCGTATTTGCAATAACACGTTTGGAAAGTTGTGAGAATTAAGGACAGGTAAGTGAATGTAGTAATATATATAGTACATTTACATCATTCATTACACCTGATGTTGATAAACAGCTATTTCTATGCTATATAAAGACTGACTCTCTTCATTCGCTCAAACTTCAATATCAAAGGACTTTGATAAATAGCAGGTGAAGAATATAGAGCTCAAACTTCAGTTTGTTTTTATTACGATTGTACCTTATCACTTTAGGTCTTCTGTTTCTGTCTTTGCAGCAAATTATGTTGTCGATATTCATCAATCCAACTAATCGTAAACAAACTCAGGCAATAGCTTTATAAATTGTTAAAAATAATCTCTGTATAGAGTTTGATAGAGAATAAAGTCAAAACTATCATTGTATTTGAAGTATAATGTTTAAAAGAGCATAGCGCCTCTAACCGTGTAATGAACTTCTAATATAAACTAAAATCGTCCGTTGAAAATTTTGTTTTCTTTTATGGAGACATACTGCGAATTTTCTATTAGAATTAAGTCCTCTCCCGTTGAGACATAATTATTTTAAGAAGGAAAGTTGTAACGCAGGCCTATACTGTATTAAAACAATTCACAATTTTTCACTGGTTCAATAACGGAATTTGACGCCCAACCTCGATTCTTGCGATGTCCTGAGATCTTCTCAAAGTATAAAAAAAATCCTTGTAGTGGGGACACTTCTGAGCAGGGAGCAACTGGTGCACTTGGAACAGCGTTGATTTCACAACCGGAAGATTCTAAGTTCGGAACCAACGATCGGACTATTTTGTTTGTCGCATTTCTTAACCTACAGTTTGTTTAGGTTCAGGCGTTAGTCTTGGCAAAGCTTTCCCTTTAACTTTAAAAGAACGATGGTTTATATTTTGGTTCTGGACAAGGCTTAATGTACATCACGAAGATTTACCATTCTCTTGAATAGAAGAATCGCCATATAGTTAAAATTTAGTTGATTTTTTTTTACAAACTACTAATGAATACCCCCCGTTTAAAAATGTTACTCTCAAATTTTGATATAAATTCCAAGAAATATAAAAGTCTCAATCAAATCTTAATATATCTCGTTTGTGAAAATTAAAAGTCAACCATTGAATATCTTAACTTTTTAAATAAAGCTATTCCACTGGGGAAAATTACACACATTCTCTCTCTTTAATCTTACAGCAAAAGTTTGACCCAGCTATAAGATGTTGACTCTAGCAGCTTTTACCCTTCTGTTGGCCGGGGCGTGTGCTCTATCCGCCAACACAGTGACGACCATGATGCAGGACCTGAAAGTGAGCTCCAAGCTCCCACCACCTTGCTGCAGTCCGCCTACCTGGCAGGCAGAACTGGTGGATTTGAAATCTCCATACCAGGTGAGTTTAGTTTGTTTCATTGTTGCTTAGCGTCCAATATCAAGACTATATAGGTTATACTGTTGATGGGTCCCAAGACTAAAGTCTGACAAGTTTACGTGATGCCATACAGAGACAGTGTGGGAAGACCTGGACTCCTGTTTCGCCTGGTCACATTATACTAACATCTTACAATGGTAGATAAATGGTTTTCTATTAGACTTTCCTAAAACAAAAGAAATGTGTTTTCTATGACACTCCTTAAAAAATACAGTGAATAAAGAACTGACTCTCTTACAGATTCCTCATTATTCTCTCTTGGGAATTTTTAAGGAGAGAAGAGAAATGTCTTTTAAATTAATATAATCATTTAACTTTTTTGAACGGCCATATTTTGGGGGATTTATAAAACAAATGTGTCGAGTATTGTCTCTGAGTAATGTTACAGTAATCCTTAACACATATATTTTAAAATTGACACTATCATCATACAGGAGGGCGATCTAAGAAAAAAGCATATGCCATACCAATCGCAGATGATTGCAATCATAAATGCATTTATGAAATAAACAAGCGTGTGTACTGATATGCTTGTTTTTTTTCTGTCTTTTTATTAAAAGCAGAAGTGCATTTATTCACTTTTTCTAAGAGAATAACACAATGTCGATGGGACAATAACCACATCTACATTAAGGTAGAGATTGCAGGGCTTTGTAAATATGGATGCTCCATTACTATCGTTAACTCAGGTCCAACAATGGTATGAGGAACGTCTGTATTTAGATCACTTGTCAGATTTTGTCCCTTGTTACAGTTGTAATGAAGTCGATGTCGGTATAATGCGACTGGTTGAGACAAAAGCCCTGCTATCCACGCCCTGTCTCTGTGTGGCACACGTAAAATTTTCAGACAGTAGTCCTGGATCTTGTTCGCGATATCTAGTTGCTGAAAATGTACGTCCAGAAACCAACATGCCAAACCTGTTTCATTTATATTTCGACCCGCTGTTATATAGTGCTGCTGTTAGACGTTAAACCAACCCAACCAACCAACCAACCAACCAACCATCGACCCGCTGTTTTTTTTTCCTCAGGTGGACTCCCTCATCGCAGTCGACTACTCAAAGAATATGGAGGGCGTGATCACGACTTCCAGAGCGACCGGGCAAGTCATCGGACGCTCTTTAATCGACTACAGCAAGGTGTGTAGTTTTTGGTTACAGCAAGTGAGACAACAGGTTGGGTTTTCCCATTACATGCATACTGAATAATTCTCATAACACAACTGGTAAAAAATATACGCAATTGTCAGCAGAACGAGTATCGAACCGCAACTTTCCAAATCAACGATGCGCGTTCTACTACTGGATCACTGCAAGTATGCCTATGAAACATCATCTGCCTGCTTATATTTTGTGTGTGTGTGTTTTTTTTTAACTTTTTCTGTTTCATACCAGAATTTAGTTTTAAGTATTCCTTGTGCCTCACATGGACTTTCCCACCATGTGTTATATTGACTATTATGGTATGCTCAAGTATCACAAAAGATACCTAATGTGATTGTACTGCATTATCTTTGTCGGGGTGTAGATCTATAAGATTAAGCGAAATGATCGTTGCCCCCACCCACATTTTTAAACCCACCTTACCCCCATTATTTCATGAGAATAATGCATTTAGTCTCTCCCATTATTTCATGAGAATAATGTATTTAGTCTCTATATCTAGGTTGTGTTATAACAGCAGAACATGTATTTGTAGCCTAGATAATGCAGAACAACGGCCTTTGTAGGCTTACATAGAGAAACAGCTTTGATGCTGTTATTGTCTTTTGAGTATAACTATCTTGCTTTGATAAATTTGTATGCTTTTTTCTACTCAACATTTAAAAACTTTTAACATGCGTCGTGTTCGTTTTTGCATACTCTAGCACATGATATACGTGGATGTGTACGTTAAACCTTATTGATGTTTTGTGTTCTATTCTGCCTACTGTAGCACTTGATATATAAGGATGTGTGCGTGAAGCCTTATCAATATTTATATTGTCTTCTATTCTGCCTACTGTAGCACGTGATAATATGTTTTGTCTTCTATTATTCATACTGTAGCACTTGATATATAAGGATGTGTGTGTGAAGCCTTATCAATATGTTTTGTCTTCTATTCTGCCTACTGTAGCACGTGATATAATGTGTGCGTGAAGCCTTATCAATATTTATATTGTCTTCTATTCTGCCTACTGTAGCACATGAGACACAAGTTTTGTCTTCTATTATTCCTACTGTAGCACTTGATATATAAGGATGTGTGTGAAGCCATATCAATATGTTTTGTCTTCTATTCTGCCTACTGTAGCACATGATACACAAGTTTTGTCTTCTATTCTGCCTACTGTAGCACATGATACACAAGTTTTGTCTTCTATTCTGCCTACTGTAGCACATGAGACACAAGTTTTGTCTTCTATTCTGCCTACTGTAGCACATGATACACAAGTTTTGTCTTCTATTCTGCCTACTGTAGCACATGATACACAAGTTTTGTCTTCTATTCTGCCTACTGTAGCACATGATACACAAGTTTTGTCTTCTATTCTGCCTACTGTAGCACATGATACACAAGTTTTGTCTTCTATTCTGCCTACTGTAGCACATGATACACAAGTTTTGTCTTCTATTCTGCCTACTGTAGCACATGATACACAAGTTTTGTCTTCTATTATTCCTACTGTAGCACTGATGATGTGTTTGGAGTCTTATTATTATATATATTGTCTTCTATTATTCCTACTGTAGCACTTGATATACGAGGCTGTCTACGTCCCTGACATGGCTCCTACGTGTAAAAAGGTACCTTTCAACATGCCTCTGGCCCGATGCATGAGTAAGTTTTTTGTATTGTAATTACTGAAAAATATATCCGTATGATATTTAATTTCATAAAACAGTAACCATCTTAAGTAAAAACAATGAACTCAAGATATGTTTTAAATATAAAGAACGTTTCGCCATTTTTCCCATATAGGGAATACTTGGTTTACTTATAGATTCCTTATAAGACAAAAATTAGAAAGAAATAACTATGACTTACGAAAAAAAAAAACAGGTTAGATACTAATTTTATAAGAGTTGTTTAAAAGAGAGAGAGAGAGAGAGAGAGAGAGAGAGAGAGAGAGAGAGAGAGAGAGAGAGAGAGAGAGACAGCCAGACAGTCGGGCAGACAGACAAAGAGACAGAGAGAAAGGGTATTATGTTTTCATTAATGTTTTCATGTAAATATCAAAATATTGTAATTTGTTGCTGTTATATATAAATTATATGTAATAATTATTATCGTTTTTTTCCAGACGACACAACGATCACTGACCTGGTCTACCTGGGATCCAGCACGCTGGGGATGAAGGGTGCAGGCCTCAACTATGACGGTTACAGTTTTAAAGCGGCCGACAACGAAATTAGCATAGCTCTGGTCCCTATCCCAAATAGCGGCAATCTGTGTTACCCTGTGATAGAGAGCTTAAAAAACAGTGAGTACGCTAGAGTAAAGAGGTCCTGTACAATTAAAAAAACAGTGAGTACGCTAGAGGGGGTGGGTTGGTTTTTAACGTCCAACAGCAGCACTATATAGGCTATATTGTGGACGGGCCCCAAGACGGACGTCTGACAATTTTATGTGCTGCCACACATGAGACAGGGCGGGGATACCATGACTACTGTCTCAGCCGGTCACATTATAGAACAGTGAGTACGCTAGAGTAAAGAGGTCCTGTTCAATTAACAGTGAGTACGCTACAGTAAAGAGGTCCTGTTCAATTAAAAAACAGTGAGTACGCTAGAGTAAAGAGGTCCTATACAATTAAAAAACAGTGAGTACGCTAGAGTAAAGAGGTCCTATACAATTAAAAAAACAGTAGCTGAAGTAAAGAGGTCCTGTACAATTAAAAAACAGTGAGTACGCTAGAGTAAAGAGGTCCTATACAATTAAAAAACAGTGAGTACGCTAGAGTAAAGAGGTCCTATACAATTAAAAAAACAGTGAGTACGCTAGAGTAAAGAGGTCCTATACAATTAAAAAAAACAGTGAGTACGCTAGAGTAAAGAGGTCCTATACAATTAAAAAACAGTGAGTACGCTAGAGTAAAGAGGTCCTGTACAATTAAAAAACAGTGAGTACGGTGGGGTAAAGAACATAATTATGTCGAACAACTTGTAGACGACAGCTTGCCGCGGGCGTTGGTTTCCATATCGGAAGGCCCGCGGTTCGATTGCTTTGCGTGTGGCAGTAATGTGGAAAAAAAGGGGGAGTGAGTACGCTAGAGTAAAGAGGTGATGTACAATTGAAAAAACAGTGAGTACGGTGGAGTAAAGAACATAATTATGTCGAACAACTTGTAGACGACAGCTTGCCACGAGAGAACCTTGCCATATCAAGGACAGAGAAAGATGGAAATCAGTCATAACAAATGCTCTCTCTCTCTGTCTCTCTCTCGCTCTCTCTCTCTCTCTCTCTCTCTCTCCTCTCACACACACACACAGGGGGCGCTTATCGAAGGAAATACATGTATCAACAAGTGAAACGTTCTCTTTGGTTTAACATATCTAACTAGAACTAGCGAATGTTGAGAAGATATTCAGTGGCTTTCAAAGATAAAACTCTATGCTTCTGAAAACATTTTTTTAATCAGAAAAATTTTAGATCTCGTCGCCAATCAGTCGGATTTTTATTTTTATCAAGAAGCCCATAGTTGCATGCAGAATCATGTAACAAACCTCGTATTGAATTACAATTAACATGTACCCGGAGTTTAATCAGCGAAGTGTATTGTACAGCGCTATTAAGGAAATAAAAGTTATATCCCTTTTAATATGCCAGCACATGACTAATTGTAAGACTTATACAATACTGTTCTCTCTTCTACACTTGTTTATGCATTATATATATATATATATGTGTGTGTGTGTGTGTGTGTGTGAATTTCTTTGAGGTTGTGCGTCCAATGTAGCTTTTAGACCCTCGCAGATTGAATGTCCATGCAAAAGAGGCAATCTTGTCAGCCAATCTGGACTTGCTTAGATGGTCATGGTACATTAATATTATTTGAGCTCTGCCATGGATTAGCTGTGATTTGGGGTGGACACGTAGACAAGTAACATGTTTTTGTATCGGCTCAATATTAATTTTGATAGTCTAAAGATGAGGCATAGACACAATTAACTAAATATCTAACTTGATGATCTGGTTCCTGTTCCACAGAACAACAGGATTCCATCTACATTTTCCTCCAAGCGGAAAGTAAGGTTAACGATCCAACCATATTCGACGTGCCCGCCCCGTGTGTTTAAGTCACACCCACTCTCTGCATCCTACATTAGGACAGGGCCTCCAGTTATTTTTATGGTTTAATATTGTTGTTGTTGTTGTTGTTGTTGTTGTTGTTGTTTTTGTTGTTGTTGGTGGTGGTGGTGGTGCTGTTTTTCTTTTCTCTACCACCGTGTGTGTCAGCAGCGATGTACCTAGCATTGTTTTAGCCACGCAAAACCTCCAAATGTAACAGCAGGGCGTGGTCTATAGTTTACTTGTTGCTGCTGTTTTTACTGTTTTGTTGTTGTCTTTCCCTAATTCATCAAATAACTCTAAAATAATGTTCATTTAGGAAAAAAAAATTAAAAACAAGTGAGCAATAACTATTCTTTGAAGATAAAAATAAATATAAGATGCTAATATTGAAAACCATGAAATTTGGTCTGCCTGTGTTAGGTTCAAAATGTGCAAAAAGAAAAGTTTTCAGGATACGTATAACAATGTTGACAGAAATAAAAGTTCGTTGATGCAATCTAAATAAAGCGTTGGTTTCATTTTGTTTTAAATTTAAAAGATAATAAAATTATGACTTTTATTTTTCATTAATGTTGTACATTTATTTGTTTCAGCTGCAAATATAAATTTTTCTTAAATACTGGTGTGATTTTGATTTTGCTATGAAAAGTACATGCCCATAAATACCAATCAAAGTCAACTGATCTTGTATCTTATGGCTAAAAGACAAAATACAAAGTAGGTCTAGTCTACTTAAGTGACTCTTGGTAGTCTATACCAAGTATGTGTGTTATGGACAAAAAAGGTTTTTAAAATCTTGCATACATTGTAACTACTAGCAGTTTAATCGATTTAAAAAGGCTCTTTAAAGGGTACTTGACATCTTGGTTTGCTTGCTTGCTTGTTGGTTTATAAAACTCACAGATTGCTCATAGACACTGTATAAATAATGAGCCTTAAAGCACACCAAACACAGTAGTAGATAAATCAGGTTCAAAGCAACGTCGTTTTGCAATAAACTAAAAAGAAAGAATCTATATACCTGTTCAAATTTGAGTAAGGAGAAGATTGTGGCGTTTGCAGCACATCTAATTTGATGTAAGAAATGGGTTGAGGAGGAAGAAGAGTTTGCAAAAATAAGTAAAATTACAAACAAAGAAATAAACAAAACTTCAAAAAATGTTCTTAGTAAAAAAGATCGTTTTACATGTGAAAATGCGACTAATATAACTGTACTGTAATTATAAACTAAGAATAATCATTATCTTTGAATGATTTCCTAAAGAAACAACAATCCGCAGTTATTTCCCATGTAAGAAATTGTTAGATAATTAGACCGACTACTGTCTTTTCTGCTTCTGATAGAACTAGCAATACATTGTACAATGCATACGCTTTACGTAATATCATTGAGTTAAGCGTTAGACATCACACTCTGTAAATCTTTTGTTTTTTGTTTTTTTTTTATTTTATTCTCATTCTTATTCTTGTTTTAATTATTCTTATTATCATCGTTATTATTATTTTTATTATTATTATTTTTGAAATTTGGAACACTTCCGTAAAGGCACACTAAGAATAATCATTATCTTTGAATGAATGATTTTACAAAAAAACAACAATCCGCAGTTACTTCCCATGTAAGCAATTGTAAGATAATTAGACCGACTGCTGTCTTTTCTGTTTTTAATAGAACTATAAATACATTGTACAATGCATACTCTTTACGTAATATCATTGAGTTAGGAGTTAGACACCACACGCTTGAAATCTTTGTTTAATTGATCGGTGTCTTAACCTCGTTTCTCAACCTATAACTATGATATCTTTTATTTACATATTATTGTATTGTTTTAAAAGAAGAAATAGTAACCTTTTGGATAATAAACAAAATGTAACATAAAAGCTATCAAGCAATATTAATTTCATCCCGTGTTCAATTTTATTGTCATCTGGAATGCCCGATGCATTTGCTGCGCCATTTCAAGCTCAATTTAACGAAACGAAGATCTGAGGTCTCTGTTGCGGTTGTTGTTGTTCAGGTTTATTTATTTATTATAGTTATCATCAATATAATTTTTAATTTTGTTGTTGTTGTTGTTGTTGTTGTTGTTATTGTTGTTGTTGTTGTTGTTGTTGTTGTATGCCATGATTGTTGTTTTGTTCAATGTTATTTGATTATTGTTGTTAATGTTATAATAACTGTTTTAGAATAATAACATGGGAAGTAACAAACATTTACAAACTCATCCAATCTTCAATTGAAAAAGGACTGACTATTTCTATGTATATAGTTTCGATGACCATTTATTGAGAGGACGTGTCAAAGGCAGAGAGGATAACTACAAAACATGTCCCAGACATTGGGCTCTCAATATATTATGGAACATTAATGACATAATTTATTCAAAAAGAAATAAAACTGTCAAATGTTTTTGATTAAAGGAGAAAAATCGTATCTGACTCATTTTAGTTTCAAGGGGTACAGCCCAGATGTTAAATACAGTTTGATATTGCATTTTGACACCTATAGATTTAGTCATTGCAAAAATAATTGATCTAGATTGCTTTTTTTTGTTCTCTGTTTCAAACTGTAGAAGTCTTTAAAAAACTAAAGACATTTTTAGAAGAATAAAAGAAAATTAAACATAGCTAATAGCATCATTTTTTTTAAACTTTCACAAGGAATTAATCTCGGAGAAATTTGATTGACTTTTCAATATGAGCCATCCTTGGAAATCTTATACAGCATGCAACACATCCATAAGAACTAGAAGAAAAGACAAAAAAATAGTTTTATCTGTACATTTGGAGATAAATTTTTGTGGTTAAGATCATTTTCACATATTCACAGTAAAAAATCGAGTTCTATTTCTAAATGTAAGGATATAAACGTATGTTTAAAATCATTTTCATATATTCACCACTAAAAAGTTAAGTTTCATATCTAAATGTAAGGACATATATTAAAAATTAGTCTAAAATATCCATTATCTAAAAGAGTCGAGTTTTATCTCTAAATACAGAGAAATCTGTGTAAAAAATTTCAGCATCATAAATTTATCTAAAAGTCTTTTTATGAGTTACGTTGAAAATAAAAAATCAATTCCAGAAACAAGCTGAGATTCCTCACTGACAAAACAATCATGTTGAAGATATATTATAAAAAATGTTCGTCTCTACATGATCCTGAACATTGGCACTAGTCTTGAGTTGAGTTGGTTAACGTTCAACATCAGCATCATGGGGACCGGCCCCAAGCCTTACATCTGATAATTTATATGCTGCCACACAGACACAGTGCTGAGATACCTGGACTCTGTTTTTAGCTGGATCCGTTGGATCGACACTGACCAAACCAGTAGGGGAGAAATCAGACAAATACATTTTTTGAATGATCCTTGGTTTTGAACCACGGACCTCCCAAATCAATCCTTGAAAGTCAATTTAATTCCAGAAACAAGTTCAGCCACCTGACAGAAAAATAACAACCGTATTGAAGATATAAGAAAAATATGTGCATCAAGGCAACCCTGAACTAGGGCAGTTTGTCATTGAGCTAGCCGGATGGTCTATCCAGAAACATGTCATTTTGATGTTGATTTAGCAATATGTTTGTCAATATCTATCTCATAATAATGTTGAAATCAATTTCTTTTAAGTTAATAATTAAAAAACAACGACCAAAACAAAAAAAAAACAAAGCAAAAAAACAATAGTTGAAATTGTACTACAAACACTGGAAATTATCTTAAAATAAAAACTACCAAAAATAAAATTCCCTAAAACATTTTGTCACGGCAGTGACGAATTAAAAACAGAGCTTTGTGATCTCTTACTGCAATAACTTAAAAGACGCACACATACGCACACACACACATATATTAAGATCTCTACAATAGTAGTAATATCTTTTGCATGCAAATATCATTGACCAATCATGATAACATTTATCATAAGACTTACAAAGTCCGAATTACAGGAATAATGTTCACAGCAAGGAAACCTTTCCAACAATTCAGTTTCATGCACAAATGAAAACAAGGAAAGTTCCAATAAAGGCAGCAAAAAAATAGCCTTTACACAAGATTTTCACCATTGACTTCTCAAGCTACTGAAAGGTGCGATGATACAGAATTGATCATTAAGTTGATTCTTGTAACAGATTTGGAATCTTTCAGCTCATAATGGTAGAGAGTTGAGAGAGAATAATTCCTGATTTTGAGATTCTACAAAATTTAATTCTAGGGCTTAGCCACTATAATGCAATCTCAGGATAGATGTCATTTAATGAGAAAAGTTGAGCAGCTCTATATAATACAGCCATTGAAAGAGAATTGGCAGATAAGTTTTAAGATTGCCAATCACGTTAAGGTTAATTGGCATAAATGGAGATGAGAATTACAGCATCAATTAATCTCTCCCAGTAATAAAAAATTGCTGTGCCAATGAGATTTGTTTATGGGTTTGTTAAGCCATTTAAAAATGTCAATATGTCATTAACAGCTGTTTTGTAGATAAAAGCATTTTAAATCCTGTTGAAGAATTTATAACGACGTAGCATTGATGTAAACTCTCAATCCTTGAAGTGGATCTATTGATTTTTATTTTTATCAATTTTTTTAATCTCTACATGAACGGGGAAAACAAGAGCCTGATCACACTAGGAGCAACACAAAGAAGTTGGTAAACAATTCTTAATAAGTACAATTTTAAAAATACATAAACATATGTTACAAAAGCTGTAGATTGATAAAATACTTTCTTCATCAGATCAAAGTGACTTATTTTTCTTTAAATATAGACGGGTAAATAGTATGTCATGGCCTTGGGGGACACTTGTACTTGGTATCTATTTAAAGCATAAAGTGTAAATGCAAATAATTTCATAGTTATCTTCCATTTTCTTTTAAAAGGTAATTATTAAAGTAGTTTTCTTTTTCCTTTGACATTTAACAATGATGCAAATATCATTACAATAACTTAACAATACCTATAAACACTAGCAAACCGTAACCTATTTAAAGAAACTAAAAACAAGGTAGATTCACACGTTTTGACACACTAAAAGCTTGTCACACATTTTGACACACTAAAAGGTTGTCACACGTTTTGACACACTAAAAGCTTGTCACACGTTTTGACACACTAAAAGTTTGTTACACGTTTTGACACACTAAAAGGTTGTCACACCTTTTGACACATTAAAAGGTTGCCACACGTTTTGACACACTAAAACGTTGTCACACGTTTTGACACACTAAAAGGTTGTCACACGTTTTGACAAACTAAAAGGTTGCCACATGTTTTGACACACTAAAAGGTTGTCACACATTTTGACACACTATATTTTGTCACACGTTTTGACACACTAAAAGGTTGACATTGACATTGAAAACAAATTGACTGAAGACAGTCTGAGACAGCAGTGAGTATCAAGGTAGAGAGCACCAGCAAAACTTCCTTTTGAGAATTATACAATCGTGGAGAGCATTTAACAACCAATACAAATCATAATTGAGTGCATAAAAATTAAGTATTCGTCATTGACATTAAAGCACACTGCGCATATCAAAAAACAACATGGCTTAAACAACATCCATTTTAGATAACAAGATAAACGTTCAAAATGTCACAGGAGTAGAAATACTGTTAGAAATATTGAAATACCAAGTTTTGTTTTAACATATTACATATGATACATTCGGTAATGAAATACTTTTGCGTTTAGCTTATTCTTTGGTATGTATATAAATTTTTATCGTAAAAAGTCGTGAAAACTAGTATCATCATGTACATCTGCTAAGCAGTACTTTGCAAGAAATGGTATGTAGAGTTCGCAAAAGCAAAAGATATGCAATGGTTCCTTTTTCTCACCAGCACCTCTCTCAGTAAACCAAAATCTTGATTTAAACACTGTTTTTTTAGGGAAGCAGCTGTGTTCTGTACAGCCCTAATCCAATTTTTTTATACACAGTCTTGTTGACAAATTTCAAATAATTGATTTTTAAACCATCACTGTTAGAATTTAATCCTACCATATAATATTTAAGATCATTTATCATTCAGATCTGTGGGTACAAAATACTCAATTTTTCTGAATTATTTCCTCTCTGTGTTTAGCAGCTTGATTTAATAACAGCTGTTTGAATAACAGCTACAGAAAACATGCAGAGTTTGGGAAATCTCTGAATTAGAAGACATAATCGGCATTGCCAGACTTACATAATATTTGTATTATTCTTTTAAATTTTACTAAGCAAAAATTTGTATTTTTCTTCACATGAGATTCTTTAAAAATACGTTTAATGAATATTAATGAATATTTCACAACAGTCAACTGTATTGCTCATACTGAATTCTTCTTTTCTAGCATGTTATGCCGCTCAATCAACTTAAATATAAGTCAGTACCACAGGCAATGCCCATGCCCTGTTATCTGAAAATGTTTTTTTTCCCCTTTTCTTACAACTGGCAACTCTAGTATAATAGCCAAAACATATTCCATTAAATGTCTGAGGTAAATAATTTCAAATGAGGTACCAATACCTTTCTCCAAGATTCAAACAAGATTAAAGTTTAAACTGTCATCATCCACTCAAGTTCTCTGATAAATTCCTTGCGTATTCAGTGATATTTACGTAAGATCGCCTGCTACACAAACTGTATTATCAATAAAATGTTAATGACTTAAAAGAGCTTATTTAGCCCATTGTAAGGCACACAAAAAAAATTATAAAATTAAGTATAGTGCATTTCTAATACTCTAATCGTAAAACAACAACATGTACCTGCAAAGCAGATTTTGTTTCGTTTTAGAATTTTAGAGCTGCACTATACATACCTTAGTAATTTTTGTGTGTGCTTTGCAATTTGCTACATATACTGTACAGCTGACACAGCTACAGGCACTATGGGAGAGGCACTTCTCACGGCATCACAAAGCGCCTACTACTAAAGCATAAAAAAGTCCTCCCTCCTCAGGATGGGGGCTCATCATACCACCCCCCGCCCCTAGAACCTAAAGCTTGGGCCCACGGCTGCAATGCTGCCGGTAGGAACTGAAGCTTCTCAAAATGTCTCAAGACAGAATCCCCAAGACTTTCTACAGATGTGCCGGCATGGGTATCAGTACCACCACTGTGAGAGTATCCCTTCCTGTGGGTGCGTCTATACTCGGGCTCAGCCTCCCCGTATGTTGGTGACAGGCTCACGAGGCTGGGGTCTGACAGGCTGGCGCCCAGGGACAGCTTGCTGACGGTGACAGAGGAGAACACGTCCAGGAGTTGGCCAGTGTCGCCCCGCTTGGGTCCTGCCATCTGAGTCACGTGGACGTAGTCCAGGGACCCGTCGCCGTCCACGTCTCCCACCGCGCCTGGAGGAAACAGGATCAACATCAATATGACCAACAGAATCGTTATTATTAATTTTTATTACCATCATCAATATTACGATAAACAGCATCAGCAGCGTCCTCATCCTGGTTCAATTCTTAGTTTATACCTGATTTTGAAGGACATAACCCAAGTTCAAGATTACGTCTATCTCCGATATCCCTCCCTCGTGGCCAATAGTATCCTTCCTAGTATGCTTTAAGTCTGATTCACTGTCTTTCTAACATTCACCCCACCCCTTCCACCCCAATCACCTCATTCTCCTCCCCCAGCTGAAATGCTACAAACTTTCTTACTAACCTGTGGATAATACTGGTGCTAGAACTGCACACATGCCAATCTTTGACCTTGACCTTCCAGTGAGGGCGTGGCAGTGCAGGTCGCCCCGCTTGTGATCCAACACTGAAATGTGGCAAAACGGCATTTAATCTTAAAATATGATATGACGCTAAACCAAATAATTAAAGGGATTTAAGATTTCTAGCATCATTAATATAGTAAAGCAGTGTTGTGAATAACATTAAAATGTCCCAGTTTATTTCAGTAGACCATATATAATTAATCTATTTCAGTAGACCATATATACATAATCTTTTCCAGTAGACCAGATTTCCAGCATCATTTAAGTTACGGTTAAAGAAAAGTCCATTTGCTTCTGAAGCAGGGTACTGTGATACTGTTTATTATCAAATCAATACTAAGCTCATACAGAATATCTGCAGTTATGACATTTTCCAAGAAAGAAAAATTAAAAACAGCATTAAATTTGCTCTCCTCTCCTCTTCTTCACATATTAGAACATTTGAGATGTCTAATTTCTTTTTCTTTTCTCACTATCACAACACTATTAACACATTTTGAACTTCATGCATGTTATCAAATATAATCTTAACGATACAATAAAATTACGATAAAATCAAACAAAACTTACAATAATATTTCCTCTTGGCCTCCACCTCCATCACTCGGACAGGTTGTGCACTGGTCAAGTGGTCAAAGAGTAGCACGTCCAGCTTGAGGAAATCCAGGTTCTGGTCACAGCTGGCCTGGTCTGACAGAGCTCTGGACTCGATGAGGTCGCCTGGTTTGATAGGATTGAGCGTAATCTTCAGTTTTACCCTTTTCACATTGTAAGTTTTATTTATCCTTTTCACACTGCAAGTTATATTTATCCTTTTCACATTGCAAGTTGTATTTATCCTTTTCACATTGCAAGTTATATTTATCCTTTTCACTTTGCAAGTTATATTTATCCTTTTCACATTGCAAGTTATATTTATCCTTTTCACTTTGCAAGTTATATTTATCCTTTTCACATTGCAAGTTATTCAGGGACCCGTCGCCATCCACGTCCCCCACAGCGCCTGGAGGAAACAGCATCAGCATCACTATGACCAACAGTATCGTATTTAATAATTTTTATTACCGTCATCAATATCATGATGAATAGCATCAGCAGGATCCTAATCCTGGTTAGATTCTTAGTTTATACCCGATTTTGAAGGACGTAACCTGAGTCAAAGATTATGTTTATCTTCGATATCCCTCCCTTGTGGCCAATGGTATCCTTACTACTATGCTTTAAGTCTGATTCACTGTCTTTCTAACATTCACTGGATGCCCACGGTCTATGACCAAAGCAAGGTGATCCTGCCATTCTTCATGCCGGATGCGTTCGCAGTCAGAGAGGACATCGCCGCCATGTACACCACCTTCAACAGGAAGTACCCCAACAAAGTGAGCAAACATGAAATGGGCATATGACATGTGATGAAAATGGATTATTTACTGAACAGCTGAAACGCTACAAACGTTCTTACTAACCTGTGGATAATACTGGTGCTAGAATGGCACACATGCCAATCTTTGACCTTGACCTTCCAGTGAGGGCGTGGCAGTGCAGGTCGCCTCGGTTGTGATCCAACACTGAAACGTGGCAAAACAGCATTTAATCTTAAAATATGATATGACGCTAAACCAAATAATTAAAGGGATTTAAGATTTCTAGCATCATTAATATAGTAAAGCAGTGTTGTGAATAACATTAAAATGTCCCAGTTTATTTCAGTAGACCATATATAATTAATCTATTTCAGTAGACCATATATACATAATCTTTTCCAGTAGACCATATATACATAATCTATTTCAGTAGACCATATATCCTTAATCTATTCCAGTAGACCCATATCAAGTAAAGAACAGTCAATTTGTTTAAAGACTGTTCTGAATCAGGGTCCTGTAATACTGTGTACTAAACTCATACAAAATATCTGCATGTATGACATTTTCCAAGAAACTTAAATTAAAAACAGCATTAAAATTTGCTCTCCTCTCCTCTTCTTCACATATCAGAACATTTGAGATGTCTAAATTCTTTTTCTTTTCTCACCTATCAAAACACTATCAACACATTTTGAACTTCATGCACCAAACATTATCAAACATAATCTTAAAACTACAATAAAACTAAACAAAACTCACAATAATATTTCCTCTTGGCCTCCACCTCCATCACTCGGACAGGTTGTGCACTGGTCAAGTGGTCAAAGAGTAGCACGTCCAGCTTGAGGAAATCCAGGTTCTGGTCACAGCTGGCCTGGTCTGACAGAGCTCTGGACTCTATGAGGTCACCTGGTTTGATGGGATTGACCATAAATTTCAGTTTTACCCTTTTCACATTGTAAGTTTTATTTATCATTTTCACATTGCAAGTTATATTTATTATTTTCACATTGCAAGTTATATATATCCTTTTCACATTGCAAGTTATATTTATCCTTTTCACATTGCAAGTTATATTTATCCTTTTCACAATGCAAGTTATATTTATCCTTTTCACATTGGAAGTTATATTTATCCTTTTCGCATTGCAAGTTATATTTATCCTTTTCACAATGCAAGTTATATTTATCCTTTTCACATTGGAAGTTATATTTATCCTTTTCACATTGCAAGTTATATTTATCGTTTTCACATTGCAAGTTATATTTATCCCTTTTCACATTGCAGGTTATATTTATCCTTTTCACATTGCAAGTCATATTTATCCCTTTTCATGTTGCAGGTTATATTTATCCTCTTCACATTGCAAGTTATATTTATCCTTTTCAGATTGCAAGTTATATTTATCCTTTTCACATTGCAAGTTATATTTATCCTTTTCACATTTCAAGTTATATTTATCCTTTTCACATTGCAAGGTATATTTATCCTTTTCACATTGCAAATTATATTTATCCTTTTTACATTGCAAGTTATATTTATCCTTTTCACATTGCAAGTTATATTTATCCTTTTCACATTGCAAGTTACAAAGCCTATTTTTTGAGTGTGCACTATTTGGGGGAATTTTCAAAAATGTGTGAAAGTACAAAAAAAAAAAAGCTTTGATATATAAAGTTTCAAATAGAGGTGAGCATATCAATGCAAAGAAGAGCTAGCACAAGCACATATCAATTTGCACACCATGTACACAGCATGATGGGAAAAGGTTAAATATGGACATGGCTTGTAACATAGTTTTTCATACACAAGCACAAAAAGGTTGCTCAGTTTTTTTTCCTGAAAACTTCTGTAATTCCAATAAAAACAAATTCATGATTCCAAACAATGCACGCAGACTTAGAAAATTGTTTTCAGATAACATCTATATGAGTATTGCCCATTAAATTTTTGTTCACCATTGAAGGTATCTGAACTTCTCCCACCCTCCAAAAAAATAAGAAAGAAGAGACATAGCACAAATACTACGAATTAAACATGAGTTATTGGTTGTTTTTGTTTTCAACAAATACCTTACTATTATCAGAAGAAGAAGAAAAATTCCATATCCACAAATACAAATTTAACCGTAGGAAATAGAAAATGGAGATAACAGCGAACTTACATTTTCTCTGAAATTCTTCGGCCGTTAGGTTAGCTGGAAAAGTCTCTACACCAGCCTGATGGTCTGAGAAGTAACGGCTCTGAAAAACAATAAAGACCATTAAAACTCATAACCCATCTGTTATTCATTGTTGTCATATAAAGCATTACCTACCGAGCCACAATTTTCATTTATTGAAAAAATAAAACTCCATAGAAAAATGAAGTGTAACATTTACGACGAAAGAAACTAAAGTTTAAGAAAAAAAAAACACATGATAAAAGTCACTGTTCTTTAAACTCTACGAAAAAATTAGGGCAAGAGAATAAGTTTAGCTCAGTACACAAACAAGCAGTGAGGATAACTATATATCTGATGAAAATGTGAAAAAAAATTTTTTTTGTAGCTTTATAGTTAAACTCTGGAATATGTATATATAAACGCATATGAAGTACACAATTGAAAAAAAAGGAATTTGATGCTTATCTTTTTTTTTTAATTTTATTTTACATTCTACAGAGGTAATAAAAAAAAACCATAGGATTTTTTCATTCTTTTATAAAGTTACTGACCATGATGTCGAGACCAGGATACGTTGTTAACTCATCAAGTGACGTGTTCACTCCAACAAACTTGACTAGAAAGGCACTGAGGTTGTCAGCAGATGTCGTTCTCAAAGACAAATCTGAGACGTGGACAGAGCTTGACCCTTCAACTGACCACAACGTTGACCCATCAGCACCGTTGAGAATCAGGGTCTGAAAACGGTGTGTGTGTATAAAAAGTGAATCTGGCAAAATGGCCAGAGCAAACCAATGGTGCCTGGTATTGCACAAATGCACCGTCCATTAACATTTTTTTTTCATCTTTATTTTGAATGAATGGAATTAACCATAATAATCTGCCAAAAACAGAAACTGACATTTACAACCCCAAGTGACATTTACTTGCATAAGCCACAAAGGAGCCAATAATTAGCTTAAAATACGACTCAAATCATTTTGTGCCATTAGATTTTCTCTAAAAGAAATTATCCGAGTTGAGTATTTAGAACCTGAGTTAAAGTGAGCTGAAGTTTAACAATAACCAACGCGTTTTGTAAAAGAGTCAACTTCAAATCTTTTTCCTACAAAAATTCTAAAATCTGGATACTTGAGTGACTATACGTGGTCAATTCTAACAGAGATTGTACCCACCCTTGACAGGTTATAACTGTCCCAGGCACCCACACTGAGGTGTATCAAGTAGTCCATGTATAAATCTGTGTTGTAATGTCCAGGGGTCGGAGACCTGCAGGGATTAACAGAGCATGTGACGGGTGTTAAAATAAAGGTAGAGATTTGTTGTGTCAAGATCTCCTACACTTATGAGCATGGCCCTTAACACTCCCCTCAAGTTTTTTTTTAATAAAACAGGAAACTATATAGAGAAGAAAGAATGTCTTGTACTCACTATTATCAATTAATTAAAAGAAAGTAAATTTAAAGTTTCTTTTCCTAAAGATACTCTTTCTGGACATTTTACATCTCAAGTTTTTTTTAATAAAACAGGAAACTATATAGAAAAGAAAGAATGTCTTGTACTCACTATTATCAATTAATCAAAGTAAAGTAAATTTAAAGTTTCTTTTCCTAAAGATACTCTTTCTTAACATTTTACATCTAAACAGTTTGATGTACGTGTTATCAATGATTGCCTTAACGAAACAAAATAAAAATCATATTTTGCAATGGCATGCTTGTGTTTATTTCGGATCATATGCAATTCCCAAGACGATTATGAAGAAACACTGCATCTATCAAATTAAACAATTGTTGTAGACAGTAACTATATAAAATCCATACCCATGTATCTCACAGCCATCAAAACTTCTGGACCACTTTGTAAATAGAGTGGGCCCATCCAGTAGTGTTACTCGTCCTCCAAACTCAGTCACCAATATATCTAAAGAACCGTCGCTATCAGCATCAACTAGTATGGGAGGGGAAACAAACCCTTTTGTACTGCTGCTGTAAGAAGAAAAAAAGCCAAAAAGGTAATCAATGTATTTGAAGTCTTTGTTGAAGTGTTGAAGTTCTGAATCATTGTGCTATCTTAAAATTCAGTCAAATGAAAGAACCACATGAATCCATAAAATGTTCATGTTAAATCAACCACTTTTGTAATTATTTTTTTCTCCAATGATATTGTAAAGGTATTTTGTTACAATTGTATTTTTGTTGTTTTTGTTGCTGTTTTTTTTTTTTGGTTATTTGTTTGTTTGTTTTAGGGGGAAGGGGAGTGATAAGTTTATTTCTTAAGCTATAACCAGAATTTTCCATTTATCACAGCTTGGTGGCAAAGAGTTTAAAAAAATGTTTTAATCAGTTTACTCCTCTGATTAAAATATGATATCATGTACTATTTATTTTGAACCATATTTTTGTCCTGCTTCACTTCTTAAAAAACAAACAACAGTGGTTACAAAAAAAGAAAACATTTAGCAGCAAGATAACCATACCTTGTGAGAAAAGCCACACCGTTAGAATCCAGTTGCTGTGAGTTTATCCACTTGTATAAGTCCTTGTTGTAGTTCTCAAGACTCTTTCCTGTTGATCTTTTAAACAGATCTGGTAAGGATATTGACATCAGGGTTCCTGGGAACAAAATTGATACGTCAGTTTATTAATTTAATTTCAAAGCTTTTAAGTTGCAGGTAAGACCTATATATGTTATTGTGGGCATTACAGATTTGAGAGTTCCTGCAAAGGCAAAAAAAATTTTGTTAATTATCTTTAGAGTACAAAAACATACCAAAAAAACAACAATTAAATTTCATGAAATGGAACCAAGCATAAACATTAAAAAAAAAAAAAAAGTTTAAAAACTTAAATTAGATAAAAAGAAACTGTCTGGAAAGTTTCTACTGCCATACTTTGTTTAGGGGACTTAGGTATTAAATTTCATGAAATGGAACCAAGCATAAACATAAAAAACAAAACAACAAAAAACAGTTAAAAAACTTAAGTTTGATAAAAAGAAACTGTCTGGAAAGTTTCTACTGCCATGCTTTGTTTAGGGGACTTTGGAGAAAGTTTTTGGAAGAAATTACTCACTTCAGGTTAAACTTATTCTGTTTTGCCCCTTCTTTTTAGAAACATTCTTTCAATTATGTAAGTTATTCAGAGGAACTACACAAAACCCCACAAAAATATTTAAAAAATCACTCTACTTCTTAATAGGTAATTTCTATGCTGAGCATTACACTGGCCTCATTTATTCTATAACCAATCTACAGGAATAAAGAGTCCTTGCGCATCACCACATTTATACCACTGATTCAAATATTCAAACCAAAATGGGAATAGAGCCATAGAACAAAAGATGTACCAGATTGTGTTTTGCTGCCAGAGCCAAACAGAATGTAGACTGCCCCTGAGTCTGTGACGTATTTTACAGGTGACATAGAGACCCCCATTCCCCCAGGTATTTCTAGAAAGGAATTTCCAATGGGTCTCCCAGATTTGCCAGAGATGAGAATTAGACGACCCGCTGCTGGTAAATCCTTCTGGAGAGATTAAAGAAATAATGAGCAAACATTTCAATTTATTTGCAATGATTATAAATGAAGGTTTAACAATGCCTTTTGCCATGCTGTCAATACATTATGTCACAAGTGAGAGAAATGTTTTATCCCATTGAGTGTACTGCTTCATGTGTCAAAAATATAGAAAGAATTATCTACTGTTAGAAACTTTTGCATAAGATCCCAATATCATGGCAAAATAAAATTTTCAAGCTGATTAACAAATATAAATCTTTGATATCTTATAATAATTTTCTGCATACATATTTACAAAATATTATTCTTTTGGAATGATTCAGTAAAATTTTTCCCCAAAAACATAATAATTCAGCATATAAACACTGATTTGCTGCGTAGTGCTAAATTCTTTTTATTTCAGAAATTATGGTCGATTATTTATGATTTAGTCACTCTGAAAACTGACACCCTAATTTAACTGCATTGACCTCTAACGACTCACTCATTTCAAAATACTGTTATATTTTCTCTTCAGATTTCAGATCAAATAACAGTCAAGTAATTTCTACACCATTTCCATCTTAAGAATACAAAAATCAATATACCAACGCAAATTTCACAATCTTTTATGAATGAGTAACGATAGAAACTAACTTGCACAGCCTTTTATGAATCAGTAACAATAAAAACTAACTTGCACAGCCTCATCGTGTCCATGGCTGACCACCAGGTCCAAGACTCCGTCTCCATCAAGGTCGGGCAGAGAGGCTGCTTGATGCACCGTCCAGGTGGGTACAAAGTGTGTTGACCACGGCGCCTGGTCAGGATCCACTGACCAAAGTGTTTCTCCTGGAGAAGTTGATATTTTATGATAATACTATAGAACAATCACTAGGCTGTGGGGTTGCTTAACCTTTTCGCATCCCTTCACTCAAGGCCTATTCCATGCGCGTAGTATTTTGGGGAATTTTTAAAGAATTTATAGAAGGTAACAACTTTGTTGTTCATTTTATTATTTCAAAATAGAAGGTGTGCAGTTTGATGCAAAGATGCGCTAGCATGATGGGCACGATGATGGTAAAAGTTAAAAGGTAGAGTGTGCTGCATCAAAGCAAACATCCTGTGTTCCTTTCCACGACCAGAGCCACAGTGTCAGTATAATTATGTGATGGACTGAGACAGAAGACCAGGAACTCTGTGTCTCTATGTACACAAAAAAAATGTTAGTTCTATGCCCATAGCTGCATAGAATCTCCCCAAGTAACCTAGGATAATAAACAACCTTCTCTTTGCAGAGTTTTAAATCCAAATTAGAGATTATTGAAGCGCAGTGTTGCAGGAAGTCTTGCAGGAAGTATTTAATTATTATCCATTTGTAGTAATAAAGAAAAAAACTTAATTTCTCTGTCTCTCTCTATATTTCTCTGTCTCTGTCTCTGTCTCTCTCTCTCTCTCTATCTCTCTTTTTAACTGTCTGCCTGTTTTGCTTTCCTAAGTTAGCTGTATTTGGGACTTAAGTCCTTGTTTCTTTAAAGATATTTTTTTTACAAAAATATGAAATGATCTTATACATTTTATTTTGATGGGAGAGAGAGAGAGAGAGAGAGAGAGAGAGAGAGAGAGAGAGAGAGAGAGAGAGATACAAAAATATGATGAAAGATCATACATTTTATTTTGATGGGAGAGAGAGAGAAAAAGAGAGAGAAAGAGAGAGAGAGAGAGAGACAGAGACAGAGAGAGAAAGACCGTCAGACACACAGACAGAATCACAATCTCCATCTCTATGCACAACTGACCCGACATGACATCGACAGCCTGAAGCGTTGCGTGTCGACCGCTGACAACGCAGTCTGTCAGGTCGTCGTCGTTCACGTCCAGGTCGGCACAGGCGCTGTACAAGATGGTGGACCGAGTCTGGCAGCGCCACAGCTCCGCGCCGTCCAGCCCGCCCAGAGCCACGAGTTGGCCTCCGCAAGGGTACACAGTACCTGGTGTTCATTTTGGTTTGTATCAGAGAAAAATAGTAGACATTAGACATCTTCATTGAAACAGATTTCTTTTTAATCCACATAAATGCTTTATTTATTATTTGTAAAAAAAAAAAAAAGAAATAAAAAAGCAATACAAATTGTTGGCCTTTACATTGTACTTCATCAATTGTTTCATTTTTTCTAATAATACAATGAATTTTAAATTGTTTGATTATTTTGATAGATGATTTTTTATCCATCCAGTCTATCCCTAGTTGTTAAATAAAGGAAGTTTGGTCTCTTTTCAAAATACTTCAATGGCTTCTGGTTACTGAAGAAGTTTTATGGCATTACAAGTAAAAATCACCAAGCATTTGACATGGTAACACTTATAAGAAATATCAATCACTTAAAATTGACTTTCCCTTGAGGCTTCATTAAGAAAACTCTAAATTGCTGAATAGACTTACGTCAATACATTTCAGTATGATAAGGGTAACAGAGATCTATTTCTACTTAATTCTTATGAATAAAAGTTAGGACAGACTGACACAGAGACAGCAATTATTTTTTTTAATCAGCCAACACAACAAAAAATATAAACTGTTCTAACTGTCCTGAATAGTTAATATTTGACCTGTATACCTGCGTTTTTCTTTTGAAAGCCTCGCTTTCCCTCCAGACTATTTTCATAAGTTACCTAAATGTTTGCAGTGCTCCCTCATATCTTTGCCTTGAAGTGCAGCTCGTACGTGGACTTGTCTGGCCAGAGCCACGACAATATCATCCAGCCCATCCATATCGATATCCAGCATCCGGACACTGGATTCAGACCCTAGCAACATGACAGTCAAAATAAAATGAAGTCATCTCCATTTTCAAAAATAAATTCACAGAGTAAGATATCCTTCACAAGTCTAAATAATTCAACACAAAATATTTATTGATACGTTCAGCGAGCATTCTAAAACACTCACAAAATCTCAATGACTTACAACTTATGGAAAACTGAAAACAAAAAGGTACACTTACTTAAATAAGAAGTGTAAAAATAAAATATAATTTAGGCATGGACTAGATGCAAAATGTTCGACAACCAATATTTAACAGAAGTAAAAAAAAAAAAACATTTCAACATCATTAATAAGATAATAACAAGATGCTGTACACTTTTCAAAACCATCATTCCATTAATTTTTGTAAAGCTTTTTATTGTTAACCCACAGGCACACTTTCTTTATAAGATTCTACATTCATCTCCAAACAAAGAAAAAAGATAAAACAGGGGCGTCAACGCAGTAGCCCTGGGATAGAGCATCGGCTTTCATCAGCTTCAAAGACGAGAGGCCTGTGGTTCTAGTGCCTTTCTGGCAAACACATTTTCCCTACTGGTTGCTACGGTACTATCAGTGTAATGTGACCCGGTACTATCACTAATCACTATCAGTGTAATGTGACCAACCAAGTCCCTGGTACCCTGCTCTGAGGTCTCGTCACCGTATAGGCCTTTTCTAGAGACCTCGAAGTCCTTACACTAGGGGATCATCTCACTTTCTCTCATCAAACATAAAACGAAACACCTGAGTGACATGCCCGTGCTCCGTCAGTCCAGACTTACACGTATCATTGAAGCTGCGGACCCAGTTCTCACTGCTGCGACTCGCGTTGTCGATGTGATGGACTGCGCCGTGGTTGAACGCGTGGTTCAGGAGAGGAAACAGGACCGCCGCCAGGGCAATCAGGCTCACACCCAGAACTATCAAAACCACCAGGCAAATCCGCCTCTTCCTGGTCTCCTGGGGAACGGTGGGACGAATCAAAGTGTTGTGATGAGGGGGATCAAGAGAAAATCAGCTTTGTAATTATGTTCAACTTAAAAATTTGGTTAATGAATCATAGTGCGACAGTAAGGAGAAATTAACATCCCCTACCCCCTCCACCCCCTAAAAAAATCACATTAAATAAATATAAAACATGTATCAATAAATGATGATCTACATTAGACTTTAGTAAAACAAATAGTGCATCTAGTCTATATGTACAACAATGTACAAATAGTGAATCTAGTCTATATGTACAACAATGTACAAATATTAAATCTAGTCTATATATGTACAAAAATGTACAAAGATGTGAAAATAAAAGAGCTTTAAGTCAAATAGAGGAATACTCATTATATTTCAAATACTACTTGTAAAAAATATCATACTCATTAATTTAGTCCTCTATCTACCCGTCACCACCTGTGTAGCCATACTAACTAAAATACAAAGCATGCCCCCCCCCCTCTCCTCCACAGCGTGAAGCAAGAGCCTGTGTGATTAAACTCACAGATCTAGTCCTAGATCCACCGATGACTCTGGGCTGTCCAAGCCTCTCCAGCTCAAACACCTCGCCCCTCTCCATGACCTGGGTGTTGGTGAGCCGCGAGTCAAACAGAATGTTTTCCTCAAAGCCTTCGTCTTCGTCTTCTTCCTCGTCTGCCCCGTCGTCATCAGCATCGTCCTCGTCGCTCACGCTCTGGGAGAGGCGGTGGTACCTCACCTTGCTCGACATTCTCACCTGATGTAAAGAAAAAACAACAACAGAAAGGATAACCTCAATTAGCTTATACTGGTTGTCTAATGGTTGGTTTTGTAACGTCTTCCATAAGATATAGAGGATATATAGATATAAGATTAGGATAAAAATGAAGATGATAGGTTAGGCAATCTGCACCAGTGTCTATTTATAGCAGAATGGCGCTGCTTTGGCAGAAATAGTGACATTTTCTGAGACGTGAAAATGCAACTGAAAAGATATGTGTGCGACCAAGGTATTCTATCAACAATGACATAATATGGTTGTCTTTGCTCAAAGATTGAGAACAGCACAAAGAGATGTGGAAAGAAAGATTCTAAAGACCAAAATAAACCATACCGAGAAATCATAAAGGAGATCTAAATCACAGCTCTGGCTTAGAGTTACGGAGCCAATAAGCGATTAGAAAGCCTCATCCAGTTTCATTGTCTGGATCGAGAAGTCTGTGTATTCAGGCTGTCTAGCTAACCTTGCAACTTTATGTGCTCTCATATAATGACAGATCAGGGAATATCAGCAGATCTGTCTCTACTGAAACCAACCTAACCAATGGGGGAAAAGGTGGGTTGATCAAAATTTGATTCACTCTCTCCCTCTTTCTATCTCACCTTTCATTGTCTCTCTCACTTTCTCTCACTCTCTTTCACTTTCTCTATGTGTCTCATTCTTTCTCTTTCTCTCTCTCACTCCTTCCTCTTTCTCTGTCACTCTCTCTATTTCTCTCTCTCACTCCTTCCTCTTTCTCTCTCACTCTCTCTCTTTCTCTCTGTCACCCTCTCTCTCTGTGTATCTCTCTTTCTCTCTGTATATAGCTATGACTGACTCTTTACCCCGGGCTCTCTCTCTCTCTCCTACCTGGCCCCTCTTATATTTTCCGCTTCTCCCTCCCTCAATTCTCGCTCAATTCCTCTCACGCACCATCTCACACCAGCCAAGTGATGCACTTCCTTAGCGGTACATCAGGTCTTTCGGGAGATATGAGCCCAATGTGGGGAAAGCGTATCAGTTGAAGAACACCAGATCATCCCCATAATCACTAGGTCACCGTGCAAATTGGTCAAGTTTTCAGTGCCGTGTGATACATGTATTGAGTGTCGAACAAAAAGGAATTAGTTGTCAACAAATCGATATCGGTTCACTTTTTTTCCATTGCTTGGGTGTACTGTATGTGTAAAAGGTCAGATTATATGCTATGGCCCTCATTTCATTTTGGTTTATTTTATTCCCTTCGTGTCAGCAAAATACAGCGGGTTCAAACTCTGAAACAACGTGAGTAAAGGGAATGAGGGAATATTAAGCCAACTCTATTAGCGACTCATTCTAATCACCACTGGACGGACATAAGAATCATGCAGCAATGCTTGGATATAATCAGTTATAGGTGTGACACATATGATACATGATTGAACTGATACCAAGAGCATGCAATACGTTACATGACATTGGAGTGTTGTTTTGAAATCTAAATTTAAGAGAAAAAGAGAGAGAGAGAGAGAGAGAGAGAGAGAGAGAGAGAGAGAGAGAGAGAGAGAGAGAGAGAGAGAGGGGGGGGGGGGGGGAGCATTATACGCCGTTCGGCCTAGCGTCATATTGGCTATCTTTAGGACTACTAGAATTCTAAAATATATTTTTTTTAATTTCATAAACTTGATCAACACTATTTAAGCTTACTTTAAAGAAGTGATAAAAAAGGGCTGATTTATTGCTTGTTTTTGTTTGCTTTTTTTCACGCTTTTATTCTTCATGTTGTTTGCATATTTTTTTAAAACTCGAAAAGTAAGAACTTCAGCGCACGAAAAGAACGGAAAATTTGTTTATAACAATAACCCACCATGCGATTAAACGTTCAATAAATTATGTGTTTAAAAAATAGGTTTTGAGAATACGAGAATAATGGTCACAATATTATTTTTCTTTTAAATGCGATGGTGTGAACAATGATAGAAAAAAAAAATTAAACATTAAGAACAAAACTTACAACAAAGTATTGGCGCCATATCGCCTGAATGGATTATTGCAACTCCTCTCACAATTTCCTCCACATAGGAAAAAAGCTACTCGAGAATTCTTTTGTTAGTTTCTTTTTTTTCCTCAACAACAATACACTATAATAAACGTAAGTCTAATCAGTACTAGTATTAATATTCGGCTGCTTGTAGCTAGGAACTAATCACATCTAATTATACATAATAATATTTACAGTAAACCCAGTGTTTGGTAAAATGAGAGACACTGACTGAACTGTTTTGCTCGGTTCCCGGGACATCTGAACCGCCACTTAGAGCTGAGTAAATGTTCCAGGGAAATCGAAAGATTTCCAATCTAGATAGGTTTACAGTATCTACATGTACATGTATCATCAGCAACAGATGGAGTTGACACTGGTATTGTGTATTGAGAGAGATAGAGAGAGATAGAGAGTGTCCTTTAGAGAGATTAAGAGGGAGAGAGAGTGGGGGAGTGAAGGCGAGAAGTAATGTAACTGTAACATTCGATGACTTAAAATTGGAACTAGTGCAGTGGACTAGTGCAGATAAATGTGCCTGTGTGTGAGAGAGATAAAGGGAAAAGATAGAGGGAAAGAGAGGGGGAGACTAGGGAGAGAAAGAAGGAGAGGGAGGGGGCAAGCAGTAAATATCGCGAGGTCTAGGATCTTATCACCTTGGATTTCTCTGGGGCTACTAAAAATTCTGAAGAAAAAGATTAAAATCAATGTTTACAGAAAAAAAAAGTAAAAGAGGTGGCACATTGGGGGAAAAAAGATAAAAGGGTAAGAGGGAGAGAAAAGAGAGCGACAGAGAGAGAGAGAGAGAGAGAGAGAGAGAGAGAGGGGGGGAGATACCTGGCATGAAGAGACTGCACGAACGAAAAAAATAATATACAAAGAGAAAGAAATAAAGGGGAGATGTACATAAAGAGATGCAAGTTACAAAACGAATAGAAAACCATGAGAGACCTTCAGGCTGGCGGTGGGCGGTGGACAGCCAAGTTGGCGCGGCAGAGATAGAAGACGGCAGACTGGATTCAAAGAAGATGAATAACAGAATACTTGATGCTCAGTCTTTCTTTGGCCAAGGAGCTGAACAGCAGAAGGCAAACAGAGATGAGCAAACGAAAGCTGCAACTGAACTCTGGGTTGTGTAAATCTATTTTTGCTGATGCCCATCTCAGTCTGTGTTAAACTCATAAAAAACGTTTTCTGCAGGAGAGGAGCTCCTCGAACCTCCTCCTTAGTTTAACGCCTCCTGGGTTACCAATAATTTTTCAATACGGCGATGGGTCTCAAAACATTATAAGCATAACGATGGTTTTATGTGCGGTCACAGAGAGGATAAGGTAGCGATAACAGAATTTCTACATCAGTTAGATACACAATAAAACATCGCATTTACATCGACCCACGTGGTCGGGTGAAAGATTGAAACCGATACCTTCCAATTAAAATGCACTCACTCTACCACTGAGGGTTGGGGTTGGGTTGGTTTAACGTCCAACATCAGCACTATATAGGCTATATTGTGGATGGGCCCCAAGACGGACTTCTGGCAATTTTATGTGCTGCCACACACGAGACAGGGCGGGGATACCATGACTCCTGTCTCAGCCGGTCACATTATACTGACACCGACCCAACCAGTAGGGAACGCAGCAGCTAGGATTCGAACTCGACTCTACCACTGAGCCACATTCTCCACAGATCTCATCAAAAGAGTAACCTTTGGTCGCAGAGAGAAAAACCCTTCCCTATTTGAAGTCTCTACTACGTCTGAAGAACGATACTTTACGGTGACGGGGGCTAAAGGAATTTCACCAAAAGCTGTCCACCAAAAGCTGTGCAACAAGTTTTAATTGCAACAAGCGAGACCTGCGAGATGCTGCTAGCGGTCAGGCCTAACGACATGGAATGACCAAACCAGACGGACCTGGGAGTGGCGATCAGAGGGATACTGGTCATCCTCGCGATGGGTGGCGAAATTGATTAATGGTGGGCTGAAATTAAAGAAGGGAGATAGGGACAGTGTGTGAGAGAGAGAGAGACAGAGATAGACAGAGAGAGAGAGAGATAGACAAAGAGAGAACATTAAAATTTCTATGTATTCAAAAGGAATCTCAAATGAAGATCAAATACTCAGAGAATATATTTAAATTTTAAAAGTGTGATGAATCGACTAATTATACATGCATGTAAATATTCATAACATAAAGTAGGCCCACGCCTTAGAACAGCAGGTGTTGTAGGCATATAAAACCGAAAAAAATATAATGTAACACAAAGCGCTCGCGGAATCCAAGCTTGCTTCGTCGGGCTTGTAAAAGACTGCAACGAGGTGTTGGGTTTTTGCAGGCAGTACAGTTGCTGTAGCGCTCAATTTACTTAATTTGTTGTTTGAAAGCGAAAAAGCCCTAAACACAGAATCTTTGTCTCGGACGCTTAACGTGGGCAGTTCTCTTCTCCAGCACGATTTCGCAAGCTCTCCAGTGCTGGTACTCAACTGCACATAGAGAACATAAGCTCACATCGCAGTTTTGACAGTATCAAGGTTCAGCCTAACATCTCTGTCAAGAGAGAAACAGTGAAACTCGCGTAGAGCGTGAAACACAGGTTGTACTTTGTAAGCGTTAGAAATCGCTCAACTGGACTATTACTCTTTACGTATCATAAACTAAAATATTAGTTGGCTGGTCAAGCATAATGAATTGGAATCTTTGGAACTAAGTACTTATTCACCCATAACTTGTTATTCCACGAAGGAATACCATCACCCCTTCTATTACTGTACTTGTTAAAAAATTTGTGTGCTCACTTTCCCTGTTTGCAAGCATGAATATAAATTATATTGTGTAGTTGTAAGAAATCATCAACCTGACAGACCGCTTCATCGAGTTCTAATTAGTAGTGCTCAATATCTCATCTAAAGAAATTATCTTTATTTCACGGATAACTCGTTTCAATGTTGATCTCAAATCATGCCCCTACTGTTCAATCTGATGTGGTATATACATCGATTCGTCCAACATGTTTAATCTTTGATTGAGGGAGAATGTCTCGTCTACTGGTGTGTTCTATTGATTCTACATTATCACAGAGGGGTCTACTAAGACAGTGTTTTCTGCCATAAAAGTAATTTTAAGCAAGCGATGAACTTCCTGGTGCTGCATAAGTTTACATCATAAAGCAGTATACATTATCAAGTTTTTTCATGGTTTTCACGACGAAACAAACGGTCCATGCAATTGCAAATCCTTGAATCGTGTTGACATTTTCTTGGTTGAGACAAGAAATGAACAGTTACCTTCATAACTCGTTATGAAATTGGTGACGGGTTACTAGATGTCGAAATGAAAGTTAAAGGTGTGAACAAATAAAATACGATGTGTTTTACCTAAGACAATAAACGACATCATCGGCCAAAAAACAACTACGGTTAAAATGATCAACAATGGCTCAATGTACGTTAATATAAACTCGTGCCTGAGGTTTAATGTCAAATAACAAATTTACATTTGTATTAATTTATTCGTTTCGCTAGCTTTATTTAAAGTGGCAGGGAAAGGAGGGGGGGGGTTGGGCCTCAGGCCTCAAGCTTAATTCGGCACTGGAATGGTTTCTTGAGAAGAGAGAAGGCACAGGAGGTCTGTAGTTCAAACCCAACTCTGGCGACTTTGTCCCCTATTGGTCGGATCGGTGTTAGTTTAATGTGAACCACCTGAAATAGAGTGTTGGTATCTGCATACTGTCCCTGTGTAGCAGCACGTAAACTTGTCAGACGTTAGTCTTGGGACCAGTCCACAATAAGGCTAACTTGGTGCTGAAGTTCGACGCCAAGAAGCAACAGCGACACCTTCTCTCTCTTCATAAAGTATGAATGTACTTTACCATCGACGCCCAAGATATGAAGAAAATACACTTATTTGGGATTTATTTTAATATTTATTCTTGTAACATTTCTCCAATTAGCAAGTCCATCATAACATTTTGCAATTTGATTTATAAATATAAAATTTAAAAAAAGTAATTCCATACAAATCATGGCAGTTATTTCACTATTATTTGCTAAGACAATCAAGATCTAAATTTTAAGGCTGCGTAATTTTAAACATATGGGAGAAATGCCTCGCTGATAATCCTGGGCTGAGTCTGTATCTACCATATCTACCTGCAGAGTCAAAATACTGCTATAGAAGAGAGTGCCTGTACACAGGTGTCTTTATTTTGTATTGATAAGGGTTTTTGTCCGAGTTTTGCTATACACACTATATGGGGGTTCAAATCAAATTCTCTGGTCAGGTCATCGAATAGGGCTGAAGCCATCCTCCTAATGTAACATTTCCTAGGCCTAAAGAAAGATTATAGATTGTGTATAGGTAAAACAATTGCGATACACAGCCTTTAGGCCTAATTCCATATAATTTAGACAAAAATACTCCTCTCTCTCTCTCTGTATAGAGAGCGTAGCCTTTAGAAAGATTTGGACATAAACAGTGTAGGGCTACAAGTGTGCTGGAGACTCAGCAGCTATCCTTACTCTTAAAAGCTTTTCATCAATATAAATCTAGTTGAGTGCACATTTTTTCCTTTGTTCTCCCCCCTCCCCCTTTCGCTTCCCCTCTCTCTCCGCTCGTCTCTCAAGACCTATGCTTTGATTTATATCTAAATCTAGGTCTAGATTATTTTTTTTTATTATAAATTTAGAAATCTAGATTAGATCCAAGGATCAACTTACCTATGAGTTTTCCAGGTGCTTTGATAATAATTCCCTGCACTTGAAGATCCTAGACTTCTAGATCTAGATCTGGGTTCTATCTATTTTTTTTCTATTTTTCCTGCGAGTTTCTATTTATGGAATCTACAGATATCGAGATCTAGATCTAGATTGTAAACAGATCTAGATCTAGATCTAGATGACGTCACTTATTAATATATTTAGATCTAGATCTAGATTCTCTGAGTGCATTTTTTCCCAGAAAACAAGGCCTTAGTTTACTAAATTTAGTGATGATTGTCCTAATAATCAATAAAATACAGTCTCCTAAGCTAACTGTTTTCTCTAAATCTTTGTGAAGATACTGCTCTTGGTTTTTAACAGTAAAAAAAATAGAGAACTCTTATCAAGTTTTGGTTGACGACTATAATTTTTTCAGTTATTATCTCCCTTATGTCATAAATGTGATTCTTTGCTATCTTCTGTGGATTATCGATTGCTGCAGCAGCTGGTATGTACTGTCGTAAAGGATTTATTAAACTATAAAATCCCGCTTTTGTTTTAATAAGTATTTTATGGCATGCTTTATTTTCTTAAGGTGCTAAAAGCACACATATAATACATCTTAATGTCGAAGCGACAAGTGACTAAGTTTACACAAGCCTATTGTAATGACCCAGACTTATAAACCGTACAAACGCCATTCGGTATGAATACACGGCTAAATTACACCTCTTAAATCACACCAAATATTTGAAGTTCAAGGTTCAAATAAATGAGCAGTAACCAACTTGAACTAACGGACATACGATCATTTTAAAGGTATTTTAACATATAAAACGTTATAGCTTTGTTGACCCTTCTTTAGAACACAAAACCTACATAGTAGTATGAATGTTCGTTACACATGGCTAAAATGAATTTATGTTTATCATAATAGTGAAAGATGTTCAAGTAGGGGTACAGATAGAAAGGTGTTTGTTTGTGTATGTGTCTGTCACTCTACAGACGTGTGTTAATGTTTGAATGATTGGGTGCCTTTCTAGGTGCGCTTCTGAGTATCATTTTGTCATACCTGTGCTAAAATTGATAGAAATTAATCACTTTTACCCTTTTACTGTATTGAATTCGGTGACTTGTCCTTTTATTTCGGATGCCTCTATGTATATCAATGTGAAATACTAATATAAAGTGTTATCTGGTGTTAACTGGGAATTTCCTTATTGGATAAATACTTTATTTTTTCTTATCTACGTTCGAATGGACTGTTGTAATTTTTTTTTGTCCTTCTTGTACAGTAATTATAAAGATCGTTGTTCTCTACCCTTTATGGCTAACATTTAGTTAATTTTGAAATGCCGGTGCCATTTAACCGCATTTAATTATTACACGTATTGACATTATTATACTACTTGAATAATCCATTGGAAACTTAACATTTAACAATGGAGTTAAGTGTTGGAGCGCCAATAACTTAGGCAAATCTTCGTTTACAATAACGATGTCAAACCAATGGTACGTCCTGGAACTCCAGACATTTCTAATTATAGAATTAGAACAGGCGCCTGGGGTTTGCTTCTTTTCCACTTCTTTCTTTTTTTTTCCATAAAAAAGGCATTTTTAAACCATGGGGTATTCCACTTTTCTACAAATTTAATTCAGAAAAATGCGCTTTTCTCAAAACACTTTCTTCTCTTTTTTTTCAACCTTCTGCTTTGAAATTTTCACCACGGCTTGTTATCATGCGTTTCATCAAAGCGGTCTAGCAGAAGCTATTTAAAAAAAATATTAATTTTGGAGATATGCTTCTTTTTGTTGTTTTGGTAAGTATAATCGATAAACTAAATAAATCGGAATAACTTTTGTTCTGATGAATATATTAAACTTTCGTTACAACGTTATTATTGGGAGTTATCAAGTTTGGTTACACTTTGTCAAAACATGTGTGAGCCTATAGGTTTGAAAACATGACTAAAAATTCATAGCAACAGATAATTATTTTCAAACAAAAAAATGTTTTTGTTAATTCGGATATGGAATGTCTCGTGGTCACTTTTTTCCGATGAAAAGTGAAAGAAATTAGTGATCCTTATTGGCGCTCCTCCACTTAATGAGATTATGGAGTCCACCGAAGAGTCGAGTGATATGAAAGAGCTGGTACCCGTGGTTTCTCATCTCGCTTGTATGTTATTTTAGGGTTGTGTCCCTTTAGAACTAATTTGCTACCTTTGTATGTGCAGCGTTATTAATTTTTTTCCAAGCTGCAATGACTTTAACCGTCCATCTTTTGTTGCTGTGGTTGTTCTTGTTGTTGTTGTTGTTGTTTTTGCTATTGTTCATGTTCTTGACTGTTCTTGTTCTTACTGCATTACTGCTGCTTCTTTTGTTTTTTGTTTTCCTATACTTGATGTCATATTTGCTGATAAACGCTGTCATGTCAATTTTGTCCATCCTCTTTTTTTGCAGTACATGTACCTGTACAAATTCTGCCTTATAAAAACAAAGTTTTATCTCTCTCTCTCTCTCTCTCTCTCTCTCTCTCTCTCTCTCTCTCTCTCTCTCTCACTCTTCCCTCTCTTTCTGTTTCTCGTTGTTTGTGTCTATTTCTCCTTATGCCTCTCTTCCTCTCTATCTCCCTTTGTCTCTCTCTCCTTCTCTCTATTGCTCTGTATGTCCCTGGAATGTCTCTCTCTCTCTCTTTCCCTCTCTCTATTCCTGTTTCTTTCCATTTCTCTAATCTATCTTGTCTCTCTCGTTCTATCTGTAGCTCTCTTATTCTTAATCACTCTGTCCCATCTTTTCCTTCTTCCCCTTCTCCTCCTTCTCCTTCTCGTCTTCTCTTTCCTCTTTGTCTTCGTTATCCTCCTACTTTTTATCATCTACTTGATAATCATAACTGTGCTTCCCCCGGTGTCCTTTTCGCTCCATTATTTTCCTGGCTGTGAATCAGCCCATGCCTTCTTCCCTCTACTGTATGCAGATAACATTCCTGTCTACTAGAAAACACCTGTTCCCACCGCCAGAATCCTCTCTCACCAGCGCTATCCAGATCTATGAAATCTATTATCTTTACCCTCCTCTCCCTCTTCCAGACCCTCCAGATGTCTCGCCTTACCTGTGCTTTGTAGGTTTGTACTCACAAGCCAGGGACGTTTTAATCTGAGCGATCTGGCGTTGTACATTATATAGAGTCTAGTCTTACGTTTCATGCCGCTACATATTATTTTCTAACCTTGAGGCTCAAAGTCTTCAAAAGAAGGATACCATAATACCATTCAGCAAAATACTCTGCTCCTAACTGACTGCATAATAGGCATTATAAAGGATTGCGTGTGTAATGAAATATTATACTATACATGAAAAGTCACTTCATATTTAATTTCACAAGCAATCTGGAACATTACACTGACACTAGAAAGTTAATTTTTAAACTACTAAAAGTAAAGAGATTTTTGCCTTATTGTTCTCGGAAAAAAATGATACTGAGTTAAGTATATATGATAAAGAGAGTCGCTCATTGTCTGAAGTTAATCATAATTATTACTGCATTCTTTTATAAGGCGAAATACTGTTTATTTCGGATGCAAAACTTTAAAAGATATCACCTCGAGTAAAATATAATAGAAAATATAATACATAAGACATGAGGGGGAAAACGCTTCGATATCAACTTTATGGTGATATTAAATCTAAAAGGTATTGAGAAAATAACTGTGAGTCAACAGATAGTGGTGGCGCCATCTAGAATGTACGTCAAATCTAACACAAGGCACTGTATCGTTTAATTCACACAAAAATTGTATCTAATCAGTGTTGTTAAAATTATCAATGCTTTATGCAGCAAAACAATCTTTACTGTTTCAAAACTTCAGACTACTGCATTAGCCACGTGTCGAGATTTATCTGAATCTGAAATTTATGTGCACATAAATCCGAGTTTATTTTCATATCATTTCTCTCTCTCTCTCTCTCTCTCTCTCTCTCTCTCTCTCTCTC
>RQTK01000022.1:1120327-1139667 GCA_003991915.1 Elysia chlorotica | reverse complement strand
ATCTATCTATCTATCTATCTATCTATCTATCTATCTATCTATCTATCTATCTATCTATCTATCTATCTATCTATCTACCTGCCTATCTATTTCTCTATCTATTTGCCTATCCTTTTCTGTCTTTTAGCCTCATTCCTAACTCCCTCCTCCACAAAATATACACACACACATACACACACATCTCTTCAATCACGAGTCCCCCCCCCCCTTTCCCCAAAACCCTCCCTTTTTATTACCTTTTTTCCATCACAAAGCATATAATACACATCAGAGCAAATTTCCACCTATCTCGACCGCTGTTCCCTACAAGCTCTTCCAACCTGTCAAGCAAACCCCCGCATTCCTTTTCATGTGAAAACATCTGCTCAGTTGGTCCGGGCGGGCCTGCCGTTGTTTGTTCCCCATAGCTCATTGCTCAGTGCTCATCGCTCGGTGCTCACCTTTGCCAACTGTCTCGGTGTCTACCTGTATCACAGCTGCCAACCCGGCTAGAAACGTATATGTGCATTTTTAGAGAAACCCGTGTAACAATACAAAGATATTGTTTGTTTCAGGGCGAGCTGGCGCAAGCGGTATAATACTAGGCTTCCAATTGGGCTGTATTCAGTTCGAACCTACGATTGGGCACAATGCATGTATGTTTGGAGGATTTTTCCTCCTCCACCCTTCCCTTCCATCCTCCCTCTCTAACATTTGGGAATGTGTCAATATAATGTGACCTGCACAGCCAAGGAGTCCTGGTGTCTTTGCCTAGTCTCTTAATGTGTAGCAGCTCGTACATTGTCAGAAGTTAGACTTGGGGCCCGTCATCGTATATGATCCTTCTTGGTAAAATAAGAGATGTAACACCAGGGTGGAACTTCTCTCCTACAGAAATATCGCATGCCATACAAATACACTTTTTTGCATAGAGTTGGCAGAAGAGTTGTACTCCTGGGCGGTGAATGCGGGCCACCAGGTGCTAACCGTGAGCAAGGGAGAAAGAGAGACCCCGGGCTACCTGGCTACCTGGCTACCTGGCTATACCTGCCGCCCCGAGAGGGCTACTTAGGGAGAGAGCATAAACATTGTCTCCCAGTGTTATTCTATAGAGAGAATTGAGATCAAGGGAGGGAGATGGCAATGGATAGCTCGTAACGTCACGTCTATGGGATTCCATCATTTAAAGAGGCTGTTAGAATCTATGCGGTCACTGAGGTTATACAGTATATAATGTATTTTTATCGGAGGGTGTTGGTACTGGTATGTCGCTGTGATTTACCTAAGATTTCACCCTAATTTATTATCAAATTCAGCAAACTCGTTGACATCATATTTATTACTTGACACCCAGTTTAACATCTGCTAATTTTTTAGATCGAGATTGCAGATTACGAATCAAATACTGTGGGTGGATCCTGATTCTTAATACATACATGTACGAACATCAAGAAAAGCTGTTATACATGTGTACATAAATCACACTATCTCGTGTAAATACGGTGTGTGTACACAAGTAAACAGATGTACTGTCGTTGATTAACTTAATAAAAAATATTAAAACAAAGCCAAGGCCCATCCACAAAATAATCTGGTCTCACACACACACACACATTTCAATATAAATTAATATAATTTTGTGTTGTTTTTTTTACCACCCAGCTTAGAGTTAGATGATCTGGTTATTTATTATGTATCAAAGCTATTTAGATTTTTGTTGTTATTGTTGTTGTTTTTTTTCTCCCTCACGTTTTGGTATTTCCAGCCTGGCATAGCAAGGACTCAGTGACCCTTGCTGTCGGGAGAGATGGGAGAGCTGGGAGAGATGGGAGAGAACTAGGAGAGCTGGCAGAGAACAGCAGTGTCTATAGATGATGCATGTCATGATCCCGGCTCACTGGTGCTGGTGCTGGCTGCCAAACCCGCTACAGGAACCAGATGGTGAGCGCTCGGTGTTGGCAAGATGATGGCGAGGCATTAGACCTCGGGGCGTCACTCATCCTGGCAGAATGGTGCGACTACAGGGATGGGGTGCCAGGTGGGGTGGAAATGGAAACACAGGAGAGGGGATATTATGAGTGTTTGTGTCTGTCTAGGAGTAGGATAAAGAGGGGGGAGGGTGCTGTGGAGTACGGGAAATAAGGGAGGGCTAGAGAGCGGGGAGGGGGGTAGTGTTAAGTGACACAGAGAGTGACAGACTGACGAAATCACATTTCCTGCTGGCTACAAGTAAAGGGCGATTTCATTGTATTGTATGGAACACAAATAAAGAAACTGGGTTAACGGAGGCAATGGATATAAAATTATAAGGTTTGTTTGGAACCTTTAAGCTGGAGATATTATCTGATTACAATCAGTGGTTTATAAAATCCACTCAAAACAACTTGAACTCAATGATGTATTTTGAACATGCGATAAAGGTGTGGAGCTGAACTCGCTGCTGTCTCCTTAATTTGTTTTCGAAAAAAATCCCTTTCTAATTTGTACATTTACAGTATCTTTTATTTCAAAATTGCATGATGATTAGCGGTAGTAGTCTACAGATAAGTGCTTCATGGTTGCGATGTGAACTTATAGTGTACTACATCATGTATAGATCAGTTTGATGGTGTGGTAATCTGTTGGAAGCACCAATCCTCCTATAGTGCTAGAACGATCACAAGGAGTAAGAAGAATGAGAAAACAAATAAATAACATTTCACCAGGTAGCGCTGTTAGGCAATGCGCCAAGCAGAGATCTCGCTGTGGTGAAATATCCATATAAACAGAAGGGGGAACACTCAAAACTGTTGTTGTATTGTTTTCTTTAGCTGTAATGTAGCTGTAATGCCTTTTTTTTGCACGCAGCTGTTTTCAGCCTTTGACTAATGGCAGTTTTGGCCGAGAATCCCGCATACTCACGTAAGATCTCGCCAGGATTAAAAACACGGCTCTAGCTCTTTGCTCTCTCAACGCTGCCAGATGGCGCAATCTGTCTTGTCTTCACCTTCTGTGGTTGAAGCTGTTGTCAAATTTTAGTGACGACTTGTTTGTTTCTTGGCACGTCTGTGTCTTCGTCTCTACCGATTTTACTTCAGGGGATTTATTGTTTTGTACCCAGTCTCACCCAACATCCATTGAAGTCGCAATTGAAGTAAGAAGTTCTTAAGAGTAAACTGTCTAGACTTTTTAGACTCGTCCCAAACTTTTATCCCCCACTTTGTCTCTCTGTCTGCCTGTCTGTATGTCTGTCTGCCTGTCTGTCTGTCTGTCTGTCTGTCTGTCTGTCTGTCTGTCTCTCTCTCTGTCTGTCTGTCTGTCTGTCTCTCTCTCTCTCTCTCTCTCTCTCTCTCTCTCTCTCTCTCTCTCTCTCTGTCTGTCTGTCTCTCTCTCTGTCTCTCTCTCTCTCTCTCTCTCTCTCTCTCTCTCTCTCTCTCTCTCTCTCTCTCTCTCTCTTCTCTCTCCCCTCACTTAAAGTCAAGCATTATTACCTTCTAATTTCACAACAGCTGAAAATAAATTGTGCAAATGTAAGTGCATGTATCAGAATTCATGTTTACCTTGGTAATATGCTCCCCATATTGTTATGGCACTGTGGCCTCCAATTTTTAACCCAAAGGCAACATGTATCGGGTACAGTCCCGTGGTTCCATCTCTGGCGTCCAGGATAGTCATACACGTGTATTCTTTCTTGATTGTTACCGCGAATGCTTTACACACAGAATTCACTCGTTTTTCTTTCCTTCCTGGTGCTAAGAGGCAACCGGTGCAAGTCTTATACTCCAAAATAGGTCCATCAATTACTGGCGTTCTGTATTCAAACTCATAGAGCAAATAACGTATATGGGACAAAATAATCGCAAACTTCACAAAGATTTTTTACATCACATCTCGTAATGTTTGGGTCACCATAGTAATAAGCAGGACATGCAAAGAAATATGACGATAGATGAGCTACAAAAATACAAACTTATATGGTCTAAAGTTTGCATTTTTTTACATCACATCTTTTAATGTTTTGGTCACCATGGTAATTAGCAGGACAAACAAAGAAATATGGCGATAGATGAGCTACAAAAATGCAATCTTATAATGGTCTTAAGTTTGCATCTTGGTATAGTAGATAAATCAATAAGCACCATCTAATAAAGAATAATTTTCAGATTCCACTGCAAAGAATACTGTAGCAATATGCATACAATATGTAAGGTCTGCGACTCTATTTTTCCGTTTCACCTGTAGTAGACCATAATTATAAGTTTGTAATTTTGTGACTTGCTCCAAATTCTGAACCGAGAGATCCTGCAACACTGTCGCAAAACCTTTAGACTCACTCTCCACTGGGAGATCCTTGATGGCACTACCAATGTAATAATGCACTACAGCCACTTGTGAAGCGAGCTAGACACAGTGAAATACTAAACATATTCAAGTTTCAAACACTAAAATAGACAATTGAATATTAGAAAATGAAAACGAAAAGAAAAGACAAAAAAGACAATTGAAAAGAATCCCCTGCAAGGGACAGCGACAACAATCCTTCTATCCAAAAAAAACGAACTCCCCAGGAAGTTGTGGCTATCCCAAGTGACGAGGCCTTCCGAGAGAGGATATCGATGACTAATTGAACATTTCTTGTTAAAGAATTAAAGTAAATCTAGTTTAAAAATAAAAAAAGGAAAAAGAAAACGAAACGTATTGATACAACAATATTTGATTTACACCTATATGTAAGCACTTCAATGTGTTAAATTTGAGCATAAATACCAAAGAAGAAGAAAAAGAAGAACATAAATTGGTTTCTGAGTTAGAAAATTATGAGGTTTGTTCAACAGTAAGAAACATTTCGAAGCTGTTCACACATCAGATTATTATTATATCGGTTCTAATGTAATGCACATTCTATTTTTGTATTTTCTATAATATCTACGTGCGGGTTTTTCGGGAAACCTTCTCCACATAGAATAATTGTAATTAAAACTGAGTAACTCATCAATGAACCATAGGATACAGAATCTAAAGATTAAACTTGAACTATGGCAGTTGGATGGATGTGTGCTTTGGTCCACTGTACTCACCTCTGTGGATCCCCAATCTAGGCCTAGCAGATATTTTTTACTCTTGCTTTTATTTAAATTTATTTTTATAATTTTTTAACCACTGCGTCAATGTTTGATTTGTCTGAAATTTCCCATTTCCATCTGATCAAAAAGCTCCAATAATAGGAGGGGCAAATTTGCAAGCACTAAACATTAGCGCCCTTGAAACATAATGCCAATGTACAGTGCACATTAAAGCAAATTGTGTGAATCACGAGACAACCGAGATAAATCTTTTCCTTGATATGATAAGTTGGGATGTGGAAACGTGAGCCGGGAATAGATTCAGAATTAGTTCGAGATCTAAATCTCCTGTGAGTTTTAAGATTCATTTCCTGTAGCATGCATGTTATGATAATTGCAAATGTGAGTTTTATAAAAATAGATATATAATTATCTAAACTTCTGCCTTATTTTTTGAGGAGCTAATTGCGTTCGTGAGTTAGGTTAGATTTTTAAATCCAGGTTATATCTAGATCTAGATCTAGACCTCGTCTGAATGTCTGATCCCAGGTTGGCTGGCTGGCCTCCTCAAGGCACAAGCAATCCGATCTTCGTGTGTAGCCACGCCTCCGGCTTTGCACATTGGCGCCTGGCTGCCGGTGTTTATTGTGCATGGTAGAAGAGTCATGTTATTTTATCTAATCGCATGTGTTGCTCTAACCTCTTCACACTTGCGCGCCAGCAGTGACTCCTCTGCCAGGCCAGCAGATTGAGCAGAAGCCACCTGTAGTCTGTAGTCTCGCTTCTCAAAGTGCTCGCTCCTTTCCTGGATTTCCACCTCCTGGCTCCATCCCTGGATCCATGACTCTGCGGGGAGTCGATGAGGTGGTGGCTGGATGCCTCACTTCTCGCGGATTTCGTACCCTACGTTGGTTTACCTTTGGCTGTTGATATTACCTTTTGAGACTGAGCAGCGTTTAATGAACCGGGTATACATTTAATACAGAGCAGATCTATGCACTTTTTACTTTTTGATGAAAAGGGTTCAGACAAAATTAAAAGCTTCCCCCCTCACAATACCCGATTCAATTTCAAAATTTTTGTTGTGTTGATTTCTTGATTACATTAATTAAAATAACTCTATGTATTAATCAATATTTTTGTTTATTTTATACCGTCTTGGAGATCAAAGGATATAGAAGTAATTAGCATTTCGTACTAAAATGTAATCCACTCCACCCCCCGCACACACACTCTCTTCTGGTCTAAATACATTGTAGGCTTACTAGATGTTTTGACTCTTTGTGTGAGTTTGCTCCTCAAATTAACGTTCCATGTTCACATAAGATTTAACAAAGCAGATAATAGTTCTTACCAACTAAGCCCTCATTATGTACCACCTCATACACGGTACAATAGCATTCGTATTTTAGGCCTTTTCCTTTGACCGCTCTGGACCACTCTTTTGTTCTAAATAGACTGAAGGTCCTGGTATTTCTGCTCTGTGTTTGGTTCACTCTACAAATCAGCTTTCAATATCCACAGACCAGAACCGGATACCATCTCACACTCAGTAGAATACAATTCGTATTTTTAGGCTTTTCCCTTCGATAGGCCTGGTGCAGGGAAAATTCACTGTAGGCCTATAAGTTTTGTCTCTTTGCATACATGAACTCTACAAATTACCTTTCAATATCCACAGACCTTAGCTTTAACCGGATGATAACCAGTCAAGCACTCTATACCATCTCATACACGGAACAATACAACTGGTATATCCAGACCTCTCTCTGTGCCCGGTCGAGTCCAGCTCCCCCCTTGATCTCCTGCCTGGGGTCTCCGGATGGCGGCCTGACAACAGCTGGCACATCTAGCCCGCCTCACAGCCTCACAGTCTCACACTAGTCGCAGGCTTCACAAAAGGAACTGGCGGTTTTCTTTGTGCTTTAGAAGTTTCCCAAGTCGTGTTGATGCTGGACAAAAGAAATTCCTTTCCGCGTTCTGACTTCCATTTTGTCTGCCCAAACAATCATGCCTATCGCCGGCTTGAGTCATCAGCCTCTGCGTGTTTTCACCAGTGATATTCTATTTCTAGACTAGATAGGCTAAGCAACGCGTCGGACATGAGACAGACAGGAAGCTCTTGCCAGTGGAGATGAGACCCTCACTCCAAGCTTTGCGCTCGGTGTGAACGTTAATTTGCCTTTATTGGAGTGCATAATTTGGCTAAAAATGGCATCATTGTGCGGGGACATGTTTATTACTCTACGTGAGGGTCTTATAGCTCACACTCAGATACCGCGAAAAGTGCAGCGCGCTTAGGGGCATAAGCCCGTCTAATATAAAATTATTAGGTCACTGACTCTTACTAAGTTGTTGGTTTTTATTTTTTTCTCCTTTTGAACTTAGTCACCATTCTAGCTGACTCTGCTCGGGGAAAGCGAAGATAGCTCCCATTTAGTGTACTGTCCTTAGTTTTTACTGGACCATCATATATTATATGGCGACTGGGCCCATAGACATGTATTTTATTTTATATGGCGTTGGTTAACCAAGACGGGTTCATAATGGGTAAATTACATGGTTGTACTTATACCAGCCTGCTATTTTGTAAAAAACGCGGTGGCCTGTGCAAGTATAGAACCTGGAACATTACGATTCAAATGGCGCGCTCCTTGAACCACTTCGATTGTCATAACATTTTTTTTTTATTACATCTGCTTTTTTTAATCCGATGTATTCGCTTTGACTCATTTTGTCACAGAAATAACCAAAATAATTACGTCGACAGAGTGAATCAAGGGAATAACGATAAAGGTAGTACAGGTAATATAGTTTTATGAAGCCAGTTGCATTTTTAGCTGTATTGGATGATTTTGTTATCTTTTTAAAATTATCTTAGGCTTCTCTATTTGTCAGTGTAATGAGTTTGTTGTTGCTGTGTTATTAAAAAGTGAAAAGTTTCGAGAATGAGAGAGCAAGATAGACATACAACAGACAGAAAAAGAGAGAAAGAGAGAGGGAGAGCGAGAGAGAGAAAAGGGGAGAGAGGAGAGAGAGAGAGAAGAGGGAGAGAGGGAGAGAAATATTGGGAGAGAAATATTGACAGAGACAATCCTCTTCCTCCTCCTCCTACTACTACTACTACTACTACTACTACTACTACTACTACTACTACTACTACTACTACTACTACTACTACTACTACTACTACTACTACTACTACCTCCATTTATGTTTCAACAAAGCAACAACGACAACAACTACAATAACAACAACAACAACAACAACAATATTAATAACGTCAACAGCGAAACCTATCTTTTTTTTAAAATACTGATTGATGTGAGTACTATGTTGCAATACACTTTAACAATAGCACGGTAAAACTACACAGGGTTATTGTTGGTAAATGCATTAAGTGCAGTCTGATGCTGTAGTCTGCCACTATTTCCTTCTTCAAATTATTTAACACAAAACCAAAGTAGGCACACACAGAAACTAACCTATACACACACACACACACATTTAAAGCTGGGAGGGGTGGAAAAGTGTCACCTGTTGCCCCCGCCAGCACCTGGGAACAATGACAAACGTTGCTCCGGTCTGGACTCCCGAATTCCTCCTAATGTTCTTTACTATCAGTCCGCGGTGCTGAAGGGAAAAATCTGGGAGATAGCACGCCGAGCCTAGAGAGCAGGGGCGGGCGGGCGGTGGGGGGACCGCCTCGACAGCCCAACGGCGCCGAGATGGCGGGACATACGCTTGTAATTGTTGTCACTTTGAAAAGGACCTCTTCTCGTTCGCAGCACTCCCAGCACGGTGTCGCCCAACCAGGGGGCACTGGTTGCCTGAGCGGGCAGGGGAGGGGGCGGAGTGAGAGGGGCAGGACAACTGGTAGGTTCATGTTCACAAACGGCCGTAAACGACAGGCCAATCTGGCAGCAAAGTTTTTAGCATAGCTCTTTTTTTTTATAGTTAGGTGGGTCTCTGTTTGTGTGGTTTGAAGGTTAAAGTTTCCCCAGTGGAAAAAAAGTGTGGCTTCCTGTGGGGTTCCTTTACAAATTTTAAGTAGCCTATTTTGTTGGGATTTTGTTTTATCGCTTATTTTGTATTTTTCCATTTATGCAATCCACACAGCATTTATATTGTTTATACAAATTTCAACAAAATGAACTAATAGTGCATTGAAGTACAGCAAAAATTGTTTTCACACAGCTCAATAACTATTTTTTTCCTGTGGGGTTCCTTTACAAGTTTTAAGTATTCTTTGGGGAAAATGTGGAATTTTATTTTATCGCTTATTATATATTTGTTAATTTATGCAACCCACACAGCGTTTATATTGTTTGTAAAGATTTCCATAAAATAAACTAATAGTGCATTGTAGTACCACAAATATTCTTTTCACGAAGCTCAATAACTATTATGACCGTAAAGATCATCATTCTAGCTATTGTGGCTTTCATTCATGTCTACTTAGCATCAGTTAACACGTTTTACACCAAGAGATGGTTGAAGACACGATAATGTATACTGAAATCAAACGATGGTGATGCCAACGTCTGTCTGTATGCAAGTCTCTCTTTATTTCTCTGCCTCTGTCTGTAACTCACATCTCTCTGTCTCTGACAGTCTCTCTCTTTCTCTTTCTATCTCTCTCGCTTTATATCTATTAATCTATCTAGCTCTCTGGATCTTGTTAAGTACAATATATATATTTTGATTTTCAAACACCCAAAATCAGTTTGAGGTATCAAATAATATCGAAATTAAGTGAATGCACGTTCGGAGCAAAAATTAATTGTGTTGTAAGATTTTTTTATTTGATCCGATGAGTTTGAACGATCTATAAGTTCTATTGGAGGAATTTTGTCATCGTGATCCTATGCTTTTAAAATATCTTCTATATGAAGAATTAAAATGATGTTTTACATTCGAGGTATATTCAACACTAAAATACTATAGGCCTGTATCCCAGCCTACCTTGTTGATGTTTTATTTTCCCCTCTCATATTTATTCCTACCTTTGGTCGATTTTCTCTTGTTGCATGTTTTAACTAGACTTTTTATACTTCGTTTCGTGAGTATTTCAATGTTAAGCATACCTTAATATCATCAGATTTTGTTTTCTTTCATCGTAGCATATTTTTTTTATTGAATAAGCGACAATTTTGAAACTGTTATATTTATAAATTCTAAACTTCATACTTGTTTATCAATCTTTTCAAAATAAAAAAGGCTTGGCACCATGGCATACAATATTTTTTTCCTTGAGAAACAAAACTTTGAAGTAAAATCTTAGTTTCAAAGATCTTTTGAAAAAAAAAGAAATGGTACAACCCACTCTAAAAAAACAAAACCTTTTTAATTTTTCTAAAACCGCAGAATGAGAAACACGCCTCAACAAAACAGCTTAGAGGCGAATGGCGAATCGCGAACACCCAATAGCACAGTTACTGCCCTTCGCGTTCTGTGGGAGGTCTCGCAGGGGAGTTAAGCAGACTGGTAGAGTGTCCAACAAACTGGCTCCCATATAACACTAGGTGTCAACCCTCTGCCCGCCTTCAGGATGGGGAATACACCGTCTCTTTATTGTTTATACCCTCACGTCTATTTCTAAGTAATATTTGAATGAGATGGAAATTATAGAGCAGTTTTTCCACGTTTTTATGATTGTATCTTCATAGTGTGCTACGAAGGGTCACCTCGGTGCAAGCGTCTGATGTTGGAAGGCGGCGACGGTCTAGCGGGATGGCATTCCCATTCACACTGAGCTTAAATTAATATTTGTGGCCTGTCGTAAATAAACTGTCTGCATCCTGCCTGTTTGTCTGTCTCGGTCTCCGTCTATGCATGTTCATCTTTGTCTTGTTATGTCTGTATATCTTTAAACCTATCTCTCTCGATGTCGCATCTTTTGTGAACAATTTACTGTTTGTGCATGAGGGTTACGTGTGCTGCTGCTGCTACTACTACTACTACTACTACTACTACTACTACTACTACTACTACTACTACTACTACTACTACTACTACTACTACTACTACTACTACTACTACTACTACTACTACTACTACTACTCTACTCTCTATCTACTACTACTACTACTACTACTACTATCTACTACTACTACTACTCTACTACTACTACTACTACTACTACTACTACTACTACTACTACTGCTACTTCTACTTCGACAAGACTAATGTTACTGTCACTGCTGTTGTCGCTCTTCTTTACTGGCTAAAATCGTCATTCCTCTCAATCCTGAGACTAAAATTTAGTCATTTAATGCCATATAATTATGACAGGTCAAGTTTCCCACCAATAACAGCTGTTTGCTATCAAATAAATCTACATATAAAAGTAACGGTATTAATAAACTGAATGACAATATAAAATTAGAAATGTTTAAAAAAAAACGATTACATTTTTTTAAGTTCATACGCGAGACTTGTGTTTTAGATAAATCACCTTCAAAATGAATTCTTTAACACTACACTGTCTTAAATTTATAAGCCATTGGACCATTTTGGTTGCTTTCAAAGCGCTTGCCTGGTGAAAGCGCCAATACTAAAGAGTGGCTTCTGATTAGGTTCACTGGATCCTGCAGACCTGCACTGAATGTAGTCAGATCCAGATCATACATGTACCGGATACTGGGCGTCTGCCGTACCACCTGGCACTAAGTGAATCGTCGTAACTTGCCTCACCCAGCCTGAGTCTCAGTCTGACTCTGAGTCTATCGGGCAGGGGATAAGGAAACGGCGCATTAACGGAAAGGAGGATTAGGGCTTGGATGTATAACAAAACCACCTGTTCGTTAAGGTGCTGTTTTGCTCATTATTTGGTTCACATGAATTATACACAATTTAATATTTTTTAAAGAAGATTTTAATGCGGAACCAAAACCATAATTAAGCTTATTATTGACCCACTTCGCTCGATTTTATGCATTATACAGCATTTCATATTTCTAGAAGACTTCATCATTGTTAAATATCTTTAGCAAACTATAAAATGCAGTAATTGTTCGGTTGGGTCAGAAACGACTCTACTTGATGTGAAAATGAGTGGATTCAACACAAATTTTTCTAAGTAAAAGTGAAAATTTCCTCTGATTGACGTCCGCTAGTTCTACCAAAGAATAATCATAAAAAAAAACGAAGGGAACTTCAAATACAATTCGATCCTTAGATGTTTCACTTTCAGCCCACAGCATAATCGACTGGCATTCCAGCGATCACTATCTGTTCTAGGTACATTTTCATTGATTTATTTGTTTGTTAGTTATAGTTAAATAGATGGATAGATAGATAGATAGATGCCTCACATAAATAAATATAACAATTAATTGTGTCGGTTAGTTCATTGATATCATCACATGTGTCTTTGAAAACGTCACAGTCTGTATTTTTGAAACATGAACGTAGTTGCTTTCCCCCCAGACCATTCTTCGATAGTTCGGGTAAACGGGTTTCTTGGTCTTTAGCACAGGTCGATATTTAGGAATAAGGTAAACTTTGTTGTGGTCAGACGCTCCCAACGGTGACAATGGGATGGACTTGTAAGCGTCTAGGATGTTACTGTAACACAGGTCTAAAGTCGTTGTCCCTCTTGTTGTACAAATAACATATTGATGTTAGTGGGGTAGGGCGGTACGCGGTATCCAGAAGACAATGATTGAAATAAAAAACAATGAGTTTGATGGCGTCAGGTGATCTGACTTCCTGATCGTTGATGCGTGATGTCACCAGTTCAATTGCGTCAGGCCCAAGGTTCGTTTCAGGGATATATACAATGTTTATAATTACAAATGTAAATTCTCTGGGAAGGTAGTGTCACATTGATACTTAACAGTTAAGCGTGTGGCGTGAATATTTTATCGCGGACCGTCACATTATTTTTGTGTGCCCATCGTTCGTTAACATACAGGCAGACGCCACCACCTTTGGAATTTTTTAGAGGCTTCAGTTCTGTCCCCTCTCAAATCAGAAAAATCGTCCATTTCGATAGCCGAGTCTGAGGTACTATCGTTCAGCCAGGTCTCGACAAAGCCGAGAAATGAGGACTCGCGGTATTTTATGTATGTGCTTAGAACATGCTAACAGTTCGTCAAGTTTTTACTAATAGATCGAATGTTTCCAAAAACGAAAGTTGGTAAAAACTGGTTTGCTTTTCGTCGCCGGCTTCTTTGTTTTACTCCACCTTTCCTCCCCCTCTTTCTCCCAGGTTTTTGTGGGAAGGTGTGTGCACATGAACTCAGGAACATGGCGGCGCTGTAACAAATTATATTCGGCGGAGTTGATTGATATTCAAGTTTACCAAAGCAGAATGTGTTCACAATGATAGCTAAAATTGAAAACTGGATACTCCAAGAACACCAACACTTCATCTTGTAGAATTTCGCAAAAATTGTATTCTGCCAATGAAAAAGACAACCCAATTTTTAACAAATATGAGAGCACAAAAACACGATCGAGTCGCCGCAGGAGCAGCGTCAAAACAAAAAAAAAGAAGAAGAAAATAAAGAGAAAGAGAAAAAGAGAGAGAGAGAGACTGAGACAGACAGTTGGAAAGATAGACATGCAGAAAGAAAGATAAGTCATATGGGCAGATAGACACACAGACAGGGATGGACTGAAACAGACCTGTGGACGTGATGAGAGAAAGATGCACCACTTAATGCCCCGTGGTGTTTGCTTTCTCCGGGTCTCTCCACTCAACATCCCCTCCCCCCATGGCGAGTTGTATTGATTTCACCGCTATACTGCCTGGTGCTCACCATCTCGACCTGCTCTACTGGGCTCGCTCTCTGATTTCTTCAGGAAAAGCATAAAATAAACAACTTAAAAGTAAAAGAAAGACTCATAACTAGTGATAAACCTAAATTTTTTATCTCTTTGTCTATTTGTTTTGCTGTCGTATAATATGTACAAGAATTGGTTTATGATTTAATCGCTCAAAAAGGGCAGTGGGACTTTAAATGTTCTGATTATTTCGATGTGTAATCGTTCATTTAAGTACTAATTAACTTTTTTGGACGTATGACATAATTATACTGGCCTCACAAAATGACGAGTTACATGTTTATTATCAGAAAATTGTATCTTCCTTCGTCTGTTTGGAACCATATTGTGTGTGTTCGATTTGTGAATACCTTTAATTACTTGAGGTAGACTGCGGGCAACAGGTTAATTAATGCATGTACACTGTATCGATTTTTATTGTACATGTATATGAGTCTCCCAGTAAAGACTCACAAAATAGCGACTTTTTGTTTCAGGCAATGTAGTTCTTTTTTGTTTTGGTCTCGTTGGAATATCTTAATCAAGATCTATAAAATGTACACAGAATTGATATTTTATATACTTCGAAAGATATGCAAATATTTTGTATGAAATTCTCACAGCACATGACTCAATAAAGGTCAACTCTCGTTTTGATTTCAGGAAATCTGTTTTATTATGTATCGTTGGAATCACTTTATTCATATCAATAAAATGTAGACGAACTTGACATTGTATACACCTCAAATTGCACCATGCAGCCTGTGAGCAAAAAACAAATAGTAATGCTTGTGCACTGTATTGAAGTCTGCAAACTTGACTCACGAAAGTTCCGTATTTATTTCAATAAACTGTAGACGAACTTGACATTGTATACACCTCAAATTGCACCAGGCAGTCTGTGAGCAAAAAACTAATAGTAATACTTGTGCACTGTATTAAAGTCTCAAAACTTGACTCACGAAAGTTCCGTATTTATTTCAATAAACTGTAGACAAATTGACATTGTATACACCTCAAATTGCACCAGGCAATCTGTTAACAAAAAACTAATAGTAATACTTGTGCACTGTATTAAAGTCACAAAACATGACTCACGAAAGTCCCGTATTTATTTCAATGAACTGTAGACACCTTGACATTGCATGCACCTCAAATTACGTCAGGTAGATCTAGTGTATGAGTAACACACTAATACAAATTAATGTATATATACATGTCCACTGTACACAAGTCTCCCAGCCCAGGGTCAATCCAGCTTAGCCTGGAACCGTGCACGCCTCATTAACACCGGCAACGCGCTTGGTGTCGGCTCTGGGCCGCGCTGGTCGGCTGGTGGTCAGCCTTGGTCAACAAAGTCCAGCGGAGACCAGCTGTGGTCGGAGTCAGCGCTGTGTCCTCTCGGCCCAGTGAGCAGAACTGAGCACCAGTTGCAGCGGCCGGGCACGGAGGGCAGGGGGCCTGGACTCCAACACCTCGATGAGCCGCCCCGCTGCCGGCTGGAAAAGACTTACCACCAGGTCTACCCCGGCCAGCTGGTTACAATCTTAGACTCAAGGTGATTACAACAGTAACAGAGAATTTCTCTAAGTTCAAGTCTTCGGCTTGGGGTTGTGTTGATATTGTTGTTGTTGTTGTTGTTGTTGTTGTTGTTGTTTTCACCTGATAGAGAATCAAAGAACACGTCGACAAAAATAAGAATCGTTTTTTCACATAGTATTTGACATAGATCACGTTTGAGGTTTTAACATCGATGATATGCGGTTAAAATGTTTGATTTGGTTTGGTGTAATTAGTTTGTAGAGATATAATTATGTGCTTGGTTACTTAACGCCCGTGGCAGGAATTGGGCATTATCGGGGGCGGATACTGTGCAGTCACATGGAGGCAAAGATGGAATACCACAATCATGCACTTGAAAAATGCTTTCAAAATGGATCTTAATAATAATAGTCTTTGTACATGTAACTCGTTTATAATTATGATTGTTTTGAAAGCCTAGCCATGTTGGACTTAACGAGTAATCGAATCTGACCATCACATTGCTCAGACCAGAGCTGAATTGCAGAAGCCCTTGAACTGTTAGTTTGATGCGCTAAAACAAAACGTAACGAAGTCCCTTGCTTGCTTGTTTGCCTGTGGGCCAAGTCAGCCAGTTCTATGGGTTTAATTTATCAAAAGCGTGGGAGTGGGAGTGGATAAGACTGGAATTGCTGTTGTTGTTTTCGCTGCTGTTGTTGTTGTTGTTGTTGTTGTTGTTGTTGTGTATGTTATTGTTGTTGTTGTTCTTTTTGGTGTTGTTGTTTTTGTTCATTGGGGTTGTGTTGATATTGTTGTTGTTTTGGGTTTTTTTTCTGTTAATTGGTAGTGAATTATAAGACCACGCGATCCGTCGATAAAAACAAGAGTCGTTATTTTATATAAAATTTGACATAGATCACGTTTGAGGTTTTAACATCGATGGTATTCAATGAAAATGCTTGGTTTGGTTTAAGTAGATGGTATAGTGCATGTACTTGGTTTCTTAATGTATGTACATGTACTTGGCATTATCGCGAGCGAATACTTTGCAGTCGCAGGGAGGAAAAGATGAGATACCACATGCAGTTGAATGATGCTTTGAAATTGGGTCTTAATAATAATCGTCTCAGTACATGTAACTAATTAATATGATTGTTTTGAAAGCCTAGCCATGTTGGACTTAACGAGTAATCGAATCTGACCATCACATTGCTCAGACCAGAGCTGAATTGCAGAAGCCCTTGAACTGTTAGTTTGATGCGCTAAAACAAAACGTAACGAAGTCCCTTGCTTGCTCATTATTTTGTCTAAGGACCAGGTCAGCCAGTTCTATGGGTTTAATTTATCAAAAGCGTGGGAGTGGATACGTCTGGAGTTGTTGTTGTTGTTGTTGTTGTTGTTGTTGTTGTTGTTGTTGTTGTTGTTGCTGTTGTTATTATTGTTGTTGTTGTTGCTGGGTTTTTTTTATGTTTTCGTTTTGGTTGATGAAAATGGTGCTCAAAATGCACGTACTTTCCAAAACTGTCCCTTCTTTTCACCCCAAAGAAAAAAGATACATATAAATACACAAATTTTGTCTTTGGGAATTCTCAGCAACGCATCTTTTTATTGAAAATTCACTAAGAGATTTCAAGATTATCCAGTGTTTGAAAAAAATTCAATTAAATATACTTACACCAGCATTCACAGACCATAGCAACTCACCATCTCACTGCACTGGTCATTCGGTGTCCACTACAAACTATAACAAAGCTGCAAGAATACGCGTTATTTCAAAGTCAATCTAACATTGTAACAATAAGTTACTTACAGAAGAGTTTGCCAATGACGTTTTATTAAAAAGGGGAAACGTGCCAAAACAGGGTTCGATATCTGATAACCCTCCCCTACAAACAACTTTTCCCCCGTTTATATACTAATAGTAAGATTATTCTTTGTGATGCAGATGAATTCTAATAAAATATACAGTGAATACTTGTGTAATAATAAGTCAAGTTTTCTGTAATTCAAACTTACCATTTTTCATTGCGCCCAATCGTCACCTCGCCTGTAAGATTGCATATCATAATTGTAAAATACCATAAATATTTGGTATTCTTATAAATTAGAAACTCTATTTTACAACTGAGATTATGTGAGGGTCATTATCTCAAATGTTCTGAATAGCTAACATATTGTTCTCAAATTAAGGGAAAGGGCGATATTTTTAACCCAATTACCTGCAATCCATTTAAGACAGTAGACTAAATAAAATGCGGTTGCGTATATTTATTTGTTTGTTTATTTATTTATTTGATATATCTGGCGATCTGACAAACCTGATCTTGAGTTGTTGTTTTTTTTTATCAGACAAAGAATTTGCGGATCAAACAGACCTCATTTGGCCCACAAAAAATGCGATTGAGAATGTTAAGATGAATAAATAAACCGACTTGGGTCAGAAGACACCCACGTTGTGCATTTGTACATAGTTACATAGTTAGATGCATGTTCTATTGGTGTTCGTTTTTTTTTTGTTTTTTGTTTTTGTTTTTTTCGTTTGATTGTACGACACTGAATTTAGACCACAGCTGAAGGTGGGAAAGGTTCCTTGATGAGAAACCACCTGAAGTTACATGTTCCCGTTACATTTCATTTTCTACTCGTTAAATCGGCTGCATTATTATGTGATAGACCGAGACATCGGTTTTGGTATCCCCCCTCCTCTCTCTTTCTCTCTCTCTCTCTTCCCTTTCTCTTTCTCCGTCTCTCTCCCTCTCTTTCTCCTTTTCTCTCCTTCTCTCTCCTTCTCTCGCCTTTTCACTCCTTCTCTCTCATTTTATCTCTCTCCCTCTCTTTCTCGCTCTCTCCTTCTCTCTCCTTCTCTTTCTCTCTCTCCATCTCTCTCACTCTTTTTTCCGTCTCTCTCTCTCTCTCTCTCTCTATGTCTCCCTGTGGCAGCAGGTGCACCACATATGCATTGTCCAAAAGCCTCTCTCTGGTGTTCCAACATGACTTGCTGTTAAGACAATATTGACTTTTTAAGTTTATTTCTTTATTTTCATTCTTCGGAGAGGGTTCTTTTGTGTGTAAATTGTCTGTGATAGTTTTTTTTTTCAAACATAGTTTGTTTGACTGCATTTAATATAATTATACCATCCATTTAGTATTCAGCATGAAGTCACTGCAATCGTATACAGCTTCCATGAAAGATCCTTGAATCAGTGAAGAGTGAAGTACTTAAATGGCTGTAAATTAAATTTAATGAAAAATTAAGATACTTTAGAGTTAGACAATCATATGGCGCTCTTGGTGGTTTTAGATGATGTAGAGTTTGGTACATTCATTTTTATGCCGGTCCTCAAAAACTGAGACAATATAAGTTTTGATATTTCTATAATGTTCCTGAAAATTTGAGACATATTTCTCTGTGCAGCTCCTAAAGAATGAAGATAAGACTGGTGTATTTTAGAGACCGTTATATCTGAGGCGTTCTAAAAGTTTAGAGACAATGAAGTACAAGGCCTTTCTGTGACGTTCTTAGACAATAAAGAAAAGACAAGTTTATGTTTCTGTGTGACTCTCTACGAGAATAAAGAAAACAAAAAGTGAAATTCTTGAATAATGAAGACAATGTAGAGTAGTGTCTTTTTGTGATGCGTATGACTAAATTGTGAGCAGGGGTCAAATTATATTATAGAGGCATGACCTTTTTGACCCTCTGATCTTCTTCCAGAATGGATTGGTTTCTAAGATTGGTTATTTCTGTGATTTTCCTATTAGCAATGAACCCGTTGGATAACCTTTTTATTCCCTTATCAAAAATGTATACGTGTACAACAAAAATGTTGCTTTACGTGAACCTTTTTCTACAGCTATTCTATTGACATGGATGTTTCACAGCTGTGTCTGTGACGTCTCCAAAACAAACGGTTTTGAAAAAGAGATAGAAACAAAGAGGTAGGTAGATAGATAGATAGATAGATAGATAGATAGATAGATAGATAGATAGATAGATAGATAGATAGATAGATAGATAGATAGATA
>RQTK01000022.1:1102318-1120091 GCA_003991915.1 Elysia chlorotica | reverse complement strand
GATAGATAGATAGATAGATAGATAGATAGATAGATAGATAGATATACATATAGTTCTATTAAATGTTATTAGAACAAATTGAGAGGTGGGAAAGAGAAAGGGACAGAGTCACAGAGAAACAAATAAATTTAAAAAAAATCAACGGCCAGTACTTAAGGCTTGGGGGACGATTATTTCTTCAATTTATCGATTATATTTCCTGTTTGTGTATGTGTGTATGTGTGATATCTCTCATCCTTTCCCCCGTATGCCTGTGCATGGATGCAAACCAATGATGCTGGTTTATTACCTTGCCAGATGGCAATATCTTCCCAAGATCTCTAGTTTGTCCATGAGTTTTGTTTATACGTTAAAATTATATAATTATTGTATCGATTCTACAGCTTTGAACAATCGATATTCCTAGTTGCCCCACTGGTGGCAAGACATCATCGAAAAGGAGAAAAAAACTCTTAATTATTGACCGGTTCGCACGCATTGGGCCTTTAAATATACGGGAAAATGTGTTGTTTTTTTTTTTATAGAAAATTGTACCAGATATGTGGAGTTGATAATCGTGTCGGATTAAAAGAAAAATATTTTAAAAAATCAGCCGGTTAATTATGTAATTGGAATATTATTGATGTTAATAGGATCGGAGAGATAAAATAAATTATCAAAATCATAGGATTATATTGACATTAAAAAAATGTTATTGAGCGTTATTGAGATGTACCTAAAATATCAAGCTTTCTTTACTAAACAACAACAAACAGACAGAGGGACAGACAGACAGACAGACAGACAGAAAGACAGAAAGACAGACAGACAGACAGTCAGGAACATATAGACAGCGATACAGACAGACAGACTGACGGTCAGGATAGACAGAGATGCAGATGAAAGAGAGATTGGTTGAGAGAGAGAGAGAGAGAGAGAGAGAGAGAGAGAGAGAGAGAGAGATTGATAGATAGAGAAAAAGAGCGACAGTGAGTAAAAGACAGGCTGAGGGAGAGGCTAAAGAAATAAACAGGCACACTAACTCATATAATTATAAAAAGGCAGGCAAAATAAGATAGGGATGCAAAGAGAAAGACATAGGCTATGTTACCATGCGGATCAAATCTCAATGCACAATCCTTTCTCTCCTTTCTCCATCAGTGCAGGATATATCGTGTCCTTAGCTGTCAGAGACAAAGGGGTGTATAATGACACCGCCAGATGTCTACGTAATCATCATACAGACAGCACTTAAAACAGATCTAAACGTGTGGGCGCGGTGGCCTCGGGGTAGAACATCGGCTTTCGACTGTGGCGATTCGTCACCGACTGATGAGATCGGTGTACGTTTAATGTGACTGGCTGAGTCATGGCATCCCGCACTGTCGCTCTGAGGCAGCACGTAAAATTGTCAGACGTTGGTTTTAGAGCTCGTCCACTTGTTTGCTATTTTAGTGTTAACGCTGGACGCTAAGCAACAACAACAACTCAAACTCAGATCTAAAAGTAGAATCGTGGATTAAAGAAAGCTTTCTCGTTCTCTCTACATCTTTCCCTCTCTCTCTCTGTCTCTCTTTCTTCTCTCACTGTCTCTGTCTCGTTCTTTCCCTCTCTCCCTGTATCTCCCACCCCCTCTCTCTCCCTTTCTCTCCCCGTCTCTCTCAGTCGATTCCTTATTATTTAAGTTGGAGGCTTTTTTTTATTATTTAACTTAAAGTCTCTTAGGCCACAGCCAGACTGACGCTGGTGGCTCAGGTGGGGCTGTGGCTTCCGTATGAAACTCTCTTGTATTTTTTAGCCTTGGTTTGACTGCACAAATAAATACATGTACAAGAGGTTTCATAAAGAATCCCCAGTCCAGCCACAGCCCCATCCCAGCCCCCAAAGGCAGTCTGGTTCTGGCCTTAGGGTTTAATTAAGCTCTTGTATTGGACTTCAGGAGAGAGATACCCGGAACTTGGTCTCATTAATACTAACTACATGTACACTCCTGTACATGTAGTATGTACTGACATCAACTAAAGTAATCGTGAAAAACGCAGCCCTCCATGACAGTGCGATCATCTATCCTGCAATGCAGACTTCGCGATTTGTTTGACGATAACCGAATTACATTATCAAGCCTCTTAGACATGGGATACTCTGCTCTTTGTCTCCATAAAAGAAGGGTAGAGATATCACTGGCTGCTGGTGCATTTTCCTTTAAAAAAAACTAAAAGTACAAGTTCACTGTAAACCTCAAATCATAGCTCTATCCTAGATATACGGGACCAATAAGCGAGCAGGAAAATCTTGCTTCGGCATCATTATGTTCAATCCGTTATCATGGTGTGAATCCCAAAACATGCAATAAGTAGACCTGGACCTCCGTGCTGGGCACAGCTGGTGTCGGTTATCGTGCCGGAGATGACGAGGCGATGACGAGCAGTTAGCACTGATCTTAGTCTGATAAGATGGAGCCAGCGCAGATAGAGCTCACCTCTAAGATGGAGCCAGCACAGATAGTACTCACCTCAGCGCGTGCAGCGGTAGGAGCGCCACCTGGCGGCGTCTCGCATTCCCAAGACTCCTGTGGAAACACAGATCGCAAGAATATCCACCCATTGCTGACTCAGTGAGTCAATGACTCAGTCATTTATGTATCCCTGTACTGTCTCTGTGTGGACTGACAAAACGTAATGTTGTCATGCCAAAGTCTTAATGGCAAGCCCACAGTAAGCCTCTTTAGTGCTGATGTAGGAAGTTAAAACAAACAAACAAACAAACAACCAAGTAAACTCAATGACTTATAGATTGTAAACCAATCAATACCTAGTGTCCATCTATCACGTGAAATTCAAGAAAGCTTAGTCGGTAGAGCGCGCGACATCTATTTGAGAGGTTCAGGTTTTGAGTCCTGATTAGATCGTATTGTTTCCAACTAGCTGCATCGGTTGAGATGGGAGTGTCATATTTCTTGTCTCTGAGTCGCAGCATGTTAAAAACACACGGACTATCTACGTATTGGGACCCCTGGTCCAAATAAGACCCTCTTTGAGAACTTAGGAGACGTTAAACGATGACAAAGATTCTACTTTACAGTAGACTTTGAAAGCAGACCGAAAGTAGGGGTATGAGCATCTTCAGAAGACACGTCTCGAGAATTCTGTGGAAACTCAGAGGAAAATTAAACACTGCACTGACTGAATGACTCAACTAATTAAAGTAACATACAGCGTAAACCTATCCTAAAGATTGCTCTTTCTCATAATGTCATAATTTAATATCAGTCTAATCTACATTCTACATAGACAAGAACGTTTCGATCAATAATTATGATGAACAGTTAGCACAGATGACGTCAGGGCGGGCTGCGGTATGAGCGCCACCTGGCGGCGTGTCTCAAGACTCCTGTGCAAGCACAAGTCGCAGATAGATCTATCCACTGCTGACTCACTGACTCACTGATTCAGTGACGCACTGGTTGTAAAGAAATCAATATATCTAGTGCTCATCTATTATGTCGAATTCCAAGTACATAGATCAATGGGCATAGTGTGCAGCATCTTTATGAGAGATTCGGAGTTCGAGTCTTGATCCGATTGCAATGATTCAGACTCGTTAGGTCGGTTGAGGAAAAAGTTGTACAATACCCTTTTTGTCTCTGTGTTGTGACCTGCACAAAATTTTAGATATTTTTTTGAAACATGGGACCTGCCGCCATAAGATAGTATCCTCTTTACGGAACCTGGAATAAGTCAAACTAGCGTAGAACTTTTACGTCATAACACATTCAGATAACAGACCAATGTAGTGTCGCGGTAAGAGCATGAGTAGGTGGCACGTCTCAAGAAACTCAGAAACAAAGAGAGCGAGTAACCACTGTATTGACTGAATGACTGAATGACTCCAGTAATGACAGAAATCATGACTGAATCATTCAGTCGATTGCACTTTCTGTTTATGTCATGTTTTTCATATGCATATTGTATTAATCTAAAATTAACTTGAGTGTATTCCGTCGGGACAATAACATGTAGATCCATTCTACTCAACCATTGCTAAAAGTAACTCCAAACTCGAGCGTGAAATACACGGACGTATTATTCTTTTTCAGATATTGAGGCGCGGCAGACCTATGTAATAGTCATCTGGACAAAAGATAAAAAGGTCCGAGGTTCGTATTGTATCTTGTACCCTGCGTCCCCGTTTATTAGGATTCTTCAGAAAACCTAGGGAACGTAAAACTAGTCTATGAATGTTTATTAAAAAGCGTAACAGAACAGAATAACTTGCCGTAACTGTATATTGTGGCTGTCACTCTGTTACATTCAGCATGCACAGAACACAGACACACATAAGATGCTCGTCAGTCAATAAATAAAACTTCCCCAAGAATGGAAATTAATATACCATAGCTATAACTGAAAATTAACACGTCTGTAGAAGCTGGTGAAGCTAAGTAAGACATTCTCTGTCATCGAATACGTAGTCTACTGCTTTCTTTCTTCGCCGAAAGTCCTCTCCTCTCGGACTACCATGCTGCCGCCTGATATGCTATAGGCTGTTCGACGAGGGCTCAACATATAAAAAGAGATTTGTCGGTGGTTCAAATCATTTTCTTACAAGCTCAAATTAGCTATACGATAACTACGAAACTGGATAGTTAGGATTTATATTTATTTCAATTTTTATAACATGCGTCATTTTGGTTACTGTCTCAATTACAAAAGAGAACCAACTTAAACATCCCATTGTCGAAATTAAATACTGGTTTCCTATTTTGAAACCGCTAAAACTATCGATGGATGTGTCAAATAAAGTAAGTTTTCACGAAGATTTTCATACCCTCTCCATAATCATTAGATTCTTCAAGAGGTGTGTGTGACGTGCCAAAGTGTCCAGGATTGAGTACACCACAACACGATCTCCTGTGACCAGCCAGTTATTGAAAACAAACTCGTGTAGCCGAGTTCTATGTAATGTCTGTCTTTCAACCACGTTCATACAGATAAATGTATAATTTTCAATATGCTTTCAGCCTTTTATTATAATTTAGGTTTTAGAAATTTACATTTTAACTTTTTTTCTAACCATATATAGGCATATTATGCTCTTAATAAACCGAAAAAAACACTGATTAAGACATAGAGTGAAAAAATGTGAGGTATGTACTGAACCACTGGTCTTTACTTCTTGTTTCCCCTTTCCTTTTTTTTATTGAATGTTTGCCCATTAAGAGAACTAGTCATTCAACGGATTACAGCTGCATGGAAACGTGTCTCTAATCCAGAAAATTGGTGTTGACTTAAACTGGCATGATAGAAAGTCGGTAAAAGTCGGAATTAATTCTGAAATAAAAAACCAGCGAAATTCACACCATCCACCCAAAGCCACTATGACAGCTTAGATAGTGACTTTAAGATTTAGAGTGTACCCATTCGCACTTTTGAGAGCAAACACAACGAAGAGTTCAGGTTAAGGTTTCAAACCGATTAATTCTCTATCTAAGATCGAACTAGTAGGCCCTGTAGAATGATTGGATTAAACAACAACAACAACAACAACAACAACAACAACAACAACCGTGACAACAACAACAACAACAACAACAACAACAACAACAACAACATAAAAAAACAGTATCGATTTACTTACCGAACATGTTTTAAGACGTTAATCTTTGTTTTAATAATATGATTTATTCTAAAGAAAAAATTCCATAAAAGTGTTTTAACAGTACTTCCAACGCCTATTTCACTTTTACATTTAGGTTATATTTGTTTAAAAATGAGAACCCAATACTTAGGGGTAAAGAATGAGGAAGGGACTTTGAGAGACTTAAATAAAAACTAAAATTAATATAATAATAAATATATTGTGACCAGAACCTCAATTCCTTTCCTCCTCAATGTTTTCAAACCTGTTCAGTGTTCTTTAAGCAAACCGGTGATTGTAATAGTTATGCTCTAGAATCGAGATAGTTACGTATCTTACGCCTGAAAAGAAGATGCTCCTTTCCAATGCCTATTTCACCTTTACATCTATGTTACATTTGTTTAAAAATAAGAATCCAATAAACTCACTGGTAAAGAGTGAGGAAGGAAATTTGAAAAAGTAGAGACTTGAATAAAATAAATATATTGTGACGAGCACCTCACTTAATTCCTCCTCAATGTTTTCAAACCTGTTCAATGTTCTTTACGCAAACCGGTGATTAAAAATAAATTATGCTCTAGAATCGAGATCATTATCTTGCGCCTTGAAAGAAGATGCTCCTTCCAAACAGAATCCGATACCAATCCCCCAGTCCTGGTTGTGCCCAAACGTAAAGTATCGAATGTGCCATCTCAAGTGCTGGAGAAGTTGCTCAATGTGACCTCGCCCTCAGGGCCAGATTGGATGAGGCATCTGGCGCTTGATAAATAATCATAGATAGTGAAATCTGCTTGTATGGTAGGGCGAGAAAATCTGGCCAAGAGTTCCTGCGCAAATAAATTATACATGTTGCGAGTGAGGTGGATGCATGTACGTTAGTAATGTATGAGTAAAATTTATAGACGGATATAGATTAACGAGACAGAGAAAGAGAGAGAGAGAGAGAGAGAGAGAGAGAGAGAGAGAGAGAGATAGAAGAGGATGTAAATTACCCCCTCCTCGGAGGGGGGAGAGGGGGGGGGGGGGGGGAGAGGGAGAAAAAGCGAAGGGGTGTAAATTAAAAATAAAAGTGCTTTAATATACTAACTAAACGAAACGCTATTTTGTCTAGACTAAGCTAACAATTACATTTACTGGTAATCTTTTGAGTTACCCCCTCCTATTAACAATACAGTTAAAAAAATGAAATTATTGCATGCACCAGCTTTAAACAAACTTAAAGAAGTCTTTGTTCTAAGAACACCTAAATATGTTTGATAACCATTTTCCGCGGTAATATACCTTCAAATTAGAGCATTGAAGAGAAGGAAAGAAAAACCATTAGAAAAGGCGTGGAGATAATTAGGACTGTTGCAATGTAAGTTGAAAATGTGACGAAAGTTGAGAAAAAAATCCGTCACAATAATTATGATCATTAAGAGTGAGAGACAGGTTGGCATCTAACGTGAGAGAAGTGAGTGTGTGTGGGTGTCTGTGTGTGAGTGCTGCAATGTGTGGAAGGGGTGTGTGTGTGTGTGTGCGTTGTTGGAAAGGAGGATAATTGTTTGTATATGTGTGTGTGTGTATGTGTGTGGGTGGAAAGGTTAATGGTTTCTACACCACAATGAACGCTAGATAAAACTGATTTGGTCCCATAAAACAACAGCGGCGGCGCTTAGTAGCGCACGTGTGGTGGGATGGGATCGTTGTGAGGCGTCAAAGCACACCCTTACATCCATACATCCCTACTCAGCCCTACAGCCCTACAGCCCTACAGCTCTACAGCTCTACAGCCCTACATCTCTACAGCCCTACAGCCCTACAGCTCTGCTGCTTTGTATTGTCAAAAGGACCATTGTATTACTCCCGGAGAATGTACCCGCCGGTTCCAATGAATTTCAGTTGTGACGAGCAACGAGCAGATGGTGAATGGAGCGCGCGCGTGTGTGCGTGAGTGCGTGCGGGTGTGCGTGAGTCAGGGTGAGTACTCACAGACCGAGCGCTTGTCTGTGTGAGTGAGCGCGTTTATCGCCAAGGTGCTCACAATCAACCAGGCCGGGGAGCTGCTCGGGTGTCCGCCTGCAGGGGATGCACGTGTTTAATCCATTGATTTTTGCCCAGGCATGCAAGCAGACCAAGCTGTCAGACCTGACTGTGGCATCCCACGGGGGTGGGCCCACGGAACCCGGGCTCCGATTGCCCCTGACAATACGCTCTCTGAGTGTGGCAGGTCTAGAATAGCCCACAGAGGGCACTATAGAGGTGCCTTGCGATGGATGGGCCCGTGGAATAACGAAGGCGATATGTAAGGGAATCTGCACCTGCCATAGCCCTTTGTTAGTCTTACGGAGACAACGAGCGTTCAGAAAACAACATGGACGCAGGGCCGTGATTATGCCATCCATTCCCGTCGTGTGTATTGCAAGGCCTCCAATATCCACACCGGCAGAAGAGGGTCCGTTGGGATACCTGTCTTGTCTGTGCGATTCTGATTACCACAGCTCTGTCCAGGTGGCAGGTTGAGAGCTCGGTCTTTGCTTTCAAGCTGACGTGATGATGATGGGGATGATGAGGATGATGTTACTGACGATGTTGTCCAGAGCATGTCATAGGTCGAGTGCCAGCTCTAAAGTTATCTTTGCTGTCAAAGTACACTATCTCTTCCTCCTAGTACCAAATAAATTATTATGCTCCTCTTCCTGCTTATCATGTGTTTTTTTCCATTTACATGTACATAACTCTAACCATTATCCTGTCGATTACATGTATCATTATTTTGATCAGCATCAGCATCATCATCATTATCATCATCATCATCATCATCATCATCATCATCATCATCATCATCATCATCATCATCATCATCATCATCATCATCATCATCATCATCATCATCATCATCATCATCATCATCATCATAATCAGCAGCAGCAGCAGCAACAACAACAAACTGCTGTGTTTATATAATCATCCTCATCCACATTCTAATCACTATCATCATCTTCATCATTATTACATTTTATCAACATCACCATCATCATCATTATCACCAATACCCCACTTCAGTACTAACGCCAGGAGCATAAACTAATTACCCATGTCCATGTCATCAAAATGTTCTTTTTTTATTTCCCTCGCTCCATGTGTCGCAATACAGAGAATACAGCACCGGTCTCCTGGCAACCATCACACCAGGTAGAGCCGACCGTTCTCCTCGTGGCATTGCAGGCATCACTGGCTTGGCAGTAAACACCTGAACTCGCAACAATGCAAGCCGGCAAGCAAGGGGAGCGCCCGGCCAACACAATTAACAGCCGTGTTGCAATCAATATTCGCAATTATTGTAGCATACAACGGTGATACAATCACAAACCCCAAGCCCTAGCCATGGATTCCTGTTCTGCCATCCACAGACTGGTGTGGTGGGGAGACAAGATTGGAGATCACGGGCCTTGTGTTTTTGTCAATGCCATGAATGGCTCTTGCTTCAATGCAGAGCTCGGTGGCTCGATGGAACGTCCACGGTGAACACTAGAGGCTTTGTGAAAACTACATCCATAGAGACGATGAAGACGATATATAAAGTAATCCGCACCAATGTACAATCATACATCTATTCGAGACTTACGCAGCCAATGAACAATCAGAAAACCTCATGTCAAAGACAATAGGGGACAGTGGTGTAAGACAATTTTGCTCTCGCTCGAAACATGATTTTGGCCATGGAAAAAGATTACTCGTTGACAACTCCTAGCGATTTTAGTAGTAAGCACTTCTCAGAAAGGTTGGTGGCCTCAAACTTTGTCCGCCCTGTTTAAAATCAACTTTCTCACTACTTTTATTTTAATATTACATTATACAGCTCTATAGTATTTTAGAAATGCGGTCTGGTGGTTTACGATTTTGGAGACAATATGACCAAAGAATCTTAAGTGTGTCGGAAAAGCAAACAGCAGTTTCTTCTAAACACCAAAACAATGTCAGCAGGGCAGTCTAATAACTAGAAATCGATACTGATTCTAGTTACTCATATCAAATCAAAAATCGATACCCCACTAGCCTCACAGAATATCGACATTGAAAATTTAATCACTAGGTATTGAAAGAGCAATGCGGTTACTTAACACCGAACATCTCTTCCTTAGCCTGATCACCGTAGTTCGAGAGAGCATCATAATCACTGGATATCGATCTTCCATCCCTGCCCCACCTGCCAGAAGCTTTCCTCCTTGCACCAGGTTGCATCTGCATTAAAACCTTGATAGTTATGTAATGCAAGTAGTAGTCTTATTGGGTGTATAGATTGGTTGACTCGTACTTAGACCAATAAAATGTCATACCAAATCTATGACCAGGGAAATGCTGTTCTTTGTTGACATTACGCCGGAACACCTGGTCCAAAATATTTCATATCCAACTGATGCCTTTTATGTTTAAAAATTACTTTAAGAGCCGGTTATAATCATTGTGGATTTGTAAACAAAAAATATCGATTGCTACACAACTCCTTGTCCTCTCTCTCTCTCTCTCTCTCTCTCTCTCTCTCTCTCTCTCTCTCTCCCTCTCCCTCTTTGCCTCNNCATTCTTTCCCCCCCCCCCCCTAACCTTTCCGCTCTAATATGTCCCTACTTTTCTTTCCCTCTTTATCCGTATTTTTTCCTGCTTAGCCATTTCTTTTTCCTTTCTTTAAACTCTTTCAGTCCTTATCCACCGCTTTGTTTTCATACACTCTGTGTTGAGTTAACATGTCTTTTGCAACCCGCATGTTTTTTATTGTTTGAACTCTAACTACGCCAGCTGTAACTACCGGCCTCTGTCTAAGTGGTCCGTTCTTTCTTTAACTACCTCGTCCTAACCTCCTGGCCAAAATCTCAGTTCTCTTTCTCCTACCTTGCTCTAGATAAAAATAATTCTATTGTCTCACTCGCGCCACCTGATTTGTATTAAACACATACTTGTTCTCTTTCTCTCTCTCCCGCTCTCTCTCTCTCTCTCTCTCTCTCTCTCTCTCTCTTTTTTCTCTCTCTCTCTCTCTCTCTCCCCCTCTCTCTCTCTCTCTCTCTCCTCTCTCTCTCTCTCTCTCTCTCTCTCTCTCTCTCTCTCTCTCTCTCCCCTCTATTTTGCTCACCATCCTAACCAGTCCTTTACTCGCTCCACCATTAATTCTCTTTCCTTTGTGTTCAGCCCTCAATATGAAGATGAAACCTGGTCAGACCAAGTACTACACGCGTACATGTCAGCTACACCTGGGGTTTTTATTTTACTGAGACACCTGGGGTCCTCACCCTTAATGCCCTTCCATGCTCACCCACCACCTCCCCTTCTCTGCCTTTACCGCGCTAGAAATAATCATCTCTGTGTCTTTCTCTTTCTCTACCACCATCCCCTTTCGCTCCTCCCCTCCGCCCTCTCTCATTAACTTTTTTTTTTCTTTCTTCTAGTCTCCTTTCTTTCTCTTTCTTTTTGTCTCTCGTCTATTTCTCTTTCTTGCATTCTCTCAGTTTTCTTTCTATCTCCTTTTATCAATAAATCTCCTCCTTCTCCAACTTAACCATAATATCACAGTTCTCTTTCCGCTTTACTTTTTTTCTTTTTCATCTGCACCTTCTCTCTCTCTCTCTATCTCTGTCTCTCTGTCTCTCTGTTACTCTCTCTCTCTCTGTCTCTCTCTGTCTCTGTCTCTCTCTCTCTCTCTCTCTCTCTCTCTCTCTCTCTCTCTTTCTTCCTCTATCCTTCAATCTCGTCCTATGCTCATAATTGAAGTACACCGAACAATTCTTTCACATAAGGTTTTATGTCTTGATTGTGAATTTTGAATAGTGATTACTCACGTCAGACCCCGTTTGAGTGTCACCACTGAAACGTCATCACTGTCATGCGATGTAATTGTTGGCAAAATGCACACAACGCTTTGTAAGGGTCTGAAAGACGTGATACTTGAGTATTTATTAAAACTATAGAATTAGAAACTTTATACAAAAACAGTGGTTTTTAGTTAGGGTCAATACACGTTTGAAAATCTGGCGCTGCCTCAAACAATAGTGGTAGAGCATTTGATCTCTCAACTGAGAGGTCTGCGGATCGAAAACTACAATTAATCAAATATGTATGTGTTCGTTTTCTTTCCTTGCTGTTTCTCACTCTATGTTAGTCTTTTTGTATACATCTACACCGTATGTCTCTCTCTCTCTCTCTCTCTCTCTCTCTCTCTCTCTCTCTCTCTCTCTCTCTCTCTTTCTTCCTCTATCCTTCAATCTCGTTCTATGCTCATAATTGAAGTACACCGAACAATTCTTTCACATAAGGTTTTATGTCTTGATTGTGAATTTTGAATAGTGATTACTCACGTCAGACCCCGTTTGAGTGTCACCACTGAAACGTCATCACTGTCATGCGATGTAATTGTTGGCAAAATGCACACAACGCTTTGTAAGGGTCTGAAAGACGTGATACTTGAGTATTTATTAAAACTATAGAATTAGAAACTTTATACAAAAACAGTGGTTTTTAGTTAGGGTCAATACACGTTTGAAAATCTGGCGCTGCCTCAAACAATAGTGGTAGAGCATTTGATCTCTCAACTGAGAGGTCTGCGGATCGAAAACTACAATTAATCAAATATGTATGTGTTCGTTTTCTTTCCTTGCTGTTTCTCACTCTATGTTAGTCTTTTTGTATACATCTACACCGTATCACTCTCTCTCTCTCTCTCTCTCTCTAACTCTCTCANTCTCNCTCTCTCTCTCTCTCTCTCTCTCTCTCTCTCTCTCGATCTATATCCGTCTGTCTCGCTACCTCTTTCCTTCTCTTTAACTCCCTCCCTCCTTTATCTACGAACCACACTCATACACTCACTCACAAATCCATCATCATCATCACCCTCACCCCCTCCCCAACCTCCATCCCCTTTCTTCTCTCCTTCCCCAAGCCCCCCCCCCCCTCATCTCCCCACAACCCTCAGGCCCCATAGACGCGCGGCGACGCCATTAGGCCTATTATTATAATGGGACCTGCAGCAGTTTCTGCCTGCCTGCCCGCCTGTCTGGCAGACAGATCGATAGCGCGCTGCTCTGTAACGCCTGGCAGTCCCCGGCACCATCTGGCCACGCAGATTACAAAGCAAACATCGACCAGGCCACGCCAGGCCGCTATCGATGTTTCCGCGCCTCCGCTGCTGGAGAGTGGCTGGAGACCTTGCGATCAAAGGCCATGTAGCAAAGAACGACGACGATACGTAAAGGAATCTGCACCGGTGTTGAGTTCAGTTGGTTGCTTGACGTCTAACGTCAGCACTATAGGTTATGTTGTGGACGGGCTTCTAGACTGATGTCTGACAATTTTATGTGCTGCAACATCCGAAACAGGACAGGGAGACCTGGACCCATGTCTCTGTCGGTCACATTATACTGACAGTGACACCGACCCAACCAGTAGGGGATACAATTGGATTAATAAATTTTTTATCAATTGTGAGATTCGAACAGCGGAGCTCCCTATTTGGAGATCAACGCTCTACCTGATAATCCAGTCGCCGCTCCCGCACTGGCGTCCAATCATGGTTCTATCCTAAACTTACGGAGCCAATAAATTAGTAATGACCATCTCTAACAGGCGTGTGTATGTCATCCGTTGACCGTATGGAGACCGCAAAGTCTGTGAAACTGGAAAGATGATGCCTGGAGGACTTGAAAGAACTACAGTTACTGAGTTGAAGCAGCGGGCGGTATCGACAAAGTTGAGGTGTGAAAAAGATGGTTGGATAGATATAATTATTATAATTATTGTACCGGTCCAAGATTAGTGCTCTATGATTTATGTCGTAGAATAAAGAAAGTAAATTATCAATGGGCAAAGTATTATGATTCCATGCAGTATTGTAGTTCTATTATCATCGTAGCCACCATAGAATATTACTGAGACCTTGTTATCAGACAATAAGTCTCGGTATGATTGTATCTGTTTTGTAATTCTCTTGTATCTTTCAACATGATTCTACATTATTTTGATGTGTATAAATATCATGTAAACTGCAATCTAATCTATTTTTTTAAATACATGTACAAATAATGCGTCTTCACTTGTCTCTGTAACCATAATTATGGTACATGACTGTATATAGCTTGCCCCATAATTTTCTTTTATCGTTTGCCCTGGCATCAGTGTGAAAACAGATCTTTGTCGTACCTGTTTCATTTTTGTTCATGATAGTATTGATACACGAATAAATAAATAATTGATTTTCTCAAATCATTGTCATGTATTTGATGAATATCACTTAGAAATACAGTGACTTTTTTTCATTAGAATCATATACCATGGTATTTTCTTGCGTATCCATGGTTATAGTACATGTATTTTTTTATAGGTAGTCTCTTGTGTTTGTAATCGTTAACCTATTGAACTGATTTTACTTTGTCTTTGATACGGTCGATTTTTTTAATAGATATATTTTTACCTCTGTCTTAACAGTCTGCTCTTTTTTAAAGACATCCCTCATACTAATCAAGTAGCCGCATTTTCATTCTATCATATAATCTGTTTTTCTCTTATCCCATTAAAGGTAAACAGGTCAGATTAGAGTCACGTCCCTTTTAAAATGTTAAAAGTACAGTGCGCTTTTTAGCGCGTACTTTTTTTCATTATTAAATCTTAATTTTTCGCCGCGCATGATTTTACTAACTGAAAAATGTAATTCTACTTCCAAATTGCGATGGTTGTTGTTATTTTTTTTCCTTCTTGTTGTTGGGTTTATTTTTTTCGATTTGTGACGCTTTAAACAAAGTTTTACTGGTGGTTTTAAGTCGCTTCTTGTGAGTTTTGTGTCTGTGATTTTTTACAAAGTATGACTTGTACCCCAACTTACATACATGTAATAATTTAGGCTAGAAATACGCGCGGGCTATAGACGAATAATTACATTTTTCATATAACGTTTATCTCGCTGTTTACGATACTGATTACCTTTAATACCAGACCTCCGTCTTGTGAAAAAAAATTCTTAGAAAAACTTAAAAGGTTGCACATTTTCATGCTAAAATTTTCAATATCGACACAACCGACTGTAGAACTAGAAGTAATTAAGTATTTAAGCGACGCCTTGCATGACATTTTACACATACCTGGGTATCGGTAGATGTGCGCGGTAGCCTCTTTCTCTATGGTGTTCTTGTCGGCTCTACACTGTTGCCCTTCAAATGTCGCATTTAAACAGGCTTACTTCATTGATTATTTATTGATTTCATTTAAAAGAAAATTGTGGTTTGATGACACTGTTTAAAAATGAAAGGTAAGACATCACGAAAGATGTAGCGCCAATATTAAAGCACAGTGTTCAAGACAAGACATGCTATTTTACCATGTCGTTGTTATTTATGTGTTCGTAATGTATCGTCTTTAGAATATTATCAAAATCAACTCTGTAATCATCCATCCTTTTATGCGTGATGTGCCTTCACCTCAGGGTGAAACTAGAAGTAGAAGACTGAGATCGGTAACTTTACTTTCTGTATGTCAGTCTGTCCCCTTTTGCTCTCTCTCTCTCTCTCTCTCTCTCTCTCTCTCTCTCTCTCGATACCTTTCTCTCGTTGAGTCTCGCTGTCTTCCTAAATAGTCACACTCTCTTTTCCCCCTCCCCTCTGTCTTTCTTTGCCTCCCTTTCCCTATCTCTCCACATCCATTAATCCGAATCACTCCCTATTTATCCTCCCTGTCTTCCACTGCCATTCTCCCATCCCTCCGTGCTAGGTTCCAGGGCCGTCAAGAGCATCACTTCCTGCTGGTTGCCAGGGCTGCGACAGGCTGGGCTGGGCTTCATTGTGGGCCGCCCCTGAGGGCAAACAAAGCCTGGACTCACACCAAGCCGGGTGCCCGGTGTCATACTTTTAGAACAGTCTGAGAGGTCATATGGACGCTTAGAGTACAGTGCTTGTGGAAGGGCTCTGGGGAATGAATGCCAGACTTCGTGACCTACGCGCTGTTAACGAACGACACAACCACGCTCCTTACCGGTGGGCTTTTCTCATCACCGAGTGGCTCTGTTACTTAGTGTAGGATCGAGGATACCCATAGATATATAAATTGCTATCCATAGATCTATGAGGGTACCCTGTTTCAGATAGCCTCGTCTAGGATACATGACTGTAGAGCTATGATTGGACGCCGTTGCAGATTCCCTTACCTATCACCATCTTATGTCGCCAGGGTTTGCCCTATCGAGATGCCTCTAGTGTTGGTGAAAGATCAATGGGTGATGGATACCAAGTCTTGGTCAATCATCAATGAAAGATCCAGGTGGCCCAGAAGCAGAGCGCATAGTCTGTAATCGTGAGGTGTCAGGTTCAATCCCCAGGTGTGAGTAGTGATTGGCCAGGTCGAGAGCATTTCACTCTGGGGTACCGACTTAAAATCTGATAATTTTGGATACCTATGAGTGGGAGACATTCAAGTAAAGGAGAGCATCGCTTTGTTCAAACAGAGATATCACTTGCTCACCGTCTACGTAAAAAGTTAAAGATCTATGTTCAAAATTAACCGAATCGAAAGAAGAGAACACGCTCGTACTGACAATGCACTCCTGATAATTTTACAGGTATCGACATCTACGGGCACAAAAGGTTTATACGTAGATGTCTCACAATTGGAACGCATACAAGTTACAACTTTAAATCCAGCAAGCATCGTGATTGAGCGTTTGCAATCCATGAATAATTGCAGTTACATCGTAAAATGTTTCTTCCAGATTTCCTCTTCCTATTACATAATACATGCCCAAAAAGATTACTTGGTGTTTACCATTGTATTATTTTATGTGAGTGATTTTGTATTAGCTTCCTGTAAGACCGTTTCATTTCACTAAATTTTGAGCTTTTCTCTTACTCTTAGGAACCGAATTTAGGCTGTCTCAGTGTCTTCTGTGTTTTTCTTTTAGATCACCCAAGCATCGCATTCAATAACGCATACACAAGTAAGGGTTCGGTACAGCACAGCATGGCTCTTCTTTTTGTGTGGGTGCAGAAATATTCACGTCATTTTTATTGCTTTATTTTTCAGAAGATTATGTTTTACTTTACTGTTCTTATTAATCTTAATGAGAATTTGGTCTCATTCGTTCCATCATTTGCAAGTGTTCGAATTGGTCAAGAAGTTTGAGTTTAAATCTGTAAAGATACTTTAGCATTGAATAATTCTTCTTCCGGCTGACCATCATCACTTTTTTTAAAGGTACATACTATTTATATCTATTTTGGTATGGCTTGTGTATAAGAAGTAGCTATTAGTATTAATGGCTGAGTTATTCTTGTTTAGCCAAAACAAAACAAATAAAGATAAAGTGTCCCAGCTTTGTCTGATTTTAATATTTAGTACTATCCGTTGAATGATATATACATGTACATTGTGACCCTTACTGCAAGTTTTATTTGCCTCCCGAAACTGTAATGATTGTTACTACATGCATATATACTATTTTATATTATAACTATAGTATAATTATAATAATCGCATGTTTTTAGTGACTGTCATGTTGAAATAATGCTGATTACAATCAAGTTTCGGTAATTTCTGAAATTAATACGATTCCAATCAATTGGGGTGACACCCCATTCCGAGAGAGGAAAAATGCCAGTTCAGTTCTTCTAGTCCTAACGATCTAGCCAAAAACCGAGGAGGCCACGTAGGGTAAAATAGGTGAGAGAGAGTGTGTGAGAGAGAGAGAGAGGGCAAACAGACAGACAGAGAGGGAGAGATGAAAGGTAAGCATATTTTGATCTCGAGGTTGTTAGTCAGAGTCCGGTTAGAGGACTATAAATTATAATACATGTACAGTGTGGACGGATCCCAAAACAAACGTCTAACAATCTTACGTGCTACCAAAACTGAGCGGTGAGACCATGTTCCTATCTCAGCCGATCACATTGACTCCGACCCAACCAGTGGGACTAGGAGACGAGAAAGAGAGTGAGTGAGAGAGAGATAGAGAGAGAGAGAGAGAGAGAGAGAGAGAGATAGAGAGAGAGAGAGTGAGTGAGAGAAGCCTGAGGGAGAAAGAGAATGAAAGAGAGAGAGAAAGAGAAACGCGAATGGGAAAGAGAATGAAAGAGAGAGAGAGAGAGAGTGAGAGAGAGAGTGAGAGAGAGAGATAGAGAGATAGTGAGTGAGAGAGAGATAGAGAGAGAGAGAG
>RQTK01000022.1:1046804-1076879 GCA_003991915.1 Elysia chlorotica | reverse complement strand
AGAGAGAGAGGGAGAGAGAGAAAGAGAGACTGACAGAGAGAAAGAAAGAAATGGGCAGACCAGTGCAAACCGTGTGGCCACAGAAACGCTCAAAGAGAACGACCCGGACTAGTCAAACAAAACAGCTCCCAGAAATTAAACAGCGGGAGACCAGGGCTGGCATAAGCTGGGGTCGAGCAGAGCGTGCTAAATCGGCCTGTCCCAGCCAGGCACTGCCAGGCAGACAGACTGACTTGTGCGTGAGTGCTCTAATAGCCGGAGCCCCAGATGGTTGGGGAAACATCTGGCTACAGGCTTTGTCGTGGGTGGCTACAAATTATTATGGCTGTGAAGTATTCGATTCCTGACTTTGGAATCATTATTGTGTTGAGGTTTGGGGTAAAGTAGAAAAGGGTGAAAATAAGTAATTCAGCCTTGAATATGAGGTGGCTTTTAGATTTTTAGAACGTTTCCTCCTTCTCTTCCTCCCCTCCTTATCCACTCCCTCATCATTGTCCCTTACCTCGTCCTCCTTATCTTCTCTATCTTCTTACTTTTCCTTCCATTCCTCTTTCTCCTCCTCCTTCTCCCAATCCTATTCATGCCGTATTCTCCTTAATAATATTGTTTTACTTACTCCCGTATCCTCTCTCATTGGAGTGTCAACAAAGTTACGAGAAAGCAAAATTACCATCAAGAAATCTGAAGGTCTCCTAATCTGAAGTTAATGTTGAAGTTTGGGCTTCAATTTCCAAATTACACATTATACTATGTTTTAAGTTTAAACCTCGAGTGGGTAGTTAGCCAAGAGAACGCTTTCACAGTTCTTTATTTTATCATCTGAATGAACCTACCAAAATATCGAGAGAACTCACTACTTCGCAACAACTTTGATTCGATTCCACAGAGGCTGGGAATTTCCGTCCAAATGTGAGTAGGCCCTACACCATGTTTGTACTAGCCCAACACAGTTGGTGAGATGTGGGCTCAGTGGTATGGACGTCCGACGGGCAAAACACACCACAAGCCTTGTGATCGGCACGATGAGAGCGGATAACATAATCGCGCCCCCGGGGCATGGGATCTTCTGTACGTTCATTGGCTCCGAAAGTCAGGGATAGAGCTTCGATTGGATACCGGTGTAGATTCACTAACCTGTCGTCTTTGTTTTCGCTAAGGGCTTAGTTATCGCGAGATATGTACTTACTGACAAAAACACACACACACACTCACACACATATTCAACGAAACACATACATACACACACTAACTAACACCCACCCACCCACACACACTCAGATACTAGCATGCATACTCACACTAACACACATACACAAACACACATACTCACACAAACACTTAAACACGTGCACACACAAACAATCCCCCACTCACACGTACACTCACACATACATGCACACTTTTAAATACACTCACCCACCCACACACACACACACACACACACACATACACTCACCAGGCTCGAACATAGCCAGTCCGACTGAGATGAGCCTGCATGCATCATGGTGGCAGACAGTCGGACCTTCTGGTCGATAATGGTTCCAATGTGGAATCACACGGAGATGGAAAAGCATGAATCAGGAATAACAAGGAAGGAAGAAAATACAGTGCACAACAAAACAAGAATGCCACGAGGGGCCTGGGGTGAGTACATGATGCTTGCTATGTGTGTGTGTGTGGGGGAGTGCGTGAGTATGATTGAGTTTGTTGAACATCTGCGATTTAAGTATGAAGCGAAAGAGAAAACGGTATAAGGGAATGCAAGATCAATACAGGGAGTGAAGTAGTTATAAAAATATTGACAGAAAGGCAGACAAATTTAAATAGAAATTGGTAGACGAACAAAATAATTTAATTTACTAAAAAAAGAAATGTACTTGGCAAAAAGAAAAACAGATGCTGAGTCAAAACAAGCAGATGGGAGAGAGAGATGGATAGAGAGAGAGTGTGTGTGTGAGAGAGAGAGAGAGAGAGAGAGAGAGAGAGAGAGAGGGGGGGGGAAGAGAGGAGAGGGACAGCGAGAGCTAGAGATGGGCATATAAATCTCAGACAGACAGACCGAAACAGTGAGATAGTGAGACAGTGAGAGACAAAGAAAGAACCACATTGAGGGAGATGGAGGGCGAAAAAAGAACAAATAAAACTAGATGGCATTTCGAGACCCTCCATCCGTGCTCAACTGCCATCTTGCCCAGACCAAGATCGCCGTAGGCACTGCCCATGTTTCTCAGATTCCATAGCGGCCAATATGGGAAACGTGAGGAATGGGGGAAAAACAAAACAAAAAACACCAACAGCAATAAAAAGCACTGCGAAATACCAAATAAGCAGGGAAATATTAAAATAGCAAAGGAACTAACAGTTTTTGAAGGATCTGAGAGGTCAATACAGATTGAGAAATGGGCTAAATAAAAAAAAATAAAAAACAAACAAACAAACAAACAATACAGTAGAACATGACCACCGTGGACATTGAGAAAATGAGTTAAAACAATATGTACCAGTTTTCAACAAACTTAAAATTACAAGATCATAATTATATTATATGAAGTTTGTTGGATGTGTCAACAGTGAGCCGAAATGATAGTCGTGTTGAGTGTAATTTTAAGGGCTCGATTGGGGAACATTACATTTGAAGGGTTATATAATGTCAACATCAGATAAAAACACTACAAGTGTTTAAAGTGATACTAAATGATTAAAATATATGTAACAGTAATAGATAATTGGGCTGAATATGTGAACAATAACCCAACACAATACATGCACCGTATACCCGTGTTCCAATTTACATTAAGGGATCAATTAGATGAACGGGTTGGATATGGTTTTCTGTCAATACTAAAGTCGGAGATTACTCGTTGTTTATGTGACTGAAGCGAACTATGGGTGATTCAAACTGGAGACGTCTTGAACAAACAAACGCAATATCGTATTTAGCGTGACATTAAGATTATTGTTCAAAGTGAGAAACTGGAGGATACGCTATAAGTAAGCCAACACAACTGTGTTTTTTACGTGACATTTAGGGGTCTAATTTTCCGGACGGATACGTCAAAAGTAAGCAAAAACCATGGGTAGAAAGCACAAACATGACGTAGCTAACGTCTCGTTGTAAGCCTTCTTATTCTTATATTGTTGCTACGAATTGAGAAATGGTCTGATATGTCGACTAACATAGTACTCGTCCAAATCATGGCCGCTGGAACTAGTGGAAGAAACACACAATCTACCCTGAAAATTAATCTCACGATTAGATAACTCAATATCTATTGGCTGTGCGACATTCAAGAATAATGGAGAGAAAGACGATTAGATTATGTCAAAAGTTATAAGCCAACTTTATATCCTTGAAAAACCTGACCGCTATTTCTATGGTACTTTAAGTATAGTAGCATCAGCGAACAATATCGATAGTTTAAAACTTTTCAGATAAATAATAAAAGCGTGTGAACGATTTATCAGGACAGCATTCACACTAGACAAACGGGCAACTTTCTCAGTCTGTGGATTTATAAAATGATTGCTTAGAATGCAATATTGGTATCTTTACTTGTATTTCACGATGAAAAGACATTTATTGTGTTCTGAAGATTTCCATGCTACCTAACTGCTTTATTGCTTTATATTGGATAAGAGAGAGAGAGAGAGAGAGAGAGAGAGAGAGAGAGAGAGAAAGAGAGAGAGAAGAGAACACAGATACACTCAAACCATAAATCTGTAAGCAGAAAAATTACAATGCACGGTGGCTTATTAGTAGATGGATGGATAGATGGAGGGATGAATCGATGGATAGACAGACCTATAGAAAGAGAAGAAAAAATGTGGGTGCTAGAAAGAAAAGCCGTGTCACTGTTCCCCAGGTGACAGGGCTGTAGGCGAGGGCAGGCCTCAGTAGCTCCAGTGCTCATTAATTCCTTTGTGTGTGAGTTGGCACCTAGCTTCTGTCTCACCATTGACTGTGGGCGCACGTGCGACAACCAGCCACCGGCATTCATGTCCTCGGCAAGCCTGGACGACTTTTAATGAAACTTTGATGTCAGAAGCGGGCTACCAGGTTCGATTACTGAGTGTCCGTGGGATATGTCGTTCAGAAGCATTATTGGTTCTGATTTTTCAAAAAGTATTTTTTTTATTTACTATTCTTGACGAAGTATGCTATTCACATGAAATAATTTAGATACTATAAAACTCTATTAAAACATTAAAATCTCTTCAGTTGAATATAATTATAACGATTAAGCTAAACGATAAATCTTATAATTTTGGGAATAGTGATTATTTACTTATCTTACGTTTATGAATTAGAATGCACATGCGCAGATCCTGGTTTTGCACTATCATTAACGTTGTTATTTTTTGATCCCATGACACTTTGCAAGTATAAACAATAAATGTGATAGGAGATGGAGAAGAATGAAAAAATCTTCTGTCTTGTCAATTGAAGTTTTTCAGCTTTGTGCAATATTTGTTGTTTTCCCTTTATAGAACCCCAGATAAACCAGTACAGGAGTTGCTGCTTTTGTTAAGCTCACGGTGACTGAATGAAACAATTAATGCCGCGATATACTATAACATACATGTCTTGCTGAGATCTCTCTAGCTTCCTTCTGCCTTTGTTTGTCTGCGTATCTTTCACCACTTTAACTGTCTCTGTGTACGTCTGTCTATCTGCCTGTCTGTCTGCGTGTCCTTCTCACCTCACCCCTTCTCTCCCCTTTCTCTCCCCTTTCTCACCCTCCCCCCTCTCCCTCTCTCTCTCCCTCTCTCTCTCTCTCCTCTCTCATATCTTACCCACATAAACAAATCTCTTATACATGTACTCAAGCCATTATCCAGGTAAGGATCATGATTTGTAAAACATACACCCTTTTGTAACACAGACAGACCGATAAATCCCCATGGTATTTTGCCAGATATGATCCAAGTCAAACAGATGTACACACGCATTCTCTCTCTCTCTCTCTCTCTCTCTCTCTCTCTCTCTCTCTCTCTCTCTCTCTCTCTCTCTCTCTCTCTCTCTCTCTCTCTCTTATTATCTCCCTCTGCCTCTCTTGGAAACAGAAGTAATGATTAAGATAGAGGTAAGTAAGCGAGGGAGAGATTGATCGTGATGAACATCTTGAATCCATTTCCAGGTTTGTTGCGGCACGCCTCAGAGAGCCAGTGGGATCAGTGATGGCTGGTGATGGCTCATCTTGCAGCATATCAGCTCTGCCAGAAGGCTTGGCAAAACAACAACAGCAGTTTAAGCCATGTCATGGTAGCATATTCACTACATGTACAGGTTTTCAGGTTGTCGGGATGCCTAGGACAACAGATTGTGTTTGTCAATCAACAATATATTCTGTTATACTTATTGTCTTGAGATAAAGAATATTTTCTTTTGTAGTCTTCAGATCAAGAATATTTTCTGTTATTGTTTGGAGGAAGGGACAGTACAACTACAACATTTCACCATACATATTGATCTAGCTTTTCGTTTTTTTTTATTTTTTCAATCTAAACCTGTCTCTATCTTTCTATCCTGCCGAGAAGATTTTACGTATAAGGAAATCATCAGCGTTGCGTATGACTGCCTAAGTAACCTCTTTACTCTACCTGGAAGGTTGGCAAAGTATCAGCAGTAGTAACAGCAGTATCAGCAGCAACAACATCAGCAGTAGCAAAAACAACATCAACAGTAGCAACGACATTAACAGTAGCAACAACTTCAGCATTAGCAACAAAACCAGCAGTAACAAAAACAACATCAGCAGTATCACCATCACCAGCAGTAGCAATACCACCAGCAGCAGACTGAAGCACTGTTTTAATATTACAGAACCAGGTTTCTATGTTGTCGGGATTCCTTAAATGCAAAATCCACAATGCAAAATCGTTGGAGAATCTATCAAGTTCAACGTTTGAATGAAGGTTTAGTGTTAACCTATGTATCCATCGACCTATGTATTTATCTTTTTTAATCTAGCTATGTTTCTACTATGTTAGTAGTCTTGACACGCTATGTCCACAAGGTAAGACACCTACAATATTACGGAACAGTTACCTAACGAGTATCTTATTTTGTGTGGCCAAGAGGCACGAAACTCTATTTGAAAACTGCAAGGAGGTAGATGTTTAAAAATTGTTTTCTTTATCTATGACTTTATCAACTTATTTATCAAGATTTTGATCTATATCTCTGTTGTGTCTAAATAGGCCCATTTATCTAACATCATCATATCCATTTCTAACATTTGTCAGAACCCCAAGGGCGATCTAGAAGGGAAATATATCCGTCTGTTTTCCTATCTTATTAAATATGTGTGGCTAGCTTAATGGTTCATCTCACTTTCACGCAATGCCTCGCACCTGAGGGGAAATTGGTCTGTAACACTCGTAACTGTCCATGGACCAATGTGAGCCTAACCATTTTTGAACACCTATGTGCTTTTTTAGATCTTTAAAACAACCATTAGGCTTACACGAATCTTTTTTTTTAGGATATTTTTGCATTGTCATTATTAGGTCCGATTTAGCATTTTAATTTTTTGATACTCGCAATAAGCTGATATCAAACCAATTCTATAATAAATTATTTATCTAATTATGCCTTGCTTGAATAGAGCAATACGCGTTTATTTAAAATTAACTTATTTCTTCTCATTTCTATTTTGCGTTAGATGACATCGGGATCCTATTATTGTCTCTCTGTCGTCTTGTTCTATTCCCTTTTTTGTTTTCAGAAAATTAAAGATATACACATGCATTGGCTAAATATAGTAACATATAGTGGCATTGTTGGACGGCGGGCATCAGCCTAAAATGTTCGTATTTTTGGTCCAAAGAGCTCATAAAACCTTAATTTTTATGAATCGAAACTGTTATAATTATTCAAATGGGACCGTGCTGTTCAAGCTACCTATAAATCTGTCTAATAAGAAATTAGTTTACTAAGAAATAGTTTGCCTAATTAATTGCCGCTGACATTTTTCAAAAAAAAAATTAATAGATATCTCCGTTAATTCTATAATGACATAAAACTTCCATTAAATCTTTACTATAGTGGTTAGAAGCGAGAACGATCAACTAGAGTTTCTCTCATTTATTAAAAAAAAAAGTGTTTTTGTCCAGATGGCATTCGTTGCCGTGTTTAATCAGGTATGTAACGTGACTCCATGGTGCAAAATGATATCTTTTTTTTTTCTTTTGTTGATTACACTGTCTGTTTTGCATCCTTGCATCTTTGCTAGGGCGTCCACGCATGGGTATTGGGTTGATAGCCGTCTATTCTCTCGGGCGATGGTCATTAAAACTGATCAGGAACCTGACTGAGGAGGGATGTTACCACACCAGATTTAGATTGTCCAGCGATACGCTAGACTGACCAAAGGCTATCGACTACATCAGAGGACTGGGCTGGACACCAATCTGGCCATTCCCCGCGGCTAAAAATGCAATCGCGTCCCTCATAAACACACAGAGGGTTCAATAATTGCTGTTAGCCTTGGGTTTTATTATCCCAAATCAAGTTGCCCTAAAAGCGTTTAAAATCATCACAGGCAACCAGTTAAACTTTTCGCTCGTCATAGTAAAGGAATGGCTAGTCACACGTTAAGGATAAACATAGATACATTATTTTTTGATAAGAAATAAAAGAAAAGATACAACACCGAGTTATGTTTTGCACAACCAAGAGTTTAGCATTTTCACTTGAAAATTCATTAAAAGTCACTGGTTTGTTTGGATAAATACCATCTGTACTAATTGTGCTCCAATTGCAGAAATATCATTTTAAAAGAGTTTGTTTGAGACATTTGTATTTGATTATAGTTTCGAAAACAAAGAAACTAATATCAATTTGAAATTTTTAGAAGAGAATCTACCCAAACAATGGACATTTTGGATACACAGTTAAATCACACATATCTTTGAGAATTTTTTTTCCATTTTTAAAAGATACAAGATCTGTTTAATCTTTTCCACTTTGAGGTTGGTCTTTGTTAAAAAAAATATAAAAACAGAACTACCCATACACATAACATTGTTTTCAGAAATGAAAAACATCAACAAACAATTCCAAACAATATATACATCAAAACAACTCCCCTTTGGCGTGTAATACAGCCCGCGGTAGCAAATGCTACGCACGCTTTAAAATGCAGATCTTACACGGACCAATCATTTCATGGAAAAAATATATTTTACGATACAAAACACAACCACAATCCATGCAAATCAAAGGGAGAGGATTTTCAGGAAACGTATGTGACAAACAGATGCAATAATTATGTACATCTGGAATATACGTCCACCAGCTGTTGTGATCTTAACACCACAAAACTACACACGCTTTAATTGCGGATGTATGCTCACAGAGATGTAAAGAGCCCTTACAAATACAACACCTATGGTGAAAAAAAAAACCTGGTTCATGTACATCTGTAGCGTAGCACCACCTCTATCAACAACAGCCGCATCAAAGCCAACAGCTTGCTGCTAATGGTCAGTTGGATGGCTCGGACATTGTGACATGTGACCTGGGGGCAGACAGTGGACCACACAGCCAGGTCACTTTTATTATCCAAACAGCCAGATGGACAACTTTGTGCGGCTTTCAAAGAGCAACTAGACATGTTATTGGAGGGACTTAATGGTTCTTTTTATGTTATCTCTCCTGTTCTCTCCCTCTTTGACTTAAGTTTTCGTCTGTTATATTTTTCGCTATTGACAATGTCCCTGTCTTCTTACTGGCTTGTTTTTGTTGTTGTCCTAAGTGTGTGTGTAATTGTGAATGTGTGTTTATAATGTTATCATACCTTTTTAAAAAATAGATCAAATTGTTGTTTTGGAAGTAAGAACCAGCAAGCACATAAATCACACACAACATAAAATATTGGAAAAAGTGAAAATCAGCTAGAGCTTGGGCATAGTTTTTGTGGTAAAGGGTATTTTTGTAGTTAATGGTACGGCTGTTGTGACAGTATGCTTGTTGGTGGTAAATGGCGTGGTTTTGTGGTAAAGACTTTTGTTTTTAGAATGAGATTCGACAACAAAAAACATAAAGAAAATTTTACTAGAGCAGATTTATTAGAGCAGTGCAAAAAGGTTGATGTTCTCGACCCCACACCTTCTGTTGTTCAACCCAGCGCATCCGTGCACCGACAGTTTAGTGAACGACCAGCAGTAGTAGCATACATGTATGTACTCCGATCTTTCTTTATGGGAGAGAAGTTATCTCTTAGTTTATGAAGAAGCATTTTAAACGAAAATACAGACATACGGTCTGGCAATTAATTTCGTACTGCCACTCAGAGACACAGCGAGGATACATTGTATATGTATCACAAATTCTGATACCACTTATAATAAATTATTATTATACTGACACCAATCCAAAATAATTATACAGAACATTTACCGCCTGATGGTTGTTTAACCCAGGACGCCTGATTTGAAGCTGCGCGCTCTACCACAAGACCAGCTCGCCCCAGCACCGAATGAACTACCGACGCTCCCTGGTAATGTTATCGATTGGCAGGGTCAGATTTGTCCAGCTGGCCCCAACGCTAGATGACGCTGGCAGCTGTCAGTTTTTCCGCTGCCCCACACGCTCCACATACTGCAAGCTTTGCGATTAGTGCATCGGTAATGAATAACGTAATGACGAGTTTTTAATCGTTTTTTGTGTCTGATGAAGGCTTAAGACTGGAAGGTTTACATGTTCTTGTTGTTTCGTAATTTCAGCGCTGTACTATAATTTATGGACTTTTAAATTTTTTGAGTGCCTTGTAATTCGTCCACCAAGCTCTACTGCGACGTTAAGATTTTATTGATTGAAATAATACCCTTAGTCATGGGGGATTTTGATATCTCACTGGCTCCGAAAATCTAAGACAGGTCTACGATTGGACGCCAGTGCAGATTCCCTTTTCCTATCGTCTTCGTTTTCGCGACGGGGCTTTTTAACGCAACGCATCTATTGACTTCTCTGCTGTGCTCCAACCAGCATCGGTTGTACAACAGCTAGTCTAGTCATGTAGAAGTCGGAGTCTAGAGCAGCTGATGTCAAGGCGCTGGGAGGCGGCCAGCCGGGCCAACCTTGCTGGTGTCACCATTATCTCGCATCGCAGATAACGCCAGATAAAACAGCGACGCCATTGGAAAAGTTGACGCGGTGATCCACTGTTAGAGTGTGAAGTTTCCAATCGGAAGGTTGCAGGTTGAACACCAGATCAGACCGTCTTGTTTCCCCCTTACTAGTTGGGTCGCTGTCGGTAAAATTTGACCAGCTAAGTTTCCAAAAAATTTGACCAACTAAATTTTCATAATCTCGCTCTAGGGTCCCGTCGGCGCATGGGATATTCACTAAAGATTTAGGAGATGTTATAACAGAAAGCATTGTTTTCTCCGACAAACTTTTTGCCGCTATTGAAAACACATCATCGCTCCATACTAACGTGCAGAGTTTGGGCTTGGAAAAGCACAGCTAAAGCGCATTTACATAGGACCTTTGTCACCAAACCTAAAGGACTTATATATGTCATTTAAGGTTGTTTTTTTTTACTCAAGCTGCGCTTTCTCAATTTTTTATTACCACGCCACCACTGTTTACACTAATAACTTCGGTAGTTTAAACGCCGAGATTATTGATGTAAAAAGTCAAGGTGTCGTTCGCAACCCACACTACAATGTACTAAAATCTGAACAAAGATGACATTATTCCCTCGTCACCAACACATTACCATATGCATAAAAAAACTTTGAAAAGACCATATCGTGTCAGCGTCAGCCCATTATCGGCCCGTCTGCCAGATGGTCTATACCCTGGAGAGTCCCTTGCTTTCGGCTTTTAGCTTCTATTGTCTACTGATGGGAACAAGATGATAAACAAGGCGACAGCTGTGATTGTCACACCGACAAGTGGGGCAAAACGAAAGTGTCTCAGCAGCTTTATCGGCGCTGAGTACCCTCCAGTCTTGTCTTTTTATCGCAGACTTGATGTCACCAAAAATACGGCATTTCTATCTCTAATAGTGCAGTGTGACGCTTCCACTTTGTATGGTCTCTCTTTTCTCATCATGAGCTTGGTCTAGCAGTTGTGACACGGGGACAAGCAATACTGTTTTAGTTGTTATTGTTGTATCAATCATGAATATCATCAAACTAAATTATTGTAAACGTTTTTTGTTTGCAACCCCAATTTTTTAAGAGGACTAATGTGATTAAACACACAAAAATACAGTTAATGAGATTTTAGTATTGAAAACAAAAGAAAGGAAAGAGAGCATCGAGGTAAAACATATTGTTACCTGAAACAAAGTTATCAGACAATCCAAAGAGATAACTTAATGAGAAAGAGAGATAGAGAGATAGAGATAGATAGATAGATAGATATAGATATAGAGAGCGAGAGAGAGAGGGGGGGGGGCAGAGAGAGGCAGACAGACACACAGACAATTAGAGACAGACAAAAGTAAGGAGGCAGGGGGAAAAGAGACGGTGTGGAAAGATAAAAAGTAAAAGAAAGAGATATGGGCCTACGTGATTCAGAAAAAGAGCGACAGATCGAGTGACTGAGAGAATTTTCAGGGATGCACAATATGTGTGTGTGAATCATAGAGATACATGTGTAATCATGCCGATATCCCGCGGTGCGGTAGAATTCAGAAAGCTCCCTGCAGTCATGTGAATCCTGACTTGTGTGATATCGACCGCACACCATGATTAACCTGCGTAACCGCCCTTTCCCCCAGGCCCAGACCCCCACACATCTGGGAACAGATAGAGAAAGCTAGTTATAGAGATGGAGAGTGGAGAGAGAGAGAGAGAGAGAGAGAGAGATGGAGAGAGAGAGAGTCAGAACTCCCAGGTTTGACAGCCTCAGAGTCACTGGAAACTTGCGATATAAGAGCTTATAGCGAAGGCGAAGACGATAGGTAAGTGATTCTGCAGTCAGCATCACCAGCATCCATTCAAAAAGTAAATACAACTCTCCACAGAGCATCGGTGTCATTATTTTCCTATTATTTATCTATTGTACTGGATTCGTAATCGGTAGTTCCTGCCCCCACTTGCTGCCCGCCCACCCTCTCCGACCCACAGACACCGCTAGCTCGCGCGCTGATATATCTCAAAGCGGGCCGCCATTTCCTGTCAGCGATCTAGGGGAAGTTATAAAATCTTTGATACTAGATAACCCCTAAAGAGCCTACAATAATTAATTTATGTAAATCTACAATAATTTTAAATACTAAAAGACTTGATAGCGTCATTTATTATTGTTGTACTTTATAATTATTAATGTGAATAACCAACATATTAATTATAAACGCCGAAGGCACCATTACGTCACCCGTTGTTGTTGGGTATGTCGCACAGCCTGTACTTAGCTCCTCGAGCCTGGAGCTTGCCAGGTCTGTGGACAAGGCGGGGTTGTCAGGGACGCTGTGGGCTCTCCCAGACTCAGATGTTACCTGGCCGGTGCAGGCGGTACTGGTGCTGATCTGAGCTCGGTTGCCGCCAGGTGTTTAGCGGGGGTCGAGGCCTTCACAGCAATGAAGAGGGAACCGATCTAGGCCCGCGTGTGTGTGTATCTGCTCTCTGTGATAAAAACGGTAGAGGTCGCGTAATGGGGATCCGTATAATAAGGAGCGTCGGGTAAATGATGTGTGTGTGTAATTTTGTTAAAGGTTTTTCTAGTAGCTCTGGCTGGTTAAGCCGAGCCATGGATAATCTATGAATGTGGAAGTTTTTGGGATGAATTATCTATCAGCCTGTGTTGTAAAAAAAAAAAAAGAATAGATGATCTTCTAGTCCTAAGGTAGACATTATTTTTTTTTTTTATAATTTTGTTTGTTTGACTCTGAACTTTATTGATATGTCGTTTAAAATCAACAATAAGCATTGAAACAAGTACGCACATTCTCCAAAACGCGTATCCACAGTCTGGTAAAATACACTTCCGGCGTAATAGTGTATTACCTATTGACAACAACCCAACAATTTCTCATGTTAACACACCCATCTATGAAATGAAAGTGAATTTTTTCAGTTAACAATCGCATAAAAATTAACACATTGTACTTGATTCCTTTTTATGTGTCCTAGTTTTCCCCAAAGTGTACAGAGAGACGGGTGCACCAGTTGAGACTCGAAGCGTGGAACCGCTGCATGTCTGTTCAGAGAACTACTCAATCAGCGACTGAAGTTAGGTAAAAGTTACAATAACACATAGATTTATATAACTACCAGTTATATGTAGGATAGGTATATGTCTATGCAATAACATTATACATGTACCTGCACCTGAATTTTGGTTTAGTGAACTAAACAGTACAATGGATGTTTGCCCGTGGCTATATGCTCAATCATGATGGAGAACTAATGACCCAGTTACTATGGCTCAGCTGTGATTTGTGCTAAACTGCCAATGTAAAAAAGAAAACATCTACCGTACATTTTAAAACTGTTTTCCTCTTCTCCATTATTTTACAGTAATCACACATCCATAGTCAGCTAACTAGAGTTTTATCTATTTCAAATGGTGTGGGGAAGCGGATAAAGAAGAGTGAAGAAAGTATCAACAGAAGTCGACTCAGATTTAATGATAAGCTATGATGCTCTTGTTTGAAGGTAAAATTGAAAAAAAAAACCCACATCCTATCTCTATCTCTCTTTTTCTTTCTACCAGTCTCTTGTTGTATCTGTCTGTCTGTCTTTCTCTCTCTCTTGGTCACATCTTTATTACGCAAGTTAGTCATATACAACACCAGTATCCAATAATATGAAAACACTTAAAATGGTCTTACAAAATTTTAGTCACATTCAGGACAAAAGAAATTAACAGGACCATACCATTATCAATTAACAGTTGCTACCGAATGTTCTGAATCTCAGCTATCCGGACCATCTTGATCCTGGTCTCTTCACCTGTACTCGAGCCACCGCAGTTGAGGTCTCCATTCCCACCCCCCCTCTCTCTCTCCTCTTTACCTGTCTCGTGTTAAGGGGCGGGCGGGCGGGAGCAGAAGAATGGAGCAGACGCGAGAGAAAACTGAACGGAGTGTGCCTTCACGGTGACAGTGGGGGTGGGCGGTGTGGGGGGGGTAGAATAAGAATAGGCTTTGGTATGTCGAGGGTGTTAACTGTGGGGGGCCGAGAAAACGGAATGTTTATAGGCACAGAGAGAGAGAGAGAGAGAGAGAGAGAGAGAGAGAGAGAGAGAGAGAGAGAGAGAGAGAGAGAGGATGCAGACATTGCGGCGCCACATGGTGTCAATGTATTTTTTTATATTGCAAGTTTTGCTGGTTCGCGTGTTTTATTGCCGTTTCAGTAGCTGACAGAGGTGTGCGAACGGAGATTGAAAACGGAATGAACGAGGGAGCAACGAGACTAGATGGGGCGCACAAAGAATGAGCACTGCAATGGGAACGAGAAGAATTATAATTATTCATAATTTTATACATGGGAAAATCTGGATAATAATCTTCATATTAATTTTTTGTGCAATGAATAATTCCAACAGCAAATAATATGCTTAAAAGTGCAGGGAAGTTGTGACTTTACAGTGCACACAAAAGACTGAAAATTTGTTTTCCTTTGGCAAAAGTACAACACAACATCAAAACAGCATAGCATTGGAGATTTCAGGCAGACAGAAGAAACCTTTGACAGGTGGAAGCTGGTATGTGGTGTAAGATGCTGGCTAGAAAGATTTGCTGATAACATCTGACTAGGATAGAAAAGAAACAAAGAATACATAAACAAAAATGCTCCATACTTATAACCACCATTCCTCTCTGCTCTGCACTAACATTTCTTGGTTGGTAACCTTGCATTGTAAAGCCTTTGATGCTCTGACTAGTAAGCAAAAAGGTGAAGAAACTCCAAGAAACAAAACTACATGTAGGCTATGTATGCGAAATATGATGCCGTGAGGGGAAGGGTTTTGACAGACAAACACGGAGATCAGCTTTCATTGATCAAAAACTTCAAGGCCAGGCGAGAAATCCTCCCACCCAGGCTATGTCTTAACTAATCGCGAGGAAAAGCCGCGCGTTTGTTATGTTGTTTTTGAAAGGCGTGAAAAAGTTAATTAAAACCGGAAACACAAAATGAAAGGATTCAGGTTGAACTGTAAAGCGCAGTTAGTTAAAACATGTTTAGATTTTTAATACTTTTTTCTCCCATGGTTAAAAAACGCTCACTGTAGTTTAAAATTTTTCGTTCATATCAAGACGAATTATTTTGTTGAATAAAATTAGAGATTATCTGTACATCAAATTAATAGCAAATGTAATTATGTAACTTTTATTAAACACATCTCTATACGACAAATAGAGAGATAGAAAATTATATTGCCAGGTAAGGAAAGATAAACAGGTAGATAAAAAGGTATATGGATAGATAACCGAGACTGATAATAGATAAATAGATAGATAGATATATAGATAGATAGATAGATAGATAGATAGATAGATAGATAGATAGATGGATGGAGAGAAAGGGATAGGTGTTTTCTACGAAATTTGGATCATTAGTCTGACTATCTAGTGTTGAGGGCCTCCTAAAACAAGTCACTGTTTGAAAAGTGGTAAGTGCAAACCCTTGAATCTCTCGGCGTGTGCGCTAGCACAAGACCACCCCACCAGCCGGTGCGCCAGCTCTCAGATCAAGTCCTCTCGGCTCCCAGATGTCCAGGTTCGATGTCTGCGGTGTTAAGTAAAAACAACAAGCTGTTATCTTAAGCAGACAGTCGAACCGTTTTAAAGCTGTGCTCTGTATCAACTCTCTACTTATCTTGTAACGCCCTTGTGTCATTTTCAAACAGCTTTGATATAAAATATTATGGTAAACACCTTTGCTCTTATCTTATTTTTTCCTGGCCTCCTGTTGCCGATAATCCTGCCACACTCGACTCATTCGTCCCAAGGGCGCCAGAGCATGTTGGTTACAGGATTAATAGATTTATAGAGATCTTCACACTTCACAGGGACTTAAGGGCGTAGATTTGACACGGGGCTTTATGTCATTGTAATCAGGCCTTGGCGGAGATTGTGTATTATGAAAAAGCATGCAACAAAAGTGATCTTAGATAAGTCTGTAAGTCCCCTTCCTAAGGTTTCATGAAAAATTCTGTATAAGGAGATGCTGGCTGTACAGAGAATCAAGTGTTGAGCAGTAGCTGAGGATCGATTGTCATTGATGACATATACCTCCTGATCGACTGCCATTCATGACATGTACCTCCTGATCGAATCCAGTTCATGACATGTACCTCCTGCACGACTGCCATTCATGACATGTACCTCCTGCACGACTGCCATTCATGACATGTACCTCCTGCTCGACTGCCATTCATGACATGTACCTCCTGCTCGACTGCCATTCATGACATGTACCTCCTGCTCGACTGCCATTCATGACATGTACCTCCTGCTCGACTGCCATTCATGACATGTACCTCCTGCTCGACTGCCATTCATGACATGTACCTTCTGCTTGACACCATTCATGACATGGCGCCTTCTGCTGGAACTCCATTCATGACATGTATCTTCTGCTCGACTGCCATTCATGACATGTACCTTCTGCTCGACTACCATTCATGACATGTACCTCTTGCACGACTGCCATTCATGACATGTACCTTCTGCTCGACTGCTATTCATGACATGTACCTTCTGCTCGACTGCCATTCATGACATGTACCTTCTGCTCGACTGCCATTCATGACATGTACCTCCTGCTCAACTGTCATTCATGACATGTACCTTCTGGCCAACTTTAGATAAAGTTATGCAATGAATATTTTAAAATTACGTGTTTGTTTTTTTAAGTTGTAGTTATTATCTTACTCTTTTATTTAGTTATATGATTATGTGAGGGACATAAAGAGTTTAAAAGAGAACACATTACAAAATAGGAATGAACTTTGTATTAACCAATGATATACAATCATGTAATCTGATAATTTTCATTCATAAAAAATGCACTTTATCGGGAAGGAATTATTTAAGAACATCTTGAAGTACTTATTGTAAATATTTCATTCTCTGACAGATGAAAATCACCCCATTCATGCTGTTACAATAACACATTACAGAACTAGATACGAATATTGGACTTTAGTTTCCGACGGTTTTGTTTATTTTTGTCTTTGTTTTTTTATCTCCATATCACCAGGAAATACTGCATACTGATATGGTTTGCACTATCATACTTGTTTATTGTTTTATCTCCGTGGTAGATTTGCCTATCACGTAATCCCGGAGTGACGCCTACACCCCTTCTAAACATACTACACGTACCAATAAACGACCAACTAAGTGATATTGTCACAGTCACACAGCAAAGTCGCCGAATGGTAGATAGATCTTGACAGAGAGAAGCAGAGATGCTATCATCACCATCCTCATTGTCATAATTTCTTCAAGTGGAGAAATTCACAATCTTATTGAAATAAGCTCTTCGAATGCTAACACAAAAAATAGATTAGTGAAGCATATTATATTGCGGCCATGTCCACAATAATAGTCTTTAAATTTCAGACTGTCCCGGTCTAGCATATACATGTACAATTTACTCCCAGGAAGTTCGGCCATATCTCCAATCTGTTTCCGCTTTGGCATAGTGGCAATATCACCAACGCTTTTCTGGCTCTGACCAAACTTTAACACCAATGTCGTTCTTGCCTTTGATTCTGTAGCCACACCCTAACTTATGTTATAACTTTGACAATAAAGTCATACCACCAATGTTTTTTTAGCTTTCACACTGCAGCCATAATAATTAATTTTGTTTTAACTTTCACACTGCAGCCATATCATCAATCCCGCTTCCTGCTTCTGATTTTTTTGTAACACCAGTTCAGTTTTTTTTTTTTTTTTTGATACTACACGCCTACAGCTATTATTAATATAAAAAGAAGAAAAATAAAGAAGAAGAAAAAGAAGAAGAAGAAGAAGAAGAATTCTTCTTCTTCTTTTTCTTCTTCTTTTTCTTCTTTTTCTTCTTCTTCTTCTTCTTCTTCTTCTTCTTCTTCTTCTTCTTCTTCTTCTTCTTCTTCTTTTCTTCTTCTCTTCTTCTTCAAGAAGAAGAAAAAGAAGAAGAAGAAAATTAGTGATACACGCATATTATAAAATAGACTCTAGAGCATATTATTTAGAAAAAATGGTGTTTTGAATTACATTGAAGTATATAGATCCATCTGTGAAATTGGTCGATCTAATTTTTCTGTTGTGAATCTATTCAACAGGTGCTAATGTTTTTTTTTTACAGGTTAGTGCAAATAATATCTTATTACAAATACACTGGTCACGTTGTCATGATGTACTTATCTTTAAAAAAAAAAAAAATTCAATTGATATTTCTCGCTGTGGAATCTTTTTGGCAGGAGAAAAAAATGCAAAAAAGAAAACAAGAAGAGACTGGATGAACTTTACTCAGATTTCAGCATTTCATTTCAATCGTCAGCAAAACTTTTTTTTAATGAAAGTGCGCTGCCTTGGGACTTTGTGTCTGCCTATGTGTCTCTATTTAGTGTAGGGTTGTAGGCATCTGGGAGAGGCCTCGTGATAACAAAACACAGAAGAAAACGAAGACGGCAAGTAAGGAGATCCACACCGACGTCAAACCATAGTTACAGCCAAGACTTGAGGAACAAATGGGCGATCAGAGAACTAGTACATCGTAGATGTACTTCTACTACAAACATGATTGTACATTACTACATTATAGACTGTACTATTTTTAAATGTACTACTACTACTACTACTATGGACAGGTCTAACTCAGCAAAGTACGATTTCTCAGTCAAGGCAAGCCGTGTGTAAAGCCCTCTGACAGGAGCTTTCATTTTTGTGAAAGCCGATGGCAGAGTGGTTAAGCACACTGGTCTTCGCCTTGGCAAGGCGATGGGTGCCGAGTAGAAGGTGCGGGTTCGATCCCCGTCCATGTCATTTGTCTAAAAATGTGTCTTTGTCTACTTGTCTTATCTGTTGGTCTAAGCTAGACCTAGGTTTGTGGCTGTCCCTTCTAACCTACTACTACTACTACTACTACTACTACTACTACTACTACTACTACTACTACTTCTACTACTACTACTACTACTACTACTACTACTACTACTACTACTACTACTACTACTACTACTACTACTACTACTACTACTACTACTACTACTACTACTACCTGATTACGCCATCCCTTGTCTTCTTGTAGATCGCACAGCCTGCTATACGGGAAGAGGGAAGGTGGTTAGGCTGTGACCCTGTGAGGCTATCAGCGCTATGACTGTGACGCGCCCACCAGCGCTCAGTCGCTGACGCCGTGACGCAGTGACGCCGCGGAGGGAACCATCCCGAAGCTTGTTTCATTTCATTCTGTCTCCGCCAGAGCGGCGCCGCCGAGCGCATTCCAACATAATCCCGGCCTGGCCGCGCCGCGTCGCACCCCTCCGCACCCCTCCGCACCACTCCGCACTCCGCACACCTCCGCACCCCCCGCACCCCTCCGCCTTGCCCGCGGCGGGACAGCCCCGCAAAGTTCAACTGGGGTTAGGCGACTAGAAAACATCTGGACAGACAAAGATTTTTTTTTTTTTATTTCATTTAAATTTCATTGGGCCCTCGACCCTCCCCCGCTCCTCCTGATTTGTTGTACTGGGGCGCCTCGGTGTAAACGTAAAGACAGTAAAGTAAGTCGCGTCTGTTTCCAACAGGTGACAACCTTTTGCCAACAGGCTGTGAATTTCATATTTTTTCCTTTTCTCCTGTCTCCATTCATTTTACAGTTTGGTTTCTTTTTCTCATAGGTTGGCTTAGTTCCTTCTCCCCTTCCCCCCCCCCCCCCCCCCCCCCCTCCACCCATTCCGAAATGTTTTATTTCAGCGTGGCCATGTTCTCAGTGAATCACCGTGTTTTCTACGACCCCTCAAGTGACCCCCCAACAAGCTGTGAAGTCCTGACCACACCAAATTTTCTCCCCATGTGTTCTCGGCTCAATTTGTGACTGTCTGGTTCTCACCTTTGTCATCAGTCTGAAACTGAACTGAGCTCTGAACGCATACATAAACAGACACGGCAGCAATACTTATAGATGTAGGAACATCTCAGACTAGAATGTTTAGTTCAGTTACTCTAGTCTGGAGATACACACTTTAATCAACCACACACACACACACACACACATACCTCCACACGGGCTAAATGGAACGTAACTAAACAACATGTTAATCATAATTTAATTTAACCTCTTTTACACATTTTATGAAGCATGTACAGACGAGCAGTTACGTTCTCAACTTAAAATTGAAACATCCAATGAAACATCCTACAATCATACACCCACTGCACTCTTTGCACCCAGGACCCAGAAACACCAATTTGAAAAAAAAAACCCACCAATTATGAGGTAACCTTTTTCGGGAAACCACCATCTTTTTTTTTTTTTTTTTAATTTTCAATTATTATCATTTTTTTATTTTTCTTATTTTCACATTATTATCGTAAACGCCCTTTCATCGTTGAAATGTTTTCTAGCGCTGCTTAATAATAATACATGTACAATCGCACGGGGCGGCAAATTTTGACGTGTCTGACGCGTCTCGTCTGGACGGTGGACCGGAGAGGCTGCGAGTGTGAAGCTGGGTCTCATTCAGATTTCAGAGAGCAAACAAACATTATACTAACACAGATCTTGCGACGACACGGCCAATCGCGAAAACGAAGACGATAGATGAGAGAATCTTCACCAGTGTCCAATTGTATCTCTATTCCACGGTGCGGTGGTCTAGGGGTAGAACATCGGCTTCCGACGCAAAAGGTCCCGAGTTCGAATCCTGGCTGGTGCGTTCCCTACTGGTTGGGTCGGTGTCAGTATAATGTGACCGGCTGAGACAGGAGTCATGGTATCCCCGCCCTGTCTCGTGTGTGGCAGCACATAAAATTGTCAGACGTCCGTCTTGGGGCCCGTCCACAATATAGCCTATATAGTGCTGCTGTTGGACGTTAAACCAACCCAACCAACCAACCAACCATCCTCTTGTGCAAGAATATTCACCAGTGTCCAATTGTAACTCTATTCCACATATTTCTATTAATAGAAATCTATGCTCTATCCTAAACTAACGAGGCCAATGCTCCACCACAAAACCCAATACCCATCAGACTTAATTAAGTCATCCGTTAACATCACGTAGATCGCAAAGCCCACAAACTGTCACTAGAGAGCCCCAAGGCTCGCCCCAAGCCTGGTACATGTGTATGTGCATGTTTAGATCTCGGGCCCCATATTTCATTCATCCCGCGGGACGGCGAGACCGCAATGAGACCGCAATGAGCCCAGCTTTTTACACTTGAAGTAGACAACTGGAGACTCACTGTCGCCAGAGCTAGGCCGGCCAGGCGCGCTGTTTGCCACCCAGAGAGCTGCGACAAACTTAACACTTTACTGTCGTGGGGACAGGGTTCTGCTGCTACAGTGCTACGTCAGGGCTACCAAGTGCTGTTGGCTGTTTTGCCTTTGTGTATGTCAGTCTGTTTGTCTGTATGTCTGTCTGTCTCTCTCTCTGTCTCTCTCTCTCTCTCTCTCTCTCTCTCTCTCTATCTCTCTCTCTCTCTCTCTCTCTCTGCTACATGTGCCTTTCTCTCTCTCAATTCCTTTACCTTCTCTCCCATATTTTCGCTTCTTCTCTGCCTTTCTCTCATGTCTGTCTCTGTTTCTCTATAATGTATGTCTGTCTGCCTGTCTCTGCCTGTATACACATGTCTGCCTGCCTGTTTGCCTGTCTTTCTCTCTGTGTGTCTTTCTGTCTCTACTTCTCTGTATGTATCAGACTGCCTCTGCCTGGCTTCTTCTTTCTCTCATCCTCTTTCTCTCACTTTCTCTCACTCTATAATCTTTCTTTTTTGTACATAATACCATCCAAAAATGTTACTATTTTAACACTTGTTCTTAAACTCTGTTTCCGGCTCTCTGTATGTCGGTCCACAACTCCCCACCCCCTCCTTTTTTCTCTCTTTGTTATTCTATCTCACAAATGATTTGCTGTGAGGACATACTTACTGACATTGCTATTAAATTTGTATGCTGTTGCCTGATATTAGGCCTACATATAATTATTGTCAATGTAATTCGTCAAATAACATTTTGGTGCTCTTAATCTGAAGATATGACCTCGGGTCTTCTTTTGCTCTTCATTCCATTTCTAACCCCTCTCTCAACAACCGTCTCTTAAAAAAAACACCCCCTCCCAATCTTAAAAAAAAAAAAAAACACACACACACACACACACACACACAAGAAAAGCAACTTCATTCAATATTCATGCTGATGTATTAGGGCCAATGTTTGAAACCCTGTCAGCTCTAGAGGCCTTCTTGAAAGACAACAAAGGAAGACACAAATGCGATTGCTTTGTCAACACTGGTAAAATATTTCATTGAGGAGAGGAGTGGAGGATTGCGCAGTGGGGTTACATTCTGCTTGCGAATCCTTGTCCAAACAGCCCCTTTCAAATGCTCTCTGTTTACATGTATCACACACGTAATAAGATTCCATGAAACTTATAGATAAAAGTACAGGAGACATGCACAAAAGATGAAAAAAATGTTTTTAATGTTTTGTCTATTTTTTTGTTCTAAATACATGATTTACATAACAAGGTGAAAAATATTCTACAGAAAAACCAAACCAAAACAAAACAAAGCAACAACAAAAAAGAACAATATAAAAACAAAAAAATAAACGATATATAAGTAGAAGGCTTATGTGTGTTAAAATAAGTTCCCTAAAATTTAATAGTCATTTGTCTTAGTATCATTGTATAATNATCATCATGGAGAAAGAGAGAGAGAGAGAGAGAGAGAGACAGACAGATAGACAGACAGACAGACAGACAGACATACAGACAGACAGGCAGACAGACAGAAAGATACACAGACAGAAAGGAGACGAGACAATAGAGATAAACAAACTTGATATTAAAGTGTTTAGTGTATGGTTCTAAAAAATAATTATTCATTATCGCTGATGGATTAAAAAGAAGCCAAGTTTTTAAAATATGCTTTAAACTTTGAAATTTAAGAGTGTAAATACATGTACTCAATATAAGTTATTAGTATGGATTTTTTAACATGAGGGAAATGAACAGTTGCATGTAAACTACCGAGAGACGATGCGTTCAATAGTCTCAAATACTATCGTATTAGTAATGACGCCACAACTTTCCACCACTTATAAATATAACGACAATATTATTTGTCTGAAAAGTTTTTCCTCTCATAACTTTCGAGATTATGGTCATGTTTTTTTTTTTTTTTTATACTATCCTAACTTATCTTTGTGTTGCCCACAAGGACTTGAGTTGAGTTTGCGCCAAGGGAACAAACTGGTTCGAATGAATCTGCTGAACAGTAATATACAGAGTAGCATACCTTGCCTACATCTCGACTCCAACCCTAAAAGATGTTTCTTCCTTCTGGCTGCCTCCCAGGTTTCACTAACCTTATTATTTTATGGAAACTTTGTGATGTACGCCCACATTTCTTTATTGTATTTTACACTTCGAGACTTCTTCATTAGTTTCTCCCTGAAATTTAAAGAGAGTGGAAAAATATAGAGCTCCCCTCCGCCTAAAAAAGCAACAACACAACAACAAAAACAAGACTGAAATAATTGAAATGATTAAAACATAAGTAATAGCGACATAAAAATTAAAAAAAAAAACACATAAGAGACAAACAAAAAAAAAAACAATAAAAAACAACAACAACTAACATATTAAAAACAAATAAGAGACATCTGAATGAAAAGGTTGGAACTAAATAAAATTCAATTAACTGCAGTCGCACCTTCTCTAATGCAACAATTTTTAAGTGACGTAAAAATCAAACTTAATGATGATTTAAAATTAGCCCTACCGAAGAGTAATACAAAAATAAAGGCTTTAGTGTAAAGGAATTCAGGAGCTACAGGAAAAAATCAAACAGAAATGGACTATAACCATGTCCGCCCTCCAAGTTTTGACGCTGTGAAATTAAGTTGTATCAATAGCGGGGTTTGTGCATTTTCAGACCGATCGCACACAAAGATCTAATCCTCCAAATGCCCAATATCGCCCGAGAGTTGGGAAAGATTTGTCATAATTCAGCCCCGGGGTAGTGCAAAAGGGTTTACTGAAATTTTAATAGGATAAGTCATGTTTCTGTGTAGCGAAGCATTGTTAAAATTCTAAAATAGCGAGGTTAGAAGATATTGTGATAAAAACGCACAAAGATGGACCCTTCAAAGTCTGATTATCGTGGAAGAGTTGGAGAAGATTGGCCACAATTCAGCCCCGGGGTAGTGCAAAAGTGTCTGCTAAGTTTCAACAGCAGAAATGATGGCGCAGTGTAGCAAAGTAGAATTAAAATTCTAAAATAACGAGGTTGAAACATACTATGATAAAATAAAGCACATACATGGACCCTTCAAAGGCCGATTATCGAAGACCGATTATGGAAGAGTGTCAGTAGATTGGTCAAATTTCAGCCCCAGGGTGGTGCAAAAGGGTTTACAAAGTATTAATATTCGCACACACAGATCTACTCCTCCAAATGCCAAATATCGCCCAAGAGCTGGGATACATTGGCCACAATTCAGCCCCGGGGTAGTGCAAAAGGGTTTACAAAGTTTTAATAGGAGAAATTATGGTGCAGTGTAGCAAAGTAGTATTAAAATTCTAAAATTCCGAGGTTGGTACACATCGTGATAAAAACGCACAGAGATGGACCCTTCAACAGCCGATTATCGTGGAAGAGTTGGAGAAGATTGGCCAAAATTCAGCCCCAGTGTGGTGCAAAAGGGTTTACTGAGTTTTAATAGGAGAAATTATGTTTCTGTGTAGTGAAGTAATATTAAAATGCTAAAACAGCGAGGTTGGTACATATTATGATAAAAAAGCAAAGAGATGGACCTCTAAAAAGCCGATTACCGTGAGAGAATCGGGAAGACTGGCTACGCTGCACCTTGCGCTGGTGCAAAGAGGTCCAGAGAGTGTTGATCAGTTGGTCAGAGAAATTGCTCGGTAAACAAGCAAGCTCAGAGTGTCCGGTTCTCATCAGGTCTTCTCCCACTGCAGGTTACCTTAAGGAAACAGAGTCAACCAGTGCCACGTAGGGATCTCTGGGGATGCTGTCTTAACATCTTTGTTCTTCGGCTCCCAATCCTAGTGTTTCTATATGCTTCTACAATTAGGAGTAAATATGATAAAGAGGGGAAAAAAGAAATTAGAGGGAAAGGGTGTAAAAAGAAAAGGAACTAAAAAAAAAAGAAAGATTCAAGGTTTATAAGGGATCTCACTTGAGAAGTTTAGGCATTGTGAATGTGATGGGGGTGAATTGAAACGTGCGTTTTTTCAAACGGGGTTTTGGATTAAAACTTGCTTACATACTTATATTATTCATAAATGATTAGGAACTTCCACGTATTATTTGTGCAATGTTTAGAGAATTTCCAACTCAAAAGTCGATAGAAAAGGCTTTGAGATAAAGACATAAAAAGTTATATTCTTCTCTTCTCCTTTTCACATCTGTTACATTAATAAAGTGGTTTATGTGATTGTGGTTGAGATATTCTGATGAAATAAAATGACTGTGTTTCTCCCAGAAATGAATGGAAAACACGTCCTATCAATTATTAATGTTTAAGTAGGTTTCCTAGTGCGATTATAGTACATTACAAATTTGCTTAGCAACTGTCAGAACACAAGTGTCTCTATAAAAAGAAATATAATACAGGTATTGAAACTATTCATAATAAGTTCACACCATGAACGAAAGCAATTCTAGATATAAATAAGAAGAAAAGCTTTGATGCTAGAAATCATCAAGTAAAACGTTGTGATTATCTTTTTTCAGTTTATTTCTACTTCGACCGGATATCTGTCCACGAGAAATCTGAACTATTTCAACAGGATGGCAGTAACATTGGTGTCTTGCACTATGTGCTTGGGTCTTCTAACAATGTTCACATCTCATACCTTTGTTACAGGTGAATTAGTTTTTTAATTATACAACAAACCGTTTGCTTAAGTGTTCTACTGTATTTATTCCATGACATTTGGTTTACAGGATAAATTTTTTTTCAATTTGTCAAATTTTTCAATAGAGGCCAGTCTATGATGTTGTTATGTTGAGTATTCTAAATATAATTACAACATACATGTAAATTGTATATGCACCAAACTAAGCCTGGTTGTCAAAAATAACATTTGAATATGTTTTCGATGAAAAGCCCCACTCCATAAACTTGATTTATTAAAATAATTTTTTAAATAAAGAAAATGTCGATGTAATAATAAATATATAAATAAAATAAAATAAGTTGAATTAAACCACAATCGTATAACCTGAGATTCAATTGATAAATTACTTGACAATAAAACGTGATATTTCATTCAAATCTAAACCAGGCCTAAAACTCCCCAAACAAGACCGACCGTGCAGGATGAGCAAAGACTTCCTGCTCATCAAGGAGAATCTGCCCGCAGGTAAGACACTTTCTAATAAAATCAGAAATACATGTACATAAAAAAAACCCAACATATTAATCAAATTGAAGCCAAGCGTTCTTATCACATACACAATACAAGGAAAAACAAAAAGAAACAAAACAAAAACTTGAACAGAACAGCAAGACAACAACAACAAAACAACAACAACAAAACAACAACAGCAACAACAACAACAACAACAACAACAACAACAACAACAACAACAACAACAACAACAACAACAACAACAACAACAACATGTGCATGTATGTTGTAATTATATTTAGAATGCTCAACATAACAACATCATAGACTGGCCTCTATTGAAAATGTCGATGAAATAATAAATATATTAATAAAATAAATACGTTGAATTAAACCACAATCGTATAACCTGAGATTCAATTGATAAATTACTTGACAATAAATCGTGATATTTAATTCAAATCTAAACCAGGTTTAAAACTCTCCAAACAAGAGCGGCCGTGCAGGATGAGCAAAGACTTCCTACTGATCAAGGAGAATCTGCCCGCAGGTAAGACATGCTTTTTGTAAAACAGTTAGGCAGAGATTAAAAAAAACCCCACATAAATCAAAATGAAGTTAGGCGTACTTATCAAAAGAGAAAATACAAGGAAAAACCAGGAAAAGCAAAACAAACAAAAAACTGAAACAAAACAGCAAGACAACAACAAAACAACAAGAACAACAACCCGCCCCAAAGAAAAATAAAGCAAACAAAAAGAAAAACCTACTAACAAGAAAACAACCTCATCAACAAACTTCACCGAAAAAATAATCTAATCAGGCAATAACAATATGGGAGCCTTTATTTTTAACGATATAATTATATTTAGTAAGGATTTTGACAAAATTAAGACAATTATTTGTAAAATATGATTGAAACCCAATTATAATTTAAAAACCTCCAACCTTGTGCAGTCGCCCTTTTTCTTTACTTAGAATTATATGAACGAACGAAACTTAATTCATGTAATGCAAAAGGAAAATTACGCGAACTATTGAAAAAACAAAAAAATCCGCTCTTCTACATACACATATCAATGTTTGTGTGTGTGTAATTATATTAAGCTAAAAGAGCACCATCAAGATCAAACGGCTCTGCAGTATATATCTAGATCCAGCTGGATGAAAAAAGAACGCTCAAAGCATAGATTTTTAAATCTATGGCTCATAGTCATAACATCTCCTCAACCCTACCGTAAGTTACAGACTACACAAACATAGATAACTTCATTTTCTGGCATAAATCTCCTATTAGATTTACCTACCATTAACTCCCTGAAGAACCTAATGCAAAGGATTTTCTTTCTGATATCGCTCCACCTCACAGATGTCTAACTAGCCTTTTATAGACATGTATGCTCAACCTCTGTTATACCCCAGGCTCCACCCTGATGGAACTCCCCACAGAGCTGGGAGAGACCTGGTCCATCACCGAGTCGGACGCCCGCGGTTACCTGCGCCTGAACACGTCTGAAGACGGCAGCGTCAGGATCTACTTCCTCAAGGTGGCAGATTTGGAACAGATCGCCAACGGTCTTGTGAGTTGATTAGAATGTACTGGGTTTGGAATATTCAATCTTCGACAAATCTGTCGTATGCCCACCTGGTGACAGCTTCTCTATTGTTACTCAAGCTTTCCCATGTCTGCTTCTCCATCTGCGTCTGAATAAGTTGGAAATCCTTTTCTTGAAGGTAGTGGACATGGAGGAGATCGCCAATGGATGTGCGAGTCAATAAGAATTCACTAGGCCATAGATCTCTTATATGGTTTATCAAACTTCTTCAAGCCTTTCTGTCTGTATTTATCAGCGTTAGTATCTCGTTTGTCAAGGCGGCTGGGATGTAGAATATCGCCCATTGTGTAGTGAATTGGTTTTAGACTTCCAATCTTCCACAAGTCTGTCCGTCTGTCCAACTAGCAACAGCTTCTCTATCATTACCCGACCTTCCTCATGTATAACACCTCTCTCTCTGACCATAAAAAGTCTCAGAAACGGCATCTTAGGGACTCATTCGTCCACCAAAGCGGCGGTCATGTACAAGACCACCAACGATCTGGTGAGTGTCTTTTTGTCCCTGAATATTTGTCTTTGTCTAAGTTTTTGTCTGTCTATCTGACTCAATCTATCTTTCCCCCCCCCCCACAAAGAAAAAAAAACCCAACAAAAAACAACAAACAAAACAATTCAGAATTAATGTATTTTAAACCCCGATCAACAGAAAGGCTATCTTATTTGTTAAGTTACAGTTTAGAAGTGGTATTTGCTGTGGAAATGAAGATAATAGTACATGTTTCATTCTAATGCATGACCAAATGATTTCCTTTCCTTTGGGGGAATTATTACATGATCGAAACAAATGTCTTTTAACAAAAACATTACCGATATTTTTTTTTAACTTTTTGTTGCTTAGAAGAATAGAATAAAACATAAATACGTACTCATTTTACTTCAATCAAGAAAGGAACGCTGACCAAGAAAACAAATTGCAAGCTGAAAATACGTGTTAAATAAAATCTAAAATTGTATTTTATTTTTTTTCCTCAGAACAACTGGGAAGAACATCTGTCATTCCGCGTACAATGCAAACAAGGAGGTCATCACTATAAGGTACGCACTGATTTTTATTTGGAGACGATTCTAATGACAAACTATCACACAATCTTCATCTTTTGGTCATTACTACTAAAGCACAGCTCTCTATTCCACAGTTCTATTATCTGAAATCAGTTAGAGAGGAGGTGGGTGGGGCAGTAGCTCCATCGGAAAAGCGATAGACTGACAAGGTTCAATCTCTAACTATATATGTCCTATGTTTGCTTTGTGTATAGCAGTAGGATGCGTAAAATTGCTTTCTTTTTGTTTACCAATCATATCTGTAGTATTCAGATAAAACACTACGTCCTCATTGTATTGTATTAATTTTGCTTGTTTATATTATTGAAATAATCGATTTCCCAGTATCGTAAACTGGTTATCTTTGAGGATGTGAACGAACACCCGCCACAGTTTGACAACAGGAGGTCTTACAATATCACCATCACTGAGGTAAATATGTACCAACTTATATTGTTATATAAATAACAAGGAAAAAAAAAACAACATTCAGAAACTAAAAACAAGAAACGAAACAAAAGCGAGAACAAAAGCAACAACAGCAAAAAAAAAAAAATTACAAAAACAACAGAAAAAGACACCACCCCACACACATAACAAAAAAGAACACTGATGTGCATTTCTTCTCACGCGGACAAATCAATGGTGAAATATTAAATATGATTTAGTCCTCTCTATAATTCAACAATATCGAATTTGTAACCATTTTTTTGTTGCTTTTAACCTTTTTGATTTTGATTTTGATAATAATAATAATATTTTTAACACGAGGAAATTATTGCGTTCGGTCGCTCTCGTTTTAATAAAATACAAATATAAAACAAAGCCTAAAATTCAATCTCAATAGATAACTGAACATCTATATATTTTCTAGATAAAAAAAAATACCTGAGACCCAGTAAAAGGCTTGAG
>RQTK01000022.1:1028165-1046639 GCA_003991915.1 Elysia chlorotica | reverse complement strand
ATAAAAATAATAATAATAATAATAATAATAATAATAATAATAATAATAGTACGTATTTCCATCCAAACTTTTAAGGAAAAAAAGTAGTCATCTATAAAGGTAAATTAACTATTTAATAATCTAAAACTGTTCAGTTATGATAGGATAAAACTTATATATTAAATTATTTGAGAATCTGTCGCACTATTTGCCAGGCGACCACCATAGGGAGTCCAGTCTTCAGTCTGCACCACCTGGCCACAGACCCGGATATGTCGCGATCCATCGTGGATTATGAACTCAAGCCTTTTATTGGGTCTCAGGTAAATTTTTTAAATCTAGAAAATCTATCAATGTTCAGTTATGTATTGCGAATAAATTTTAATCTTTGTTTTATAGTTGTGATTTATTAAAACGGGAGCGACCGAACGCAATAATTTCCTCGTGTTAAAAATAAAAACCAAACTAACTGAAGCCAAATTTAAAACAAGGGAAGCTACCATGTAAGATGCATGTGCAAAGAAGGAAATATATTTATCTCCCATACCTCCGATATGGACTTCATTTTATTTCTATTGTTCGTTATTTTTTCAATTCTATTTTAGATTTTTATGGACTTACAATGCATAAGCCAGAGGATTATATATATTTAAAAAAAATCTCAAAATGTGTTTAACATGTTTATAATGAATAGCATGTATTGGTAAGTTTGGAAACCTGAAACAATGTTAAACTCGCGTTTGTGAATTATAAGGATTCTATACTCTTCGCACTACATATAATATATACACTTTCCAACGTATTTATAGTTCTATTGGAAGAAAATATGTCAATGCATGTCTGTTTTCCCCTATCTTAAAAAACATTAGTATATGTACAAGTATCAACCGTATAAAACAAAGTTACAACACTTAGCTAAAAGTTTTTAACGCAACGGGAATAACTGTAGAAAAGTTTAAGACGTAATTGGTTGCCCTCCCTTGCATTTGCCTCTCGAAGAATAACTATAGTACATGTATGAGGCTCAGTCGATCGAATCAAACATGTTTTGTAGAGCCCGGAACATTTAAAAAAAAATTAACGTTAGCTATGATCTCATTACACCATAAGCTGAGATTATAAGGTATCATAGATCGACAATCATTGTAAGGATGACTAAGAGGCAATTGTCTATATAAAAAAAGCATCAACACCATCACCATGCTGGCATGTCGGTATTGTCTGCGGTAGCTTCCCAAACAATCTGCATGAAGAGCTGTCTGTTAGGAGCGACCCTTCGTGCCTAAAAAAAACATAGGATAATAAAAAAAATAATGACAAATCAGCTTTTGGATTGTTGTTTTTTTCGCAGTGAAGTAGCCTCACAATTGAGCAATATGACTTACACGTAATATTAAACGATACACGCAGACGTTTAGAAACGATTGTAGATTGAGATATATTTGTGCACAAAGTCAGTAGAAATGCTTAAGTGTAAGCACTTTATATATTACACTATCCTTGAGATAACAATATATGTTCATGTTACTTTGTTACCTTACAACACTTACACTCACCATGGCGTTTTCCTTTAGGTTGATGGACGGAAACATTTCAGCATCTCACAGAACAAAGCCCACATTGTGCTCACCCAGGCAGTGGACTATGACATCATTAGCAGATCAGGACCTACTCACTTCGGCTTGAACATATCGGCGACAGTGAGTACATGGATAATCATCAAATACAATCTTTGGTTAGTTATACGCCTCCTAGGTTTCACATCTACCCCTATACATAGGCGCACATTCGAGATCTAAACCACGGATCTCCTTCCCGCCCATCCAGAGCACCAACCGAACTAGATATCTGGGACAACGTAGTTAAACTTTTAGTGAAAAAAGTGATCAAAGATTTTACGTCCTGTAGCTTTCACAAATAGTCCTGTATGGAGATAGGACCACAAGCTCATCCTGCTCCACTGTTAAGAGCACTACCTACTGTACAGTCGGCCTTTACGTCCCCACCCCCCGGGCAACAAGAAAAAAAAATGTAAATACATGTATCTGAAATGTACTCGTGGAGAATGTGTATTAATTCTGTATTAGTGCAAACAATATCATGCACAGCTCTATTGAACCTACCGCATTATTGTGCCCTTAATGGTTGAGTCGGTGTCAGTATAATGTGGTCAGAGTTTAGGTCTCTCCACACTGTCTCTGTGTGGCGTCATTCAAAGTTATTAGACTTTAGCTTTGGAGACTGCTCACAAGTCCACAATAAAGCCTAAATAGTGCTGACTTAGAACGCTAAGAAACACGTAAACAAACAAACAAATCCATCTTTCCATCACATGTACTTAGAAAAGCTGAACTAAACCTGACACTGTTTCCAGGACAGAGGCGAGCCCGGTCCACTCACCGCCTACAAGTCTCTGGTCATCACAGTGACCGATGCAGATGACCAGACCCCGGCCTTCGTGTATCCAGACTGCCACAAGACCAACGGTCACTGCAGCAAGCCCTACTACCAGGCTGCCGTCAAGTGTGGCTATGTCGTGAGTGGACATTAGTTAGAGTTAGGATTATTAAGTAGATTAGTGCTTTGTTCAATTTCGTCTCCTACTGGGTGGGTCGGTTTCAGTATAATGTGACCGAGGAGTTCAGGTTCTCCGCATTGTTTCTTTGTAGCAACACGTAAAAAGATCAGACATTAGTCTTGGGGTCCGTCCACAATATAGTTTATATAGTGCTGACATTGGACGTTAGCGACGAAACAAATTACAGTAGTGGTTACAGTAGGCTAGAAATAAAAAATGAACGACACATTAATGTGCTTTGAGAAGTTATAAACTTCGACACCGAATCGCACTGCCACAGTCTCTATGGAATCCTTTTGTTAAATTCGAGCACTGAGAGGTCAAATAGTCTAGGGAAATCCTAAACATTGGCATCCACCGAGAACATGGTTGTAAATAATACCTCTAACAAAGGAAATTCATGGCAAAAATTTTTAATAAGCCTCCTGAGTGACTTGTAATCTTTATTGGAAACATCCTTAAAAAATTAGAAGATGTACGAACTTGGCTTACAGCCTGCATTGTTTCCTAGAAAGGCTTTTCTGTAATTACACCAGTCAGGTGAGATGTTTAGCATCATAGTGAAAACACACACTTAGATGTTTGACCAGCGAGACGTAAAACTATATGACAATTGCCCCTCTTGGTGTAATATTAATATTAAATAACATTTAATATGATTACTGTTAAATAATTGGATATTCTAAACCTTGCTTCCCTCAGGGCCCGCTTTGCCTGTACCCAGGCCAGATATCTGCCGAGGACAGAGACACACAGAACTACACCATCCGCTACAGCATAGACAGAGGTAACTCGTACACGCTACCAGATATATTCAGCCAAGTTTAAATGCAATACAAATAGTATTGTCAGTATAAGAAACTTTAGTTTATGTATCAAATGGATATAATTATCTTAAAATACGACCGTTTTTGTTTATGTAGTCATATGTTTTCACACTTTATTTTCAATTGCTTTTATATTTGTAACGTTTGCAGTTGTTTGTTCATGTTCCCGCTGTACTTGTAATTACTCCCAGTTGAATTTTCTTCTTATCATAGATTCACTCAAAGCGTTAATTATTGTGACGAGGCTATCTTTCATTCTTTAATTAAAAAAGCTACACTGCCCACCTTCGAAACAAATTAATTATAAGTCGAAGTAAACGTATTTGTTTCATTCACTGAATCCCCAATGGCTTCGACACCTCCGCATGTAGCAGCATCATAAATTATGTATTTACACCAACTCCAATAATTGTTAGTACAATATCAACAAAAAAGAAAGATTGCTTCAGCGGCAACAACTACAACAAGTTAATATATGTCTAAAAAAGGGATCTTCCACAAAATCAATCAACGTTAAAAAAGCTGAAACTTAACAGAAGAGGAAAATGAAGAAGTATGCAGAAAACAGCATAGCCTATAATTGTTATTGAACCATCATCACCATAACATTTGATTGGAACTAAAACCTTAAGAACATGTGTCTTTTATCAAATGCATTTCAGTGGACCCAGGGAAGTTTGAAGACAAGTTTGTGATTGCGGAAGAGACGGGTGAAATCCGAGTGGTGAAGCCCTCTTGTGCTCTACAATCCACAGAGATTCTGCTGACAATCAGGGTGAGATAGCGATGTCTACACGACACCGTGGTCATTATCAGCGGGACAGATAGTCAAAGTTGTTAGGGACTAGAAATTTTACTAATTTTCGATGAGCCGCGGCACCTAACAAAAGGAGCTTAAAGACGGGCGAACGAATTTGAAAACCTGTACTGCTTTTATTGAAATCTACGCTTCACGCTTATTCGGTAGCAGTAATAGTATAATTACAAGGGAAAAGATTTTGAACATTTTCCATTACGGACTAGTATATTTTTTCCACCAAAGAAGCAAATTTAATATTGAAACGATTTAGAAAATGTTTGTTCAACGTATTTTTCATGGTTTAAAAGACAATTTGAAGATAAGGTTCAACTTCAGTGTAATCTAAGACTATTTTAAGCGACGAAAAAAAAACCCAAAAAACAGGCCTGTATACATAAACTTAGTTCATGCTTTTTTTCTACGCACACTCTTAAACATTAATTTACCAATGTAATTTTTTCCTTGTCCACCCAATGCTCTCTTGGAACATCAACAATATACATGTTTCTCCCTCCAGGCCACCGAGGAGTCCGACCTACAGCACAGCGAGACTGCCACAGTCCAGGTGGACCTCGTCTCCAACACGCCTCTAGGCCGGACCCCACACAACAGCTTGGACATCCCAGATCGGATGCACAGTCTGGTCCTTCACGGAGACCAACCGCTGCTGGATCGAAACTACCGGGACTCTACTCTAAATATATTCCCTTTCCTTACTTTCCTGATCCTCTTTACTTCTTTTATTGTCTTCGGAGCGTGTGTGACCATTGTGGCGGTCCGGCTGTCCCGAACCAAGAGAAAACGAGAAGAAGAAGCCAGAGAAAGCAGCAGTGACAGTTTTAAACAGACAAACGATCTGGAAGTTGAAGGCATCAAGTGCTCCATATGTCAGTCCCACGAATGCGAAGGCCATACAGATGGAGTGACATGTTTCAGGGCGTGCGCGCCAACATTCTCGTACGACACCGAGCTGTCTGAGCCAGATTTAGATATCACGGAGAGATTTCACCACGAGAACAGCTTCGATCATTCCACAGCACAAAGCAAGCGGAGTCACCAGATGAAACCAACAGCTCTCCCCGTGCCATGTACCCGAAGAGAAGCCCGGAAGGCTGCCAACACAGAAACCACTAGCACGGTGGTCAGTAGCACCAGTGTTAGCACAAACAGCAGCAACAGAAGCACAGGTGAGAGGCGAGCATCGGAGTCAAAGCGGACGAGTCTGAAAGCAGGAAAAATCCCGATCACTTTCGTGCCCACAGCTATCACGGCAAGAAACGGTCACTACAGAAGTGGGCTGTTCGTGAATAGAGGAGACTCTGTGGTGTCTGACTCCCAGTCCTCGCACCAAATATCATCAAATTTTCTGGGACTTTCTATGGGGAAGGAACAAAACATCTGCAACAAACCCACTTCAACCAACGCAACTCCAAGGGTTAAGAGAAATGAAACCAAAGAGAAGGAAAAGAAAGCAACTGATTGTAATAACGACGAGAGTAAGACTCAGCAAGACAAAACTGAGGATAGAACGATGAGAGAGCGCCTGAGAAACAGACTCAACAAAATCTTGCCCCAGTTTCTTCGGGATGAGAACCCCAGGGTACGCTTTGAGGATAAAAATATCTGGGCCTTTGAGGAGGAAACCCATCCAGTTATTTACTGACCATCTTCTGGGTGGACAATGTTTATGGTTTCTGTCTAGCCGCCTTCTTTCGCAAATACACCAATGTTCCTTGACACGTTGAGCAACTGCAGTCATGCGAGTTATGGTTACCAATATACACTTTGATTTTTTGTGTTGGATCAACATGAGCACTAAATTGGCTTTATTGCGGACGGGCCCCAAGAATAACGTCTGTTAAATGTAAGTGCTATTACACACGAGACAGGGCTTGGAGACATGGACTCCGTTCACATAATACTGACACCGACCCAACCAGTTACAGGGGAAGAGATTGGACAAATACATTTTTGCCGATTGTGGGATTCTAACCGCAGACGTCCCAATCTGGAAACGAACGCTCTACCACTTCAGACCAATGTACACGACTGAGAGAGAAGTTTTGGTATTCTTTGTTTATAAATGTATAATATATCCCTGTCTTTGTCTGTCTTTGTCTGTCTGTCTGTCTGTCTGTCTGTCTGTCTGTCTGCCTGTCTGTCTGTCTGTCTATATGTCTGTCTCTATCTGTCTCTCTGTCTCTGTCTCTTTGTCTCTCTCTCTCTCTCTTCTCTCTCTCTGTGTTTTTGACGCTGTTTTAATATGTACATTGAATTTGTACAGTATAAAAGCTGAGTGGGAATGATGAAATGACTGGCAGTGTTATCATAAGAACAGCATCTGTTAATGTGACTAAAATACCTTTAAAACATTCCTAACCCGCCTATATTATTATTATATTAGTCATCTCTCATTTCTTCCAGTTCGTTTTATTCTTGCTTCTACACAGGAAATAAATATACACGATCTCTGAACATATTCTTCGAATATTTTTTGCAATACAAACGGCTTGTTTCTTCATTATCTAAATCAATGAAATATGAGTCAATATTAATAATAAAGCGTAACGTCAAATATTATTTTTGTTGTCTGTGTTTAGATAATGCGATCGCCTCAAATAGACGCTCTAATATACACCCTGTCCAGATCAAATGTACTTCTCGATGCTGATGAAGAAAATGTGTCTTGGAAAACCACCCCACCAGGAAATCACGTCCGTCAAAGGACCAAACTAAGATGAGCGATTAACTTGTTGCAGTGTACTTTTTTAACGTTTGTTGGCGTCTGTTACGGACGAATGACACCGAGTGAGAAGTTGAAAATAATAATACTATAAGTTTACACTTAAAACAAACATGGACCTGTGTTCATCACACTATGCCGAAGTACTAAAAAATTTTTTTTAATTACAAATTAATATGATATATTTTTTTATTCAAGTGATGTATATGAACATAATCAACATAAGGTAGAGATAAAGTTTAAAAAATTGTCTTAAAACCAACTGACACAAAAGAAACACTACGAGCGTAAAACTGATGATAAGATCTTGAAAGAGCAAGTTGATTATTAGATCACCATTACTTGAGAATAAAATTCACTCGCCATGGTGCATGTACAATGGATGAATTAATGATGTAACAAAGTATGTTAGTATGTGAGTTTTAAATAAAAACAAACAAATAAATAACGTAATAGTAGGGAATTTAATAAGATTTGTTTAATTCGCGAAATTTTACTTTAGAAAAAAATACAAATTAAGGCTCTAAGTAAAACCATTATTAAGATATGGATCATTCGTTTTAGCAATACAAATAATTTGTCTGCGTTTTTCAATCTCGATTTTACAGTTTTGATTTGAGCTCTTGACAAACAAGTCGCAATTTGGTTGAGTTTACCAAGAAGAAATAGATTGATCAATCGATAGATAGATATATAAAGAGCTATATAGATACAATTATAATTATAGATAGTTAAATAGATATATAGATCATTAGATGTATCGATAGATAGATACATCGAAAGATAGACAGATTGATAGATAGTTAGATATGGTGGAATACGTGTATGGATAGAGAAAAATAGAGAATGAGAAAAAACGAGACAGAGTGAGAGAGACACAATGAAACAGAGAGAAATAAAGATAGCTCGATTTGCTCTCTCCACAGGCGCTTACTCATATAAAGCCAACTACAATTGCTGTCCCTCGGCAGGCCGGGACTTGTATAAAGTTTTCATTCGCACCATGCATGATTTGTTCCAAAACGGTTCTCAATGCTTCCCATATTAAACATATTGTAATTGTACGATAGATGATTCGATGATGATGAAGATTAAGCCACTGATGGCTAAGCCAATGACAACCCAACGTACATTGTGTAGCAGTCTTTGATCAGTTAAAGACTTACAGTAAACACGTTTTGATTTACACTGTCTTCGTTACGACGAAAGTTTCCGACTGTCTGACTAGGATTAGAGCTTAGGAAATGTCCGTTGGGTGACATTGCAGTAAAGTCACGACCAGAAGGTTGGGTCGACATCTGATAAGTATCGAAGTTTGTCAGAGAGAAATCAGGCTCTAGGTGTAAGCTTGAGACAACTCGATTTTTCGATGTCGATGTTGAGTTATCTGCTTTGCTGCTTACTGAAAGTGGCAAATGCGTCTCTGTCTTTGAGTTTGAATGTAGTTGGTTTGGTTCAAGGCTGCGACCTGGTGTGGGTGTATAGATAGTTCGTGAACTAGGGAATGGCGTGACGGCCTCTTCCAACGAGGGGTCCGGCTGCTCGGGGAGGTAACCGTGCAGGTAACAAGGTAACTCTGGCGGACTCTGGTGTGCAGAAATAGATCTGAGATCTCTGCTCCCTGCCATCAGGTCTTCCAGCTCGCCAATAACGTCCACATCCCGCATGGACCTCACTGACCTCCAGGTCCCGACGGAGCTGCTGGCCGGAGTCACTTCCACACCTTGACCAGTGGTCAGAAACGAAGAAACCGGACTGGACTCCCGATCTCTGAGCGGAGCTACGCTGGTAAGGAGATCGATAGCTGTGTACTGTCTCTGGAGATCTCGAGCGTTGTCATATTGAATCGGGGTCGTTCCCATAGTTTTGCTTTCCAGCTGACCACTCTGTAGACTGGAAGCTTTATCTGTCAGGGAAATGGCATCTTGGAAGGCGATGAGCTCTGGGGTATCAGTTGGAGCGGATCTGTCGGGACTTGGCAAGACTCCCTGCAGGCTGTAGTAAGACTCCATATCCATTACAAGCTGATTGGCATCCCGAGCCATTGACATTGAATTTTGGTCAGTCTGCACGTGGCCGTTGAGATCTGCGTGTTGGAATGCTGGGTTATCCGTGCCACGTTGGATGTCTGTCGCTGAGAGCTCCCTGATGAATCTCCTCTCACTGTCAGAATGTACCGACCGCATAACAGCAGCGCCTTCCTTAACTTTGCGGCGTTCTTTGAGGGTTTGACTACGGTCTTGCTTCTGGTCCGCCGTGTACAGTTTCTGTGAATCTCTTCGCATACAACACAGTACTATGACCAGTACGACGATGAGTACGAGGGCCACGGCTCCAAACGAGGCCAAGCTTATGGTACTGATAAACAGGGCATCTCTATCATCAGAGGCTGTGGACTGGACAACCACAGCCGGGAAGTCGCTATCTCGCCCAGAGACCAAAATCAGCAGTACACAGGTGGCGCTGTTGTAGTCAGTCACAACTGAGTCTGTTGTGTTAGAGTCAACAGCCTGAAATACACAGAAAGTCTGTTTTATAAATCTTCATTATTGACATGCTTAGCATCAGGGTAAAAATAATATTAACTAAAAAAACAAACGAACGCCAACAAAACAAAACAAAAACACCAAAAAATCCACATAATAATAAGTGGGCAATGGGCTCTTTTTTCTTAAGATGATGACTAGTAAAAATTTCAATATTCCATCAAACCTTTGATTAAACTCTGGTTTTAAGATACAATACCGCAAGAACCGCTCCAATGATGTAAAAAATAAGTACGCATAGCTGATTCAGTAATATTGGATTATTGAAACAACAGATTTGAGCCTGATATACAAGAACCGATTAGCAATTTTGAGGCATTGCAATATTTTTTGACAATGGTAGAGTGTAAGTAAAGCACTCCACAATTCACGCGGCGCTTAGAAAGTAATTAACATTCTTATACGTTTCTTAATTTAAAAATGCAAGATGCCAGGTAGGAGTTTCGATGATTATTTCAAAACGACCCATTTTAGCTATAATCACATCAATATAGTACAGAGATAATGAAATTTCATTATATTCCTTTGAAAAAACCTTCTATTTCATGGATAATAAATATATTGACAAAAATTGTACCAGCCCCAACAAGCCTCTGCTATTAGATTTTACAGTGTTGTTATATTGGTGTACATTGTTACACCCCCAGTTTACAAAACAAAAACCAAACCAACTACGCGCTTATTAGAACATACCTCCACAGTGACACTAAAGTGACCAAATCTAAATTCTCCGACAGCCTGTGTCATGGTCACAGCGCCTGTTGCAGCATCTATTTGCAGGTAGCTGCTGAAGTTCGCGGGTGATCCTTATAACAACAAAATAAAAAGAACAGTATACATTCTGAAATGCACACTTTCGTTTAAACGGCACACGGTAGGACAAGTTTGCCAATTCTATAAAACATCAAATTTATTAAAAACAAAAAAAGCGTCTAAATCGCTTATGATCATTAGGATTGAAACAGAAAGGACAGCTGTGAATTAGGGTATGGCAACTCTTTCAAGCAAAACAATTACTAGAAATAGTTCATAAAACGATATATAATGGTCTTTAAACGCACAACAGAATTAACCGGTACTCAATATAACAAAATCAAAAGTGATAAATGATAATGTATAACTTCTACACAGATTAAAACATTACTCCTTGGATAAAGGGCTTCAAAGCTTCTAATTTCTAATAGACTGACGGCAGAGCATACATTTCACTGCTGGCATTTGTTTCTAACTTGATATTTAGCATATCATTTCACAACATCAGGTCGTGAGCACAACTTCGCAGCACGCTTACAACTCGCCTTATATGCGAATATGAAGATTAACGACCAGTTTTAAGCTGTCTGATATGCGAATATGAAGATTAACGACCAGTTTTAAGCTGTCTGATATGCGAATATGAAGATTAACGACCAGTTTTAAGCTGTCTGATATGCGAATATGAAGATTAACGACCAGTTTTAAGCTCTGATACGCGAATATGAAGATTAACGACCAGTTTTAAGCTGTCTGATATGCGAATATGAAGATTAACGACCAGTTTTAAGCTCTGATACGCGAATATGAAGATTAACGACCAGTTTTAAGCTGTCTGATATGCGAATATGAAGATTAACGACCAGTTTTAAGCTACCGCGACGTTGTACTTACGTCCACAATTTTAAACATTAATCGCTACAGCAATGGTTTTTAACCTGATACAAATCTGTATGAGACTGGATCTAGATCTGGATCTGTAGCTGTGATGGCATTCGGGATGATGGAGGTCAGCTGGCCCTGAGGGAGTTGATGATGATTAGAACTATTTCAATGTTAGGGATTCATTGCATAAACTATACACGATGAATTACAATACAAAAACGATTAAAGAAACAAAAATATCGCCGATGAATGAAGGGACGATATTTGAGTACTTGTTACAATATATTGTCTTTCCTAATTGTCTAATATTCGGAATGATTGAAGTCAGCTGGTCCAGTGAGATCTTGTTTAAAAATTGAACAAGGTTAGGAATCCTTTCTCATACGAATAAAAGAAACAAAAACCCCAGAAACTTTCCATCAAAAAACGAAAAGAATGAACAAAGACAACAGACTTAAAAAAAAGCTAACGTAAGTCGAATGAGTATTGAATTACAAACTAATTCCTTCACAAGTTAACCGTATTTTTTCTATCTCTTTTTGGTTCCGCTCAATGGAAATTTTGAGGCTTTTCATTTTATTGGACGATCTAGCATGTTTCTCTCCTCGCATTGCAAAATGAATCATTCATCTGGTGCCATCCCTAAAGGGGTCAATTTGAAATGGCAGTTCACTTCTACAAAGCCAATCATGGCATCTTAGATAGCCAAAATATATCAGCTTTCTTGTTTGAATACTAAACCTGCATTAATATCACTTTGTTGACGGCAGTACTTCACATTAAGATGGTATTTTTTTAAAAACTCATGTAAACTTAAAAACAAATCACATCCGTCAGTACCATGTAACTGTCTGAGGTAGGAGTCATGGTATTTCCTTACTATTTCCTTTTGAGACAGCACGTAAAATTGTCAGACGTGAATCTTGGGTCCCGTACAAGCTGACATCCTACTTCACGTTCGGATCTTATTTTCACACAATACTCTTGCACATAAAATTGCTATTCCGGACTCTCTGTGTGAGACAATTCATACCCTAGTCCACCTCTGTCTGAACTTACAGTAAAGTCTGCGGTGACTGTAGCTTTCTCCTCTGTCTGTACTTACAGTAAAGTCTGCGTTACTGTAGCTTTGTACTCTGCCTGTCTGTAATTACAGTAAAGTCTGCGTTACTGTAGCTTTGTACTCTGTCTGTACTTACAGTAAAGTCTGCAGTGACTGTAGCTTTGTACTCTGTCTGTACTTACAGTAAAGTCTGCCGTGACTGTAGCTTTGTACTCAGTCTGTACTTACAGTAAAGTCTGCCGTGACTGTAGCTTTGTACTCTGTCTGTACTTAGAGTAAAGTCTGCCGTGACTGTAGCTTTCTACTGTGTGTACTTACAGTAAAGTCTGCAGCGACTGTAGCTTTGTACTCTGTCTGTACTTACAGTAAAGTCTGCAGTGACTGTAACTTTGTACTGTGTGTACTTACAGTAAGGTCTGCCGTGACTGTAGCTTTGTATTCCGTACTTACAGTTAAGTCTGCCGTGACTGTAGCTTTGTACTCTGTCTGTACTTACATTAAAGTCTGCAGTGACTGTAACTTTGTACTGTGTGTACTTACAGTAAGGTCTGCCGTGACTGTAGCGTTGTACTCAGTACTTACAGTAAAGTCTGCCGTGACTGTAGCTTTGTACTCAGTTCCGTGACTGTAGCTTCGTACTCTGTACTTACAGTAAAGTCTGGGGTGACTGTAGCTTTATACTCAGTGAGAGCACACCCGTCGCCTGAACATCCAGAGAAGTCAAACACGGGTGGGTTATCATTGACGTTCCTCACAGTGATACGGATGGTAGCTGTAGAGGACAGGCCTCCGATATCCTGGGGAAATAAAAGTTAAATTAAGTCTACGAAACGGTTGCTAGGATTCACTAATAGTGCTATACGAAGACAGGAGACTCGAACTGCTCTTCAGTTTAGAGCAAAACTACCGTATGATCCATCTGGTGCCTTAAATTATGTTCACGTTACAGGTATTCGAGGGATCTAGAGCCTCTCTCCTTTTTTGGTTCTGTTTTTGGAAAACTAAAATTTGCTGGTAGTTAACAGAATGACAAAAAAGGTTCTATAGGTGAGAAATTAGTTGGCATTCAAAGAAAACAAAAACAAAAAAAAACAAATGATTGATACTGGTTTTATATCAAGCGTTTCTTTCAAAGACATTGTGCTCACAGAGTTGATTAATGGCTGTGATTGTGCCTAAACTAGTCTAATCATGCCAAAACTGTCTAATAAATCATTATGCATAAACCACTGTAATTGCGATATAAAAGAACCATACAGTTTTAAAATATAAAATAACCTTGACATTTGATTGAATATTTATGTAAGATTATGCATTATTAATCAGCAGTGAAAACACTTTTTTGTATTAGAACATATTAAAAAGGAAATTTAGGCGCACAGGTAAAGGTGAAAAAATACAGTGTGCTCAATAAGTTTTTCAGGCTTTTGATTTTAATTTGCAAGAAATAGAAAATGGACATTAAATAAACCGTAAGTAAATTAACACAATTATTATAAAAGCACGGAAGGGGAACAACTCAAAATAATATACAGCCTACCTTAACCGTAACATTTAAAACAAAAGTTGTCTCCCCTGCATCGTAGTCAAGACTCAGCAAGAGGCGAACGGTACCGTCTGCGGCAACATCAAACACGGAGTAACCGTCTGGCTACAGATGAAAATAGGAAAATAAAAGAATACGTTGTTTTTTATATGTCAAATGTCTTAGTATAGCACTACAGTATTCAAGGTTAAGGGTATCACAATGACCACAAGTAGGAAAAGTATACATCTCAACATCATTATCAATATTCTTTCTTTGCCACTTACAAAACCTCCCATCTATCTTCATAAAAATGTTCTAACCACCATTTTAGCAGTCTTCAAGAAACGAACACACACACACACACACACACATGGACGGACATGCAACTACGTCTTGGTAATTTTATAACCTGAACGCCGGTTGAAATATTTAATAATCTAATAACTCTTAATTTCTTTGTGTGAGAAAAGCTCTGTCCTAGTTTAAATTATCCTAGGTTATCAACGAAAAATGTATCGGAAGTCGGGTCCCAAAATGGCGATTGACAGCTTTACGGCTATTACACAGAACAACGCAGTTACCAGGACTTTTGTCTCAACCAGTGAAATCGTACTGATGCCCTTCCAGTGGGATCACCGTTTGTCTTACCATGTGGGCCTCGCGACTAAAGACCCAAAGCTCTACCACATGAGCCAGCTATTATAACCCACATTTGTTCTAAAATAAAGTTGGTGGTTAGAGACCCTCGCTTCAAACAAAACCTCCCGTCCTCTCAGTGTAAAGGATGTTGAGGTGCTGGAAAGAACCATGTATACATCCTTTTGCACAAATTAATGATTAATTATTAAGTTTAGTATGATTTTAAAGGTTTGTACACCAATGCAGCTGAGAAATAATGTGTACAAAATAGTTCATAGTTTAATGCTGAGAGAGAGATAGATAGATAGAGAGAGAGAGAGATGGAGAGAGAGAGAGAGGGAGGGAAAGATATATATATATAAGATAAGATAAGATAAGATAAGATAAGATTATACTTTATTGCCCATCCAAGGAAAATCTTTGTCGTGGTTACATGGGCTCTATATGTTAGATAGACAATAATCATTGCATTGTATTAAAAAACATATAATAAAACATATAAATAACATAGAAATGTATATAATATGATAATAGTCTGATTGTTATAAATTCTAGATACAAAGTAGTTAAGATCTCATGGATAAATTAAATTATGTATATAGATAAATATATAATAATTTATATCAGAATAATTGTTGTAGTTTTTAACACTACACTGGTAGCGTATTAACTGATATTTAAAGAAAACAGTATAAAAGTGTCTATATATAAACACGAATAAACGGAAAACAGTAAGATGTATATGTATATAATAATCATGGAGGCTATATAAGATGTATCATATATGTATATACAAAAAATGTATCACAGATAAACGCAAGATGGCATGATTTAGGGTATTTTACTGTATAATAAAAGCTAAGCGTTTAGATTAGGTAATTGATGCCATGTAGGCGTATAGCATGTGACATAAATGATTTTAAATATCTGTCCGTTCTAGCCTTCAGGTGTATTAGTTTTCCAGACCGTTGAGACAGACGTAACTGTTTAGCAAGGGGATGCCTTCGGTCTTTCAGAATATTCAACATTTTCTTAAAGGACAGTGTGTCAAATAGTTTTAGCACACTATCAGGACTCTCGCCTGTACATTTTGAAACCCGCCTAAGAACACTATTTTATTTTTTCTTTGTCAGAGACTTTTGTATTCCCGCCCCAAGCCGTCAGACAGAAAGAGATCAGGCTGAGCATTGTCGCTTTATAAAACATGTGTATCATGTTTATTGAAAATCTTTGTAAAAATCGGTGCCAGTTGTTTGGAGCACGTTTTCAAAGTATTTGAACTAATATTATCTGGCCCGCATGCTATGTTCTTTTTTAAAGATGAGAAAACCCGCTCAACATCAACTTCTTCTATCGACGGAAGGGTATCATTATTGTCATTAGAAATTTGCTGTGTGAGAGACTGGATACGATCACTAAATTCCTTACTGTCAAAACGTGCATAAAAATTATTAAGTTCATTGACATAGTTATCTCCGTCTACGATCTGAATAATAAATAAAATCCGACAATATTTTTCAACCCTTTCCATACTTCCTTAACATCATTAAAAGCATATATAATATATGCTTTTACATTGGAACATGCCCCGCATTTTAAGTTCAGGAACTGCTTTGTGACTTCCAATTATCTGCACACTACAGGAGCGAACGGGCGCAGGTGGTAGATCGCTGGTCTTCGATTAGAACGCCCCTGACTCGAAACACACGTTTGGTCGAAATTGATTGTCCAATTTTGTCCTCTAGTGTTTACGTCGGCACAGTATGTATAGTGTAACCAGCTGAGACAAGAGTCATGATATCCCATCTATCTTTCTATTGCAGGACGTAAAATTTTCAGAGGCTTGTCTTGCAATCTCTGTTTAACATCACGTAAAATTGTCAGACGTAAGTCTAAGTACCCGACTGCAATATAAGCTGTACAGTTCCGACTTTGCACGCTAAACAACCAACTCAAACTCCATCCCACCTTACCGTCAACCTCTACTTGAGAATGTCTATTAATAGACTGTACTTACCAGGCTTCCGGCGTACGGAGAGCTCTCAAACTGGTCAATGTCGGAAGCGCCTCTGTATACGTCAGCATCGCTGACCAGCGGTTGTAAGTTAAACACTTCGGAGTTTACGGCGGCATCCTTGCAGTAATATATCAGGGAGGAAAATGAAAACAAAACGTCATATTGATTAAAAGACAGCAACGCACCCAATAGCTGTAAGTTTTAACTGAAAAAAAAAGTTTTAAGTGCAACACCGCGATGATGGGCGATCCTAAGCAAGTTAACAATATCTAGATTGAAAGAAAACGATATGCTGTGATTTTGGGATGCATGTACTTGTCGTTAGTACAACGTTGCAGCAGCTTACAACTCGGCGTAAGCCATATGATTTGTATATATTGCGACCAATCGTAAGCTTACCATAACGTTGTACTTACAGCCATTGATTGTTTAAACATCCGATGACAAATATATATCTATTAGGCAATACTTTCCATTTTAACATTATTTCCAGTAAAGTCTTTTAAAATTGCGAGAAGCTGTGGGAGGAAGGGGGGGGGGGAGTAAAACCTTTTTTCTAAGCTAAACCGTTAAATATTCAGTATTCATGAACACATTACTCATATCTTAATCTCAAACTTAATAGATAATGATGTTTTAAATTTAAAAAAATACAACAAGTAAAAAATCTTCAAGATTACATTTACATTTGTGAACAGAAAGTTAATGATCAGAATATTAGTACTGTACAATACCTCGGGTACTTCCTGTTCTAGTGCGCGAGGAAGGAACACGGGGCGAAACTCGCTAACTGGTGTTACAGATATCACACCGGAATATGGCACCTGGGTGGAGGATTGTGGGGGGGGGGGTCGGAGAGGGATAGGTGGGTATAAAGACACCGATTGCAATTCTACAGTTCGTTTAAATTAAAGTAAAACCATAGAAAATGCAATTTTTCGAATCTTGTGGAAACTATTCAAACAAAAAAAAGACTTTCCATTAATAGAACTATCTACAAGCTGCAGTGTTGTCTCCTTCATAACATCCTTATTATTACAACATGCATCAGCACTAGCACAAGCACTAGCACCTATACCACCATGATATAACCCATCACCATCACCACCAACATCATCGTCCCCATCGTTATAATTGCATGCACTATCTTAATAGTGTTGATTTTAACTGGGAAATCATTATGTTTATTCCTTTGTGTTACATGGGCACCCTCGCCATGAACATATCCAAAAAGCCAAAAACTTAAAAATAAATTAATAGACAAATACCCCCCCCCTCCATTAAAAAACAAATAATAATATAATATATATATATACACAACAACACACAACCCAACAAAACAAAAACAAAAACAAAAAAAATCCAGAGAGAACCACCCAAAAGCAATTAAAATACTAAAATAAAGACACACACACACACACACAACAATAACAACAAAAACAACAACATCGTCGAAAAATACATGACCGAATAAAAAGGACAACAACAAAAAAATTATCCACTTTTAACACTCTGTCAACTGATCTCCCAATTTCGCTACCAGTGTTCACTGCAAACCACGGTGCATGTATTCCATTTCACACTCTTTGAATTCTTCTTGTGCTTGGTGTGCCACAGAGATCAAATTTCCTCGTAAAATAACAATGCCTTTTTGCCATAAAAAGAACTCAGATAAAATCTCCCTTCTTGGTAGCCTTTATCGCAGCCTTTGAGCCAGGTCGTACTACAATTTACAGTATTGTAAAGACGTCTTAAGCATCACAGGTAAATAACAATACAGAACATTTAAACATTAAGCGATTTTTGCAATTCCTGCTTACCTGCATGCCAGAGGACACGTCTGAGCATCTTAGATCCAGAATGATTGTCTCCAGCACTATACTCTGGAAAAAATTACGTTAGTGAAGATATTGAAAAAGCAACTTTCATGTAACAATGTGAAAGGAATGATCTTGTAAAATTAATATTGCTTCGCATTGAATGCAAATTGAAGACGTAATTCAAGTACAGAGAGACTGACAGAGAGAGAGAGAGAGAGAGATAGAGAGATAGAGAGAGAGAGAGAGAGAGAGAGAGAGAGAGAGAGAGAGAGAGAGAGAGAGAGAGAGAGAGAGAGA
>RQTK01000022.1:841576-1028135 GCA_003991915.1 Elysia chlorotica | reverse complement strand
AGAGAGAGAGAGAGAGAGAGAGAGAGAGAGGGAGAGAGAGAAAGAGAGAGAGAGAGAGAGAAAGAGAGAGAGAGAGAGGGAGAGAGAGAAAGATAGAGAGATAGAGAGAAACAGAGAGAGAGAGAGGGAGAGAGAGAAAGATAGAGAGATAGAGAGAAACAGAGAGAGAGAGAGAGAGAGAGAGAGAGAGATGGACAGGTAAAAAATTACATAGAGAAAGAGAGGGAGGGAGAAAGAGAGAGAGAGAGAGGGAGAGAGAGAGGGAGAGAGAGAGAGAGAGAGAGAGAGAGAGAATCATAAAAATTTATATTGGAAACCTAAGAGAAGTCAAAACTGCATAGTAAATAAGACAACAGAATGATAATATTATCTCAACAATCCACAGCCGTATAAATTATACATCTGCAAGAATAATGTTGAAATAATACTTGATTACACCTAGCTGTTAACACAGTCTGTGTAGATCTGCTCTAAATCTAGCTGTTTACATAGTCTGTGTAGATCTGCTCTAAGTCTAGCTGTTTACATAGTCTGTGTAGATCTGCTCTAAATCTAGCTGTTTACATAGTCTGTGTAGATCTGCTCTAAATCTAGCTGTTTACATAGTCTGTGTAGATCTGCTCTAAGTCCAGCTGTTTGTCGAGCACAACCAACCACACAAGGTTAGTGGGTTCAGAGGCCACCCGGAAGTACGTCACCAGCTGTGCACTATGGGAGGCGGGTTGACTCACAGACAGAGACCAGATGGTATTGGTGGAAGGGCCCAGGTTCAAAACCTCTGTGTCTGAAAATAGAGAGCATTGTGGATGGGCAGGTAGAGACACTTCATAATAATCTCAAATACCTGCATCACTTACAGGTAAAACTAAAAAGAAAGACGTAGCTCCTCCCAACTAGCAACCCACACCCACCCACACATACACACACACACACGTGCAGGTAGATTAAAATAATCTGTCTAGCGGGGCTACAACATCATCTTGTTCTAAACTATCTGGATTGAGATAGAAACATTTGTAATTCTCCCCTGTGTGAGCTATGTAGGTACAAATTAAACTTTGCTTTTGTACTATGTGGGTGGAAACATCTGCTTAATTACAACATAGCCGGCTGCAATGGACTGCTCAGATTCTTATGTAAGATTGCCAATATCTTTATGTGGTTGGGTGTAAATACGTATGTGAAAAAATCGCGCCAAAAAGTGTTTGTGTTAAGACTTATGTGGTCCCTACTACTGTCTCTGCAATTGATTATGCGTCGTTTTTATAAGGTACTCTATATAAATGTACATTTAATATAATTTTACCGTAGAAAACCTTCAAACCAGATAATAGCAGAGAATGAAATTAATCTACTGAATCTGAGTTTACCATATTAACAATTAATTGTATTTTTCCTTTGCTATACCATTAAAACACACTGGAGCACCCCAAAGAATAATAAGTAATTCTGAAATGGTCTTTATGCAGCCTGTTTTGAAGTTGATAGCACTTTTATCTTCATAGACAATGTGAAATGCGGAGATCCTCGTGTACTGACCAAACAAGGAATTCGATCTTTTGGAAACTAAGAGATAAGGCTGCTCTTTGTAAGATCATTGTAAGATCAAGTATAGAAACGTGTCTTTTTGACGTTTGCTTAATTTATTTTTATCAAACATAAACACACGTTGTGATCATAGTGTAGGTTTCAACTTTCTGAACCCTGTTATAATTTTTTTTCAAAAGCTTTCCAACAAATTGACATATGCATGTAATTTTTTTCCATCATAACATTTAATATCAGCAGTAAAAGAAAACTATAACCGCTGACCGGAAAAAATAAAATAAAAAAGAACAGCCTTAAAACGAATTTTCTTATCTTATTCAATATATTAAAGTTTCTTTCAGTCAAAAAACTTTATTTTTAAGTATAAAACCTTCCATAGTTTCTTTTTAAAAACAAAACTCTCCAAAAAAAAAAATAAAAAAATTAATAAGTTAAACTGTCATATGTAGCGCAAATCAATAAAAGGCTATTAGACAAAGCCAAAATGGAATTGGTTTAAACCCCTCACCTTTTGGGTCAGTCTCTAGTATCTCTACTGTGGTACTCGCTTGAAACGGGTTTTGGCAATTAGCCATAACTGGCAAAGATATTATAAAATTGTATGTTCATAAAATATTGAATTAAAATAAATACAATTAATAATCTAGGTAAAAGCTATTCCATAATTCTTGAACTGATCTAAAAAAAGAGAAAAAGTTAATTTTATCCTTTTACAGCTTGAATTTTTACTTCTTATATTTTTACCGCTAGTGCACTAGTAGCAAGAAAATCAACAACAGCAAAAACAAAAACAAAAAAAAACAAACAAACAAAGAACTAAAACCACCACATTTACTACTACTACTACTACTACTACTACTACTACTACTACTACTACTACTACTACTACTACTACTACTACTACTACTTCTACTACGATTGCCCCTACTTGATATGGTTTACATACTTCAAAATTAAGAAAAATATATTTAAAAATTGTCATTTTATAAAAATACAACAGTATAGTTCTGCGGAAACGAGTCGTTCTCCATAATGCCTTACCTTTCCTGACTAGGAGACAACAGATCACCAGAACTAATAGTTGTATCTCCATCTTCAACATGGTACCTCTCAGCCTCTATATCCTTTCCATGTAGACCTAAAGAGGCCTGGCAACGCGTGAGGTTCCAGAAAGATGAAGACTGGCAACAGAAGCCGTCGTGAATTATAGATAAACCACTTGGTCCGCAAACCTCGCTATGTCCACGCTATGGTTTAGATGATATAGGTTCCTTCATTATTCTCTTTAGATCCACAATGTTCTGAGAAGTAACTGCATAACACCACTGTTTCTGAATGAATACGAGAAGATAAAAACACAGTTCTCAAAGATTATACTTTTTTGCTCTGACAAGCAATTGCTGCATACAATAAAAAGGATAATCTAACCATCCAGTTTTCTGCACGACAATACTCGCTAGAAGGAGAAGGAGAGAGAGAATGAAGGAGAGGCAGAAAAAAGAAATACACAAATAGAGGGAGATAGATTTAGAAAGACAGAAACAGAGAGAGAGAGAGAGAGAGAGAAAGAGAGAGAGGGGGGGAGAGAAAGGGAGAGAGAGAAAGATAGGGTGGGCTAGAAAGGCAAAAAGAGAGGTAAAGAGAAAGATAGATATATTGATGGAGAATGAAAGAGAGAGAGAGAGACAGAGAGAGAGAGAGAGAGAGAGAGAGAGAGAGAGAGAGAGAGAGACAGACAGACAGACAGACAGACAGACAGAGCAGTGGAATAGAAAGATAAAACACGACAACGGCGCACGATACACATATAGACGTACAGTGTTATGCTTAATATCGATTGAACAGACAGTCTAAGTGTATTAATAAAGAAATATATATATGGTGACAACTTAATCAATAGCCACAACAGTACAACAAAAGATAACCTGATGCTTTCTTTAACAGAACGGCGATCTCTGATGACTGCAAAAAAAAGTGGTAGAAGATTGGGTGAACAATCGTTTAAGTTAACATTAGGCCAATCTTGTATCTGCGACAGCTAGATCGAACAATATCTAATGTAGAATGCACAAACAAGACGTAGCGTACGTGTCATCGTAACAATGTAAAAATATAAGGCTTACGGTTGGTTGGTTGGTTGGGTTGGTTTAACGTCCAACAGCAGCACTATATAGGCTATATTGTGGACGGGCCCCAAGACGGACGTCTGACAATTTTATGTGCTGCCACACACGAAACAGGCGGGGGATACCATGAATCCTGTCTCAGTCGTTCACATTATACTGACACCGATCCAACCAGTAGGGAACGCAACAGCCAGGATTGGAACTCGGGACCTTTTGCGTCGGAAGCCGATGTTCTACCCCTGGACCACCGCGCCCCCCATAAGACTTACGACAAGACGTAAACTACTTGATTTTTGTGCATTCTAGCACAAGTGCTGTATGAAGATAGATTTGCAACAACAACAAAAACAATAGAGATAACGTAAAAGTACCAGTGGCCAAGTGGTAGAGCGGCCAACCTCATATCTAGAGGACTAGTGATTGGAGCTGGTGAGATCACAGTTTACCTGATGCAAATGATATGTACCCTATAAACGTATACAGCACTTTTCACTTTTTGTTGTTTATTATCATATCTTCATCGCCACACAATTTCTTTGCAGACAAATGAACACACGCAAAGAACCAACATTATCAGACAGATGTCAAATTCCGGAGTTATACTTTACTTATATCTATGACTTTCCTCAGCAGTCTTGGGTGAATAAATGGTTTTCATACTAGTATGTATACATATCATCAAAGTAAAAAATGAAGTTTTAAACTTCCTATTTCTTTCAGAAAAAAATTATATATTAAGTAGCTTACAGATCTCATTCAAATCAAAGTTAAGCCGTACAGCCTTCTCGGTCTCAAGATTATGGGAGACTGAAAACACTTGGTAATTGACTTCTGGGATTCTATCACTTTTCCTCATTTTAAGTATTAATTTTAAAATGTTTCAATCTTCCTTAAGGCAGGCTTAGATCATGAAGAATACTGAATTTTTTTTTCATTTCATGTAAGCTTCGACGCAATAGATCCATTGGTATTAAATCTTATAGTCGCAGTGTATTTCTTTTTACTATCAGAAAAAACAACAACTTTGTGAAGCATTGCCAGTCATCAGAAGTACCATGTAGTTTACATTGGATGATTTCCTTTCTTGACTCTCTTATAGTGTCCTTTATGAAAATCCATGTTGAAAAAAAATCACACTGTATTTCTTAAAAAAAAAACATTACCTTTCACCACAAACATTGTCTGATTCACCATCAATCTAAAAAACGTATCTAAACTTAACAGAACAATACTTAGAAATAAAAGAAACAAAGACAACGAAGCCTTGATAGGGCACAAAAAACTTTAAATTTCCGAACACAGTTGATATAGGATCTGAATAATTCTATTGAGCTGTGCTGGAATGGATGCGAGACAGAAGAACAAGCTGTAGGGACTTTTTGTCTCGGTCTTGCGTAAATTGAACTTACAGCGACAGCAAAAAACACATAAAAGGGGAAACTTAGACGGTATTTAAAAACAGCTGTAGGTTCTACAGAAACAGAGGTTAAGATCCACCTACATCTAGATCTAGACAAGAAAACTTCTAAAGGTCTACAATTACGTTATAAATCTGCTATCGTTGTATGCAGCACAAATCATGTATGGAAGAACACGCACTATCCACGATCTGTAACGGTTTATTCGGGGATCCCATGGAACGCAAAACTAATCTAAACTCTTTATCCACGCGCTATGGAATTAGTTATGATGGTTCGTTGCTGTGTGAGTGTGTTAGGATTTATGCGTTTATGATGCTGAGGTAAATAGGGGGCGGGGAGTTATATATACAGGGGGTGGGGAGTTATATGGCAGTGTAAAGCTGGGACAGGAGAAGGGGTAAAGGAGGGGGTGGGGCATCAGCAGACAAGTGTAAAGCAAACACGGAAATATGGACCACTCTCTAGAGCGCTCTGACGACAAATTCCACAAATTGAACGATGTCTGTAGTTTATTTTAGTTTGCGACATCACTAGGGAAAGTCGCCAAGTCCCAATGAATGTGTTTATTGTTCAAGGCTTACGAGAAAGCTAGTTAAAATGTAAAGCCGTTTTCTGTGGCATACAATCAGCACTAATTAAAAAATATTGTAACACGCGTAAAAATTACCCGTCGAAGTTGTCTCTTCGTACAACAGATTAAAAGTTGAACTCCATTCTGTCACATAAAAAGTATTGATTGAAACTGAACTTAGATTTTCTAATCTTCATCATTCGAAAACCACCTGTCGTAAAGAACATATTATGCGAAAAACACTTAACAATCGGCAGTCACAGCTTGAAATATATCAAGTACATCACAAGTTTTCAAACTCTTTCAGTTTTACAGTGTCTTAAAAATCTGTTGCTTAAAATTATACTCACATTTCATAATTATCAATCTTACTGCCTTTTTTTCTTATATTGATATAGCATATAATGTTTAATATCTAAAAGACAAAACGACGACCACTAACTAGAGGGCCATATTTTATGATAGGTTCAAATAAAATGAAGGCTTTGTCAGGAAAAAAAATAATGCCAATTTCAAAACAAAACAACAAGATACCATTTCCTGCGTGTCAGGGAGAAAACAGCCCCCGCAAACAAAAAGATAAACAAGATATTTGCAATCCGTGCCATCTGATTTATTGCACTAGAGCTATGGTGAACTTACTGATAAGGAGAGCCTGTTTAAAGAGGAATCTAAAGGTTTTATTACATCTTAATTGCATTCCGGGGCGTGTAAACTAAGAGACTGAGACAGACAGATATAATTTTTTTTTGTTTCAAAAACTTATACAGAACAAAGAAATAAAAAAAGGTTGTTTCCGACCTCCGTCATCTTTCAACCCACACCCATAAAAAAAAAAAAAAAATGAATCCAACAACAAAAAAAAAAACTTTTTGCTTTATCGGTGAAAATCAATCCACTGTTATAAATAACATTACAATTAAAACACGCCGTAGATGATCCCTCAAATACACAGCATCTGATTCTATTTATAGACCTCAAGGCCCCCAACCAACTTATCGAACTTGCGCTAGACCAATAGTATGATTGGTATTTATCGGATTACAATGCCTGGTGTGGGTGTGGTGACAGAGATGTTGCTATGGCACAATGTACAGTATTTAAACAAATAGATCAGTCAAAGATTTCGTCACTGAACTAACAAAGCGACCATGTTTGATTTTAGATATTTCTGCTGCACGGGGAGACCAAAGTTCTTCCTTTACTTCAACGCGTCCTAGGTTACCACAGGTTATCTTATACTGTGAGTTTTCAGTTGCCGTCCGTTTTTTTTCTTATCTTATCTTTCTATTGTACTGAAAACGCTTGTTTAAGTTATTTGGAGAAACGGGGATACATGTTCGTTTAGAATACCACCCTATTTAGTGTTAAAAACTGTTTAAAAAATCACCCAACTCTGTTAAAAAAACTGTTTGAAGAAAAAGCACAACGCGAAAGTTTTACGCCCTTCTGTTGACTAAGAGACAACCCTGAGAGTCAAAGTATGTTTGAATTTGTTTGACATTGTGGAGCCTGGTCAAATATATGTATGCACGTACTCGCCTGCACCAACCTCATTATTACATCGTATTTCTTTATGTGTTATGATTTCTATGAATAAGTTTTTATTTAGGAAAATTTTGTATGGAAAAAATACTAAAAGACAAATAATGATATTTTGTGCTAAGGTCACATATTGAAATGAGTGTTTATCCGTATAATACAATAATGTTAAACTTCAAAAGGAAAAATGAATACAGGCAAATGTCTTTAGACACCCATACCTTAATCAGTACGTCGAACCCATACGTGCATATGTTTTTGAGCAATGAAATACAATTTCAAGTCCCTTAAGAGTACACATTCTGAAAAACATTATTCAGAGTTGAGACGCCTACAAAGACTGGACTCTTGGACCTCAGTCAGGCGCTGCCTCGAGAGCTTTCTGATACCCATTTTTTTTAAATATAAACTATAATTATTATTTGCAATATGATCAATGTCTCAACAATTTCCATTCATTAAAATTAGAGATGACAGCATAAAAAAGTTCTATCTTAACAGAAGAATCATCAAAATAAGAATTATAGACACTGCAAGCAGATTTTCATAAAATGAAGGAATCATATTGAGCAATGACATAGTAATGACTCTGTAAGAGTCCTGTTTGTATTATTCCAAAAGGCGCGAAAAGTATAGACAAAACCTCGCGAATTTCGAGAGGGCATTATAAACATGAAAGGCACAAATAAATAAAACCACACTGACTAGACTCTCGGCCTTGACTACTGACGTCAAGATCTAGATTTCCCACGACCAGTGGCTAGCCCAACCATTCCGCACCTAAAGTTTACAGCCTTGTGTCCGTTGTGCAAACATGGGCGCCTCTCCCGGCCGCGGAGTTACACTAGGCCTAGAGGTAAGTAAACACACGGCGTTCATCAAGATGTAGCACCAGAGTTATAAATTAATCCGCCGGGGTGGGCTCAATAGCTGGATCACACGTTCAGCCCAGCTATTCCAAAAATTATACGTAACCTACAGGATCATAAAGTAAATCGAGGCTGTAAGTAAATAGTGGCAGAGATAGAGAGATAGACGAATAATCTGCCGACAGGAAAACGTCCATAGATGAACAGTAATAGTGTAAATAAGAAGATAAAATAATAAATAATACAATGCATGGCTAAACTTCATCTACACAAATTATTATGAGGAAACAAGTGTTAATAAAGATTCAAAGATAAAGAACATCACATATGTGTAGTCTAGTTTGGAGACAGCTTTCCGCCTTATTTAAAGACAGATAAAACAGAACCAGTGGTGACCAAAAGATAAAGCTCGAAATATCTGATCGAAAGTTCAAGCGTTCGGCCCCCGCTCTCGACGCTGCATTTTGTTTCTAAACGGCTAAGTCTCAGGATTTCGCGTTGTGGTGCCTCGAAATTATGACCAATCCTAAGAATCAGACTGATAAAGAAATGGTGAAAAAAGGGGGGGTAGAGAGAAAGCCAGAGAGAGAGAGAGAGAATGAGAGAGAGAGAGAGAGAGAGAGAGAGAGAGAGAGAGAGAGACAGGCAGAGATAGATAGACAGAGAGAAAGAGAGAGAATAACTGAAAAGAACTTCTAATGGTAAAGAAGTTAACATCCAACTAGCCTCGTAAGCTCAGTCAGTTTATGCTCATAAAAAGCAAATAAGAGTCGCGTGGTTCGGATCTAGGCTTGTGCCCCCCCCCCCTCCCCCCCCGGTCTGTGTATGATTCTTCATGAAATCTGAGGATGTAGAACTCACGCTAGTTTGCAGTCTTTTGAAGAACATTTACATTGTGTATAAATCAAAGGGAAGTAATTACCATTTATTCATAGTTTTGAGAATGAAACTATGGTTAGTCCCCTTGACGATTAAACAAGATAAAGAACGAGAACGTGAAAGTCATAGAAAGACTGAGATGTTAAAACGTCAGCCCACTTGGTTCCAATCTCATCACAACTGTTTATTCAATAATTTGAACATCTAACAAACGGAAGTAAAGTAAACCCGAGAACTGCTTTTTGATGCTGGTTTGTTTATCGGTTGGTTGGTTTCTTGCCACCAGCTAGACTATTAGTAGACAGGTCCCAAGAATAACTTCTGACAGTTTTATGTGATTCCACACAGAGACAGTGTGGTGGGCTCCATGACATCATACTTCCACCGATCCAACAACTACGGGACGGAATCCGACGAATAAATTTAACCGAGCGCGGGTTCAAACTGGGTATCTCCCAATTGGGAGCCCAACGTTCTACCGCTTGCGTCAGCTCACCCATGAGATTAGAAAAAAATATTTCCTACTAAGAGAAAAAAAGAAGCTGCCAAATAGTTAAACAATTTTGCCCATACCATGAAAGAATCTAACTAAACTAGATTCAACACTTATTCTAGCAGTTAAAAATATATGGTCTTCTCCGAACTGGACAACCATCAAACCATCTGCACGCATAAACAACCAGTTTGAGCCTCAATACAACTAATAATTGTTAGAGGAAAGTAGATAGCTTCTTTCACCCCCCTCCCCCAAATAGTGATGTAAATCATATCACCACACACCATAACAGAGCTTGTAATTGGTCTCACTATTAAAATTATAATTCTTTGTGGAACCAATCTAAATGGAGATGATACAATTCTTAGCCCGTCAGATCTTTTAGAGGATGGCAGGCTAATTTTTATTTTGTTCACAAATGTATTCGCACTTATGTTTTACGTTTTGAACACGTCAAATACTGAAAGAAAAAACGAATATATATTAATATATACCATCTTGATTCTACTGAAAGTGAAAAGCCCCCCCCCCCCCAAAAAAAAAAAAGAACAATTAAAACGAGAATAAAAAAACAACTACAAAAAATCCCCACAAAACCACAAAAACAACACATCAAAATCTCATATCCTCCACACACAATTATTTATGCTAGATGGGGAAATAGATAGACAGGTGAAGTAATTGAAAATCAGGTTAAGTAGAATTATGATGAAAATACGTTCACAAATGATGGTATTAAGACACAACTTTATTGCAACAGACGAAGGGCAATTTGAGTGGAACCAATAAAATCAAAACAAAACGGGAGAAAAGCAATTACTCTGTTCTCTCGATACCGAACGGTAACAAAATGCCGAAATCGGTCACGTCTAACTTGTAAACTATAACGCAGTCCAATCGAAGACCGGCAATAACGATTCTATGCTAATCCAATTTCCGGCCAGACGGAAAACAAGAACCTTAACTCTTGCCAGAGTGGCGGCCCCTTCCTCAGACCGTCTGCCCAACGACGCGATCTCGTGGTAGCAGATGATCAACCTCCGCCATCTTGGATGGTTCCTCGCTCCCAGAATTCTCGCTTTATAATTCTTGGCGGAAGTTTCCTTAGCAGTACTCCATCACAAGCACAGTACGGAGCAATAAAGTTATGAGAGTTACTGTAAAAAAATCGAGCACTCAGAGTGGGATGGCATAAGGGGAGTAATATTATGCGCTACATCCGAGTTTCCTATGATTAGTATACACCCTTGCTCTACTTCATAAATAGAAATCTTATTTTTATCACAAGAATAAAGCGTTTTTGGAGGTGAGAAGGAAATGCATGAATAATTCTTTATCTTATAGAATAGAGTGGATAAACGTAGCTGTGATGTTCTCTCGTTCTCTCTCTCTGTCTCTGTCTCTGTCTGTCTGTCTGTCTGTCTGTCTGTCTGTCTGTCTGTCTGTCTGTCTGTTTGTCTATCTGTTTGCCTGTCTGTCTGTCAGTCTGTCTGTCTCTGTGTCTGTATGTCTGTCTGTCTCTGTGTCTGTATGTCTGTCTGTCTGTCTGTCTGTCTCTTTCTCTTGCTCACTCCACTCCCTCCTAATTTGTTTTAGGGTTATTTTGACGGGTTCCAATATTTAAGTCTTCAAATTGTTTGTACCCTCTACATAGAGAGAGTGCAGGTGAACCAGGATTTTTGTCTTACCAAGTCAAATTATACAGGCACCGACTTATCAATTTTTGTGGTTAATTGGGAGCAACATTTATGTATGTAGGAAGAAAAAAGATTGGGTTGTGTAGTGATACTGATAAAAAAAAACAGCTGCAAGAAAGAGATAAATTGTGAGTCTGTGTTGTTCTTTGTGTGGTTTTCTGAAAAAACCACACTGCTCTTGACTCTTGTTAAACGTGTAAACCATAACCTTTAAACCGTAAGCCTGTAATTTAAACCGGAATTGCTCAATGTACACGCTCACATCATGGAAGCACCAGATACATGATGTGAGCGAGCTGATTGTTTTCAGTTATGTAAGGCCGACTTGACTTTTTTTACAACAAGGTATGTATACAATTTGGGTTTGTTTACAGGGAAGCATGTCAGTTTGTTCCAGTCCCAGTTTGTCAGTTCCAGTTTGTCAGTCCCAGGTTTCTTCGTCTTTGCCCTGCATGGTGGAAATTATCGCTGCTACCCTTCACAGTATGAATTGAATTTATTCCAAGTATTGTAGATATTAAAAAATTCCCATACTTCTTCGACTACGAGATCTAGATTAAGGGCCGTAAGTACAACGTGGCGGAAGCTTACGACTCGTAGTAAAGCGATTAAAACCTCCTTTGCCTAATGGGCATAATTATGTCAACCGTTACCGTCTTGAGGATCACAAAGTCTCTATTGACAGGCTTCGAGAGTTGAGTTCAGTATAATGTGACCGGCTGAGACAGGAGTCATGGTATGCCGCCCTGTCTCGTGTGTGGCAGCACATAAAATTGTCAGACGTCCTTCTTGGGGCCCGTCCACAATATAGCCTACATAGTCCTGCTGTTGGACGTTAAACCAACCCAACAACAACAACAGTAGTTGAGTTAGTTCCCCGACCAACTTTAGCTCTATATAGACTTTATTTGTGGAGGGATCCCAAGACTGACTTCTGACACATTATGTGCTGCCACATATGAGACAGGGCGAGGATACTATGACTCCTGACTCAGCCAATCACATTAAACTAATACCGACCCAACCAGTAGGGAGAAAAATCGCCAGGGCTCAAAGCACAGACCTTTTGCGTTGGAAGCCGATGTTCTACCACAGGGCCACTGTGTCTCAACAGGTGTGGGCTCCGTCGTCACATTTGATCCTTTGTATTCACTCTGGGACTTTGAAGTAAAAGAGATTCTTCCTACAACAAAACGAAATCGTCCGATATAAAATTCTAAACGATTTTTTCCTTCTTTAGCAAACCTTTCATGATATGAATATTGAGTAATGTTTGTTTTATCGTTTAAATAGATTTAAAAAAAAGGAATATAATGAGAGGCAGAGTATAGATCAAGATCCAAAAATAAAATTTCGAAATTAAATTCTCTAAAAGCTTACTGTAATTTATGATTTCAAACCTTTTAAATCTTTTAAAACATATCAGAAAGGAACAGAGTGAGAGACAGAGAGATATAGATAGATAGAGAGAGAAAGAAAGAGAGAGAGAGAGAGAGAGAGAGAGAGAGAGAGATAGAGAGAGAGAGAGTAAAGACAAACAATTGAAAGGCAATTACTTTTGTCTAGTTCTATCTCTAGGCTTTTCTGTAGTTTTCCCTCCAATTGAAACTTCAGTGACGAAGTTTGTAAGTACAGGTTCTTGAAGAAAACATTTTATGTGTAAGAGTAAATCTATACATAAACAGAAATGGGTTATTACATGTACATACACTTAAAGTGACTACTTCTGAAAATAAAGGGTCATTGAACCATTTATCTTGTTCTCTACATAACTATGTGCGTCAGACCTGTTCAATTGTATTCGTAGCTTTTGCGGTAGTTTAAGTCGACTCTAATAACTTTTAGATTTAGAATTCGACCGGAATCAACCTCTACCGCCTTAGAATAAGCTGTTAAAACTTGTAAGGTAAATGTATTATTACAGTAATAAACAATAAAACGTATTGCCAATTCAAGTCATTTTCAGCTTTTTTCGAAAGTCAGATTGGAAATTATGTTCCAGCTACGAAGTGTTGTAATTGAGGTTCAATAAATATATAAAAATCAAAGAATTGAAAACATTGCTTTGAATGTTTTTTCCCTTTGCTTATATAGACGGCATATTATGATTCTAATTTTAAAATAACTTCCACAGGGTGAATGACCACAGACATTTTCATCCAAACCAACACCAGAATTTAAATACATCTCTATAGTGTATTGTTTGACCATATTATTTTATATACAAACTATAACATGATAGTTATACCAACATATGTACATCAGAACAATACTGTGATTTGAAGAAATTATTATATGCAATGTTTGTAACAAAAACATATCTTCGGTTAAAAAAACAACAATGGTCAGTTTGTTCTAAAAATAGGCTAATATATAGGCATTTTTATGAGATGTTCAAATCTTTTTTTTTTTAATTTAATTTCTAGTTTCAGCACATTTTATTAACCTTTGTTCTTAACAAAAACAAAAAAAAAACTACACGTCATGTAGATGGTTGTTACACAAAATAAGGCATGTTTCAACAAATTGTTCTAAGCAAATCATAAAATTGATACAATATACGATGAATAAATACCTGTGCTTTCACAAAACAAATGTAAACAAAACAAAATATTCTCTAATATCAAAAATAATTCTATTAAACTCAAAGCCTAGATCCAAACTATAAAATATTTGTGAAATTCTAAAATTTAGCAAAAGTTTGTTCTAGAAGTAGAATGTAAAATATATGAAAGACATAACTTGATGATCTCATGCCGACCAAAACAGTTTTATTTTGTCTATAGATATTAGAAATCAACTTACCAATCAACATAAAATTCAATCCAAATAACACAGAAACATTTTATTTGTCGAGAACGATAAAAAGATTTCCACAATATTCACATGCTTCTAGTACCAGTGGATCTACCATGGCAGAGGTTTATCAACCATCTACATGTACTTTACTGCTCCCTGGCTTAAAAAACAATCATGGTAACAGAAGCAAAGACTCCACATCCCCTCCTCTTACAGTTACATTCGCAATACAAATGTTTTATGGGCCACACATAGAAACAAGTCTTATAGCAATGGAAAAGCTAAGCACTTGAAAGTTTGTTGTGATATTGAAAATGCCTCTGTTCACCAGTCTAGTTCTACAAAAGGAATTGTAAATCACATGATAGACAGTGCAAAGAGTTTGGCCATACTTTTTAATATTATTATTAATGCATTTACCAGATCGAGACAAATGAAAGAAAAGTTTCAAATAAAAGTACAACCAAAAACTATTGACAAATAAATTAAAAGAAAAGTTCAATTAAAACCAAGAACTCTTGACAAATATGAGAATTTTAATTAAAATCATGAATTTTCCACAAAGGTGTAATCTCGATACAGTACCAGGACCTTAAACTTAAGACCCAGGGAGACACAACAGAGTATTGGTATTGAGATAGTTGGGATCAACAAAAAAATAATAATGGACGGAAGTTATATATATAAACACGTACTTCACTAGACATAGAGCTTTTTCTTCTTCTTCAAAACTAAAGGGGGAGTGGTGGAGGTGGGGCCCCTTAGAATATTTAATGATATCAGCATATTGCTTTAGAACTTTGAAGCTTAAACATACTGAATGTCGGACAAGTTATAAAGTATGAATTTCAATAAAAAATGATAATCATACTGCCTGTGTTTTTTCAACATCTTGTACATTTGTCAATTTAAACATTTTAGAAGACAATTGAACTTGAACTGCATGTACAACATTTTCCCTAACACACGTTTCTTAAATTTATACATATATAGACCAGCAAACAATTAACAAAACTGAGTTTCTTGTCAGAATGATCTGAAGACTCTTAATTTCGTTCTCTTTTTGGGAAGGACAGGCTCGTTTTTGTTTGTCTTCCTATAATTTGTTTTGACCCAAAACAGGAATAACCGCGGAATGACTGAAGAAGTCTTTATGCATTCTTTCAAATGCCACCAAAAAAAAAAGGCAGAGAGGTCTATGATGAGGCCCCAAGCTCATCCACCTGAGACCAAATAGTCACTGAAAAAAGAAATGATCACACAACAAATACTGTGCGTGCAGTGTGTTTGTATGGGTGTGGGTGTGTCTGATGTACAATTAGTATGGACGAAAGAAAGAATATTGTAAAGTGCTTTGAGGCCTCAGCATAAAGCGCTATAAAAATGTACTTGTTATTATTATTAACAAATAAGTATTACATGCACATATTATCAATGTGATTGGAAGGCACTGGTGCGGAAATTTACGTTTCACATTGATTACTATTATTATAAAAGAAATGCATGTACATCATGTAGATGTAATGCATTTAACTGTTAGTGTTACTTTTCCCCCCCATCAACCAATGTTTATATTGCAGAAGTACTAATGCAACACATTAAGTCTTTTCACAAGATTGTATTTCCATAAAATCACTTTCCAAACATTTTTTTCTTACATTTTATATTATCATGTATAAAATGTAAGAAATTTATACAATTTTTTTTAGATTTCAGAGCATCATGTGCAGTAATTTCTGTAATTTTATTTTTAACATACAGTGAAATCTACTTAAGATTGTGAAAGATAATCTATGGCTTTATATAAACTATTTCCAAAGACACCAGTTACCATTTGACTTTAAAGTCACTGTTTGATATGAACTTGGGGAGAAAAAATAAACCTAAGCCAATTTCACGACATATCTTGATCTAAAATAAAATTGTACAAAACAATGCAACAAATGGAAAGCTTTCTCTTCAATTGTGCAAAATTAACAAGTCATCATAAAACATAAAACAGAGCAATGGGAAAATGTTAGATCGAAGAGGTTAAAAAAAAAAATTGAGAATGAAAGACATTTCATATAAAGGTCATCTGCTTGACAACTTTGGACTGCTGGTTTGAGTCAATGTCCGTCTCCAGGGTGACAGTGGAGATGGTGTTAGTGCCCATGTCGCCAGTGCCACAGAGCTCCTTGAAAGACTGGAGCTGGTACTTGACTGTCTCCACACCATGGGCCACCCCAGCCTTCATGCGCTCAGCTGCCGAACTGCCAGTCTCTTTAATGTTGTGGACATAATTGCTGCTGCTCTCACGAATATGTTGCACGTTCTTCCTCATACGCTCCATTTTACGTTCCACACCGTCTCTCCAACGACCTTTGGCCTCCTCGATCGTATCGCGAAGACGGTGCTGACGGGCAGCATGGTAGCTGCTGCTACCTGACTGTTCAGGATCATGGTCTCCTTCTTGAAATTCCTCTTCTTCAATAAAAGAGAGTGAGGTTGGAGAGTTTGGGCAAGTGATACTACTTGCATCACAATTTGTGCTGTCGTCCCCAGATCTCGGGTTCACACCCACAGAATTGCATCCAGACTGCGAGCAAATGTCCTGGTTAGGAGCTCCGACCACTGTAGAAGCAGCCTTTGAGAAGGACGGCACGATGAAGTAAAGCTTATGCCGCAGCCACACCACCACCATTTTGATGAAACCCACCAGAAAACCGAAGATAAGGAAGCCTGAGGCACAGTAGCCACCTAGGATCAGGCTGAAGGTGTAAGTTGACTGTATCCCACAGTACAGAGACAGGTCCATTACCTTAGATGTATTCCCCGCAGGATTGAAAGCAAGGCACGTGTAGTTTCCATGCATGCTTCCTCTGATTTTGGTAATGATGAGGTGACCACTTTGGTCTGCCTTGATGTCTGTGACCATGAGAACATTGCGCTCTTTGTACCTGCGATGATCTTTTATTTCACTGGCGCTGATCACAAGGTTTTGGCTGAGAGTGTTTGGAATGTGCGCTTGGTCGTGGAGAAAGTGGTCACCCCAGGGCGTTATCCACAGGATGGATGGTAGTGGGAATCCAGTGGCGTGACACTCTAAAGTAATTGAGCTTGTGGTAAGCAAGTCCTTCTGCTTTAGGGGGTAACTCATGAAGATCTCAGGGGCCGTACACACCAGGCCAGACGAGTCGAGGAGAGCTATGCTTTGACCTCTGAGTTTTTCTGGGGAATTGCACAAAGTGTTCCCAACATTCATGAGATAATCCTCTGGAAAAGGCAGGGCTTGCAAGAAATAGGCCAGGCTGCAAGAGCACTCTATCACATTGTCTGAGATATCAAACTGAGAGTCTTTGTGGAATGGAAGTGCTTCTGTCTTGTTACTCTCAAGATACAAATTTGTCAGGTAATTGTTTTGAAGGCTAAAAAAATCAAGCCTCACACTGGGAGAAAACTGTTTGAATGAAAACGTTTGCAAACTGTTGGATGCTAGATTAAGGCTTTGAAGTCTGGACATGTTTGAGAGGGCCCCCTGATGTATCACAGTTATGTTGTTGTAGCTGAGATCTAGGTGTCTGACGTTCTCAAGCCCTGCAAACGAGCTGATGTTTAATTCTACAAGCCTGTTGTGTGCTAGGTCTAATCCATCAACAGCCAGAATGCCATCAAACGTGCCCTTTGGAATCCTTTCTATATCATTTCCACCTAGTTTCAGGCTGCCATCTATTCTGAGGCCCTTAAACATGTTAGGTACAAGCTTTAAAGAAGTCTGTGAAACATCAAGGCTTGCGAGCTGCAATAGACAGTCGAAACCTGAGACAAATGTGTCAGCTGGTCCAGTAAGCTTCAGGGCAAGTTTCTTCTGCTCACCAGCTTTATATGCCACTATATCTGTGCACGTCCCAGGCCACTCCAGCTGGCCAATGACGTTACACAAGACGCCAGTGTGGCCAACACCCGGAGAACACTCACAATGCTTCGGACAGTCAGTTGCCAGGCTGGTTCCTACACTCTCTGTGAACGTTGTTTGGTTTTGTGAACAAACAAAGCCTAGATGCAGCCCTAGCACCAGAGCACAGAGGACTGTCCAGCAGGAAGCCATGGCAGGGGCTTTAGAATCCACCTTATAAATAGAATAGGAAATAAAGTCGTGAAGAGAGAAAATGTTATAAAAGGAAAGGATTAAATTGTTAAATATTAATATCAACATATTATTAGATAATACCATAGTCACTTGGAGTTTGGCTAATTTCACTTGATATAAGTAAAAGTAATTGTAGTTCTGAAGTCCTGGGTAATTAGAGAGCTCATCTAGAAAAAAATGTCATTTGCTTTTCCCCCATGAGTCACTTTTTAAGAACAAGATAGTTCAAGGTAGAATAGACCTCATTATCTTGTAATATCTTAATTACTTGGAACTTTAACTTAAAGAGGAAGCTTTGAATCTAAGTGAGCCCACTGAATATTACAGGACGACAAAGCTACATATGTGCAGAGTACTTCATTATTGGGCTAAACTTTACTTCCATCCTACATAGTTCAATATATTCTGCCTCACCTTTCCACATATAAAACAATTATTTCAAAATGAAAACATATAACCATGCTCAACAGCTAGGAAATGCCAGCATGATTAAAAATGTCTATTTTACTTGCATAACACAGAAATAGGCTATCGGCCTCTTTATAAAAGAAGGAAAATGTAAAAATGGGCAACTTATATAGGAAGAGAATCATCTACATGTATTATAAAAACATACTGAACCTCAAAAAGTCAAAAAGATATAAACAAGTGATTGCATGACAGGGTAAAATATTTTAGGAAGCTAAACAGAGAAGGGGGTGAGATAGAGAGAGAGAGAGGGGTGAAGAAAGACAGAGAGAGAGAGAGAGAGAGAGTAGGAAGGGGCAGAAGAAAAAAGACGAAGAATATAAGAAGATATACACACACAGACCAAATCACTAAAAACAGAGGGATGGACAGATAGTAGAAAATCAAGCGATAGAGAGTGGGGTGGAAAGACAGACAGAGACAGAGATAGTTAGACAGAGAGAAAGAGAGAGATTAAAAGGTAGCAGAGACAGGAAGATTAAAGGACAGTCAACAGACTCTTTAGTTAAAGTATAGTTGAGGTTTTAGTAGTAGATAATGGTATCAATAGCAGCAGCCGTAGCAGCAGTAGTAGTACTGGTAGTAGTACATGTAGTAGCAGCAGCAGCAGCTTAGTATCCTGTTCTAGGTTCAGATCAAGTCATTCTATTTTATAATTTTTTCAAGTTTACCTACATATTATTATTATTAACTGTTTTTCTTTCTACAACAACAACAACAAAAATTCACTTTAGCTTGGGTCAAAGACGGACTGAATCAATCAATCATATACCATGATGAATAATAAGGGGTTAAGAAAAGAAATAATTCTCCCTACAACCCTACACACAATTCTCCATACAATCCCGCACATGTGATCAGCACATTCTGGCAGTAGAAGCCTATGTCAAAAGCAATACTGGGGCAGCATAGTAATTATACAGTCTGACAATTTTTATGTGCTGCCACACACAAGACAGGGTGGGGATAGCATGACTCGTCTCAGCGGGTCATATTAAACTGACACCGACCCAACTAGTAGGGGGAGAAATCACAGCGGCTCGAACCACGGACCTACTGCGTCAGGAGCTGATGTTCTACCCTAGGGTAACCACGCCCCCCTATGCAGCCAAGTCAAGCAACTTTGGCAAGCAGGCCTACATACATAATATGCCAAAGCCATTAGAAGGTCCATGTGCACTACGTTCCACTTGAATAAACATCTAGGACCAGTAGCACATAAAGTCCATTGTGACTCAGTGTTTTTTTAAGCATACTAAACTAAGCCAGCTTAGGACTTCTTGGCACTGGCAACCTTGGTATTAGTAACCTGCTGTGTTCATTTTTCTTTTCTTCTTAAAGTTCAAACTTTACTGCAAATTATACCTCTTACTAGTGTTAGCCTCAATCAAAAGTCCTGTTAATAATCTGTTGGAATTTTTCTACTTCCAACTTTTCTGCAATGTACCCCTTATTACAGTCTTAGCTTCAAAATTCCATTTCTTGATATAAACTGTTGGAGTTGTTTTCCTTCAAACTTTAATGCAAATACTCTTTAGCTTCAGAAGACTAAAAAAAAAAGCCCTTTTAATAATGTGTTGATGTTTGCGTTACACTATTTCCAATCTCTAAGTTAATTTTGATATAGACCTGTTTTCTCAATTGTTGAATTTTTCTTGAATTTCACTGATAAATATGGACTTTGTGAGCTTAGTTATAGCCATTCTACATTTTTAGCCTTGTTTACAAGGCAAACACTAATGCAAACAGAGTTCTGTGTGTCGACAAAATAGTTACTGAGTGCTCTTTCACCCTGGGTGTCACCACTGACAACAACAAAAAGTTTGTTTATTCAAGAAACTGTCTGTTGAGTTTAAAAAATAAGAAATGCTTTCCCTTCACTTGATGCTCTAAAAACCTTGTCAAATCTAGGCATCAACAAAACAAAGCTTTTAAACGGTTCAAAGAGAAAAGAGCAGGGAAAAGGAAACAAAGGGGGATAACATCATTAATTTCCTCTCGTCCCATATTCCCCCAACCACATCACGCAAAGCGGCCAACATATCGTGACCTGATTGCTATAACATCATATCTCAATAATAAAACTGTGATGTCACCATCCAGATACCTAAATGTGCAATCAGTTAGAAATCAGGCACAAAATATAGCAGATAAGATTGTAGAACAACAGGCTGACATTGCTTTCCTGATGGAGTCTCTTGGCTATACCCGAGCAGTGATGAAATTATTCTGTTTGCATGAACACCACACCAGTGGGATACAAAGTATTATCGTTTCCCAGGCTGAGTGGACGGAGAGGTGACATCTGCGTCCTTAGCAAGCACAAACTAAAATTGTAAACCTATCGGATCTCTTAGGAGTTTCTTTTTACACATTTAAAATGGCAACCGAAAAAGAGTTGATAATGTCCTCTTCTCCTAAATCATGTGATCTAGATCCTATACCAATATTCTTGTTTATGAGACATTTTGATATTTTGGTGATTCTGTGACTCAAATTATAAATAACTCTCTAGCCTCAGGTGTTGTATTTTAAACAGGACATTCGCGAACCATTTTTAAAAAAGGCAACTCTCTGTCCTGATGATTTTACTGCAAATATCCTTGCTTAGCTCTAAAAATCCTGTTCAAAATGTGTTGAGTTTTTTTTCTTTATTGCAAATAACTCGTACTAATCTAAGCGTCCATATAGTGTTGGGATTTTTCTCCTTCCAACTTACCAAGACTACTTGGCTTCAAACGTCCTGTTAACAAACTGACATTGGGGCTTCTTTTTCTTGTAATTTCATGCAAATGCCCCATAGCTTAAAAAGCCAGATTACTAATCTGTTGGAATTTGTCTTCTAACCTTACTGCAAATAAGAATGGGAGAATACATGTCTAAACATTTAGCTGCTTGGGTTATAAAAATGGTCATAGACTAACCATACTCCACCCCACACACACACACACACACATACGCATGCACATCCCATTCAACTCTAACCAGTCTTGTATGGAAATTGTATTTGAAATGCATATTATACATTTTACTTTTCCAGACCACTTTTTCCATTGTAAAATTCTTGATTGCAGCCATTCTCTACTTTTTCCTCCTCATTTTACATGTAATGATACTACTACTTCTTCTGATGCTATCAACACCAGCACGACAACCACTAATATGGTAAGACCAACTTAATAGGTGAATTTTGATCTATATATAGAAGGAACGATTTCCCAGATGTTATGTTTGGAAAAAGACTTAGCACAAACATTCTAACGTTGTTCTTAGCTCACGAATTACCTGATAAGTTTAGACTACTTTTCCAAAATAAGATAGACAAGATCAGACTATCACTTCACAGTAGTAGAACAGATCTGTCGCCAAATCATGAAACATTTCTTGGAGTTTCTTTTTACACATTTAAAATGGCAACCGAAAAAGAGTTGATAATGTCCTCTTCTCCTAAATCATGTGATCTAGATCCTATACCAAAATTCTTGTTTATGAGACATTTTGATATTTTGTGTGTCTCAAATTATAAATAACTCTCTAGCCTCAGGTGTTGCATTTTAAACAGGCCATTCGCGAACCATTGTTAAAAAAGGCAACTCTCTGTCCTGATGATTTTACTGCAAATATCCTTGCTTAGCTCTAAAAATCCTGTTTAAAATGTGTTGAGTTTTTTTTCTCTATTGCAAATAACTCGTACTAATCTAAGCGTCCATATATAGTGTTGGGATTTTTCTCCTTCCAACTTACCAAGACTACTTGGCTTCAAACGTCCTGTTAACAAACTGACATTGGGGCTTCTTTTTCTTGTAATTTCATCCAAATGCCCCATAGCTTAAAAAGCCAGATTACTAATCTGTTGGAATTTGTCTTCTAACCTTACTGCAAATAAGAATGGGAGAATACATGTCTAAACATTTAGCTGCTTGGGTTATAAAAATGGTCATAGACTAACCATACTCCACCCCACACACACACACACACACATACGCATGCACATCCCATTCAACTCTAACCAGTCTTGTATGGAAATTGTATTTGAAATGCATATTATACATTTTACTTTTCCAGACCACTTTTTCCATTGTAGAATTCTTGATTGCAGCCATTCTCTACTTTTTCCTCCTCATTTTACATGTAATGATACTACTACTTCTTCTGATGCTATCAACACCAGCACGACAACCACTAATATGGTAAGACCAACTTAATAGGTGAATTTTGATCTATATATAGAAGGAACGATTTCCCAGATGTTCATATACATAATTATTTATTAATACATGTATGACCAGCAAGAGAGAGAGAGAGAGAGAGAGAGAGAGAGAGAGAGAGAGAGAGAGAGAGAGAGTTCTAGAAAAGGTCTAAAAACCAAGAGCTAAATAGTGAAATCTAGAAGAGCGGGAGATTCTAAAATTTAGATCTAGATTAGATTCTAGAGACTTAAAGTAGGCCTAATTGCAGTCTAGCCGAGTAGCTCAAAACTCGCCATAAGAATATTATGCGAACAACAAGGCTTGTAAACTTGATATAAAATAAGCTAGGCCTACATGAATTATAAATACTTGCGGCCCTAGATCTAAATTAGATACATTAGATTCAGTGCCGTATTTAAGGCAGGGCCCACGGGGTCAGGCCTCGGGCCTTCCACCAGAAGCGATTCCCTAAAAAAATGCTTTGTAAAATAATCATAATGTATCGTATGCATAGAGCTTACATCCTAGAATCTATGACAATCGAAAGGAAGTGAGGTCCACCTGCAACCTTGATTAGATAGATCTATGTATTATTTTTAAGTCTGGAGTAGTTTATTTTAAAAAAAGATTGCAGGGCTAAGATTACATTATGGAGACCCATTAGATTGTTCAACTCACCCAGATCTAGATCTAGTCTAGATTTAACCTAGGTCATGGACCTTGAAATGATCATTGGAATGGAATGAACTTCAGGAAACAAAACAACCGTCATTCGGCGAAAGCTAAGTTGTTTCCCCGTCAAACACCGAGAATGAGAACAGGGTTGCCAGTGAAGTTGTGTTTTTTTAAAGCACTAGATTGCAGGCCAAAACTTCGCTATCTTGGCTCGAAAATCACAAAAATCATGAAAAAAAAATATTTACCTCCATACCAAATTTCGTCAGTTTTGTGAAACAAAGAAAACAATCTTACGGTCAAGGTCTTTAGTTGCTATGTCTATTATTATGTTATTCTTAACTTAACATGAAGCAAATATTCAAAAGGTACACATAATAGAACTAAGGGGAAGGGGAGGGAATGTGATATGTACATGTATAAGTAAACGAAGCCGAACCTATGACATAATGTAACTTTCCTAGTGGCAATCTTTCAACTCGTTCTATCCGCCTCGGTCATGATTTTTTTATCACATAAGCTTATTATGTAATTCTGTTTTTGTTAAATTTTTTCTCTCAGCAGAATGCAGGACAGTCATGAGAGCTTAGGGCATTTATTTTTAGCCAAAGCAGTGCAACAAAGTATATCCAAAATATCTTTTCTGGTCTACGGTTGGCATGTCTGACTGAACTAGATAGATGTCATGAGCATAATCTATAATATAGATTATTATGTAACCAAAAATGAGACTGATGTTATTGTAAGAGGACTTTGTCTCATCAGGAAACTATTTTAAAATTAGCGCAAACTATCACAAAAATAATAATAAAATAATACTGGTGTAACTTTACGTATGACGTATGAAGCGGAAAGGTTTGTTTTGTTTTCAAAATTAGAGCAATCTACATTTAACTTTTACTAATTTAATTTAAAGAAATAAATAAAAGAAACAGGTCAAAGTGTTTATTACATAAAATTGCATTAATAACGCAATGTGGTTTCAAACTAAAAATAATATTATGTCAAAATGATTAGAGCCTACAATAACAATGAAAGCACATTACAATGTAGACTACACTCGTATTAAGGCAAGGTAATTCATTGGACTAGTATTATAGACTCGTTGGAAACAGAACGATTAAAGAGTTTAATAGAAACAATTGTGAAACTAATTACCACAAGAAAATTGGTATGAATTCTTATGGATCATCAAAATAAACCGAAAGTAAGAGGAGAAGGGGAAAAAACACAGATCAGAAACTTACTTTAAAATTTAGAGTGTATAACAAAACATAAATATCATCCAAACTTTTAAGTACCTGTAATTATTCTTTGCGTGGTGGAAATGAAGAAAATACACTAACAGCGACACCAGCCCAGTTGGCACCTAATCATCGGGTAAAAAAAAACGCAAAGATAAGAGCGAGTGTCGAGCCGACAACTTTTCCAATAGAAGATGTGCGTTCTGCGTGTGCCACCGCGGCCTCCAATCTACCAAACTGTTGCACATGCAGTACAATATTATACAAACAGATAGAAGTCATCATTCATGATATAGCACCAGTTCACCTGTTCTCATTTGCGACGAGTTCTGCTCCTGAAAACCATCTTAAAATGGTTTACCATGATTTGCACTTTGCATTGTTTAGTTGCAGTCGAGTATTTTCATTCCTTATCCTTAATATAATCGTATTAACTGTAGTTGTTGTTGATGATGATGATGATGATGATGATGATGATGATGATGATGATTATGATGATGATGATGATGATGATGATTATGATGATGATGATGATGATTATGATGATGAGGAGGATGATGATGATGTTGATGTTGTTGTTGTTGTTGTCGTCGTCGTCGTCGTCGTCGTCGTCGAAGATGGACGAAGAAACGCGCCGTTGGATGGCGATACTGCCTGTATTTGTATCGAACATGTAGGCCTACTTTACTCTATTTGCTTTTAACATTCTACTTCACTTTTAATTTCGTTTGCATGAGGAATAAAAGTATGTTCAGTAATGATTGTTATACATGTAGCATAGTACGCACAGTGAGCATACGTTTCTGCATTTTTGGTTAAATGTTTGTACATGTATGCTTCGTATGCGGTCTTTTACATTTTGTGTTACTGCACATGTTCCTGAACACGTGTCTTAGTTATATGCATTCTTTCAAATATTAACAATCAAATATGTTCAGTGTCCTTGTTAGCTGTGGCTTGATTGTGCAAAATTGGCACCACATTCTCCAGAAAAGCAAACACGTGTGTATATTTAATAAGTGGAAAGGCACATGGGTTATGTGACAGTCTTTCATTACACAATGCTCTTTCTTCATACTCTTATGATGGTGCCAAATAACTAGACTGGTAAAGAATAGGGATTTTATATTAATATGGTGTCATATTGCACCACATTCTCCAGAAAAACAAACACGTATAATTATTTAATAAGTGGAAATGCACATGGGTTACGTCACTGTCTTTCATTACAAAATGCTCTTTCTCACTTGCATTGAAGCTTGTGCTTTTTAAAATAGTAGGCCTACTATTTGTGTGTCTGTCTCTATCACTTGCATAACTCTTCATACTCTTATAATGGTGCCAAATAACTAGACTGGTAAAGAATAGGGTTTTTATATTAATATGGTGTCACCGGTTACGGCATGTGCAAATGTCAGACTTTAATTGTGGGAACCGCAGCCTAAAAAAGGACCATCACTTCAGAAATGACTATATAATCTAAACCAGTAAAAAGGTATATAGCGCAACAATGGTAGCAATGGATTAAAAACAAATAGAAAAGGGCTAACGAAGTCAAAGAAAGGCTAAATTTAACGTCACATTTCTCTGTTAAAGTCTTCTCGTTTATACAATACAGTCAGTTGTGGGACCTGCAGTGATAACAATGACAAAAAAGTAAATTCGTTCCCCCGACGACCAGTCCAGTCAAGAGGATCATTCGGATTCCTTACCAGCAATCATTTCGACGCGCTTTATGCATAGAAAACACTCCAAACCCATCAGCCTAGTTGGGTGTCATTTGAAAAAATAACATATAGCCATCCAGCCAACTTCACCATGACTTAAAGCACACGTCAGCCAGACACATAAGCACGCCAACAACGACCCCCGAGAGTCATCTGACAAGGATCTGAAAAGACTAGAAATCAAAATTTTGGCATTCAAAAAAAAAATTAAAAAAAAATCAGAACTTGACAAGATTTACACACGCGCGAATAGCCAAACGTATGAAGTGCATGCACTATAGAAACAGAAAAACAAAAATTACGAGGCCCACCTACTTTGTTGGCAACGTGGTCTGAGTACGAAAAGGAAGCTTAATTATAGATAATAGAGAACTAGCTTAAAAAAACAAAACAATAAAAAAAAAACCTATAATGTAACTCAAATATATTGGACCAAATTCTTCACTTATGTTTATCCTAACTAACTTTACAGCCAATAATTGTAACCTAGATCAGAAGAGAACATTTCTGCGTACAAAACAAAATTACATGAACATGTATCATAAATAATTATTTCTTGACTGACAAGACCAGCTAAGAATAGAGATTATTCCACGAATGTCGTGTGGAACTCCTTTTTCCGCTCTTCATTGAGGGGGCTGCTGTTGAGTTTATAAAACTTCTCCCTCCTCAAAAATATCAAACATGAACTTTACAATATAATGACTTTTAAATTTCTAAAAATAATACTAATATCGGAAACAATTATAGTTTTACAGGCTATTGTAGTAATATTATATTTATTTATTTGTATTTGTAGTTTATCATAACTGCGATACGTAAATCGACGACAAAATTGCCTGACGTCATGGTAATTCATTAGCATACACAAATTCCGGCCATATTTGTTTTGCCTTGTTATCGAGGGAACCTCTACGCTCTACAGAGAATCACCTATCGAACAAAGAATAAGATCTACGTTATTTTTTTTTGGCAACGGGCAATCAAACCTGAGCCTTGATATGGCTCCTTTTGTTTTAACAATAACCTTTCTTCTATTTCAAATGTTTTAGCATTTTCAGGTAGGTTCCTTAGTCAGACGGGGCCAAATCAGGACTGTATGACGGATGTGGTATGGTAGGAAGTTCCAACTGCTGTAAAGCGCAATGGGTTTGGCGACTGGTGTGTGGCCAAGCAATATCGTGCTGGATGACAACGTCTTTGACTTTGTCCAGTCGAACCCGACTGAGTCGGCACATCAATGCACGCAGAGTTGACACATATCTCTCTGAATTTATTATTGTGCCTTGCTCCAAAAACTAAATATGGACGATACCTTCCAAGTCCCAGAATATTGTCAGCAAAACCTTTCGAGCTGATGCGACGACTTTGAACTTCTTCGGGGCTGGAGAGTTCTTGTGTCGGTACTGCATAGACTGCATCTTGCTCTCTGGGTCATAGTGATGCACCCAAGACTCGTCACCAGTGATGATGCTCCGCAGAAAACGCTCGCCGTCATGAGTGAATCTTTCCAACAGTTGTGTACAGATCGTTTTCCTCTGTGCCTTCATTTCCACAGTGAGCTGTCTCGGTACCCATCTTGCCGAGACTTTCCTGTAACCAAGGTGGACTGTGATAATGTGATGAACTCGTTCTTTTGAAATGTCAAGCGCATTTGCAATGTCTATTTATTTCACTTTTCTATTTGCAACAATCATTCCGTCTACCTTCTGTTGGTGCTCAGACGGGTTCGACAGGACAAAGTCAAAGACGTTGTCATCCAGCACGATAATGCTCGGCCACACACCAGTCGCCAAACCCAGTGCTCTTTACAGCAGTTGGAACTTCCTACCATACCACATCCGTCATACAGTCCTGATTTGGCCCCGTCTGACTTTTTCTTATTTCCTTTGCTGAAGAAACATCTCAAAGGAAATCACTATGTAAACGATGCAGAAGTTGAGGCGGATGTTCGCTCTTGGTGCCCATCCCAGACACCAGAATTCTTCGCCGACGGCATGAGAAAACTTGTACAACGCTGGCGCCTCTGTATTGAACGCGATGGTGACTATGTTGAAAAATGATAGTTCATCAGATAGGGGAGACTCTAAGCTTTCATTTGATGTGTAACTTGCTTCTGTAGTCCTTCAAATAAAAAAGTTATTAAAAAACGGCCCTTATTTATCAGCCTGCCCTCGTAATAATAATAATAGGATGACCACTATTTGTTGGCAACGTGGTCTGAGTACGAAAAGGAAGCTTAATTATAGCTAATAGAGAACTAACTTAAAAAACAAAACAATAAAAAAAAAACCTATAATGTAACTCAAATATATTGGACCAAATTCTTCACTTATGTTTATCCTAACTAACTTTACAGCCAATAATTGTAACCTAGATCAGAAGAGAACATTTCTGCGTACAAAACAAAATTACATGAACATGTATCATAAATAATTATTTCTTGACTGACAAGACCAGCTAAGAATAGAGATATTATTCCACGAATGTCGTGTGGAACTCCTTTTTCCGCTCTTCATTGAGGGGGCTGCTGTTGAGTTTATAAAACTTCTCCCTCCTCAAAAATATCAAACATGAACTTTACAATATAATGACTTTTAAATTTCTAAAAATAATACTAATATCGGAAACAATTATAGTTTTACAGGCTATTGTAGTAATATTATATTTATTTATTTGTATTTGTAGTTTATCATAACTGCGATACGTAAATCGACGACAAAATTGCCTGACGTCATGGTAATTCATTAGCATACACAAATTCCGGCCATATTTGTTTTGCCTTGTTATCGAGGGAACCTCTACGCTCTACAGAGAATCACCTATCGAACAAAGAATAAGATCTACGTTATTTTTTTTTGGCAACGGGCAATCAAACCTGAGCCTTGATATGGCTCCTTTTGTTTTAACAATAACCTTTCTTCTATTCTCAAATGTTTTAGCATTTTCAGGTAGGTTCCTCTGGATCTAGATGTTGATCTAGATCTAGAATCTAGTCTAGATTCTAGATTTAGATCTTTATCAAAATAATCTAGACTACCTAATCAGTAATCTACCAAACTTTAGATTATGTGTGGGCATTGTAATTGTTATCTCAATGAATAAAACCGCATCTCGATTCTTGGGCGTATAAATCCTATTCTTTTAGATTTGAATCAAACAGATCGGCACAGATCTAATCTAGAGCTAGATTGTGTGTCATATTGTGTCAGGTCGATGGAACTGATCAAGATGTCTAGAACCCAGATCTCTCTAAACAAGTGCTCATCTTGAAACTAATCTAGATCATAAAAACCTGATCAATCTAACCAACTTAGGGTCAAGATTCAGATCAAGATCCTAGACCCAGTCGTCTCTGCCTAAGAATCTTGTTGGGAGGCAACAAGGTTTTCTCATTCAAATACGTATATAATCAGGTTCTAAGCAAAGTTTTAAAAAAGGATACAGTGAGGGATGATCTAGATCTACGGTACTCCTTAACCTGGGCAACTTCATATAATACCCAAGCTGATTTCTCTGGTCCTTCAGCTTGTCTACTTTCGCTATCAACAACATACCCGGAATAACATATATTTCTATATAGCCTAGTAATTGCACTTTAATGAAAGTGTCTTAATCTTGATTACGGTTTTATAAAATACTCCACCCACATAATGGAAGAATTTAAAATGTTTTTAGACATTTTTGTGTCTTGTGAACAAATACGACATTGAAATTGCTCACAAGTGTAACCTTGACTTTGAAATGTCACCTAAAGGCTGCCATTATTCGGAATAGTATTCCGAATAACTCTACAGCTTATCCGGAATAATATTCCGAATAATTCTGCATATTATCCGGAATCCGGAATTTGATGTTCACATAAATTTTGGTTCCCTGTAAAAAAAAAATTTTTTTTTTTTAAATTTTTTTTTTTCAAAAGATTAAAAAACGCAATTTCTACATTTTTTCTCTCAACCTCCACCAGTATCTCCTCTTCCTTGACCTCCATCTCGATCTCCTTCACCCTCTTTCTTTTTCTCTATGTCCATCTCAGTCTCCACAACAATCTCCTACTCCTCTTCCTCCACCTCTATCTCCTCCTCTTCCTCCATCTCCTCCTTCAAATCCATCTTCTTTCCCCACTCCTTCCTCTCCCACCACCTCCATCTCCTCACATGTTCTAACTGCTATTGTTTCGCTTTATAATCTTTGATCGTTATTGCCTGACAATAGTTCTGTCTGTTGTGGTCTGCGTTGGCTAGCAGACTGAGTGATGCTCGGCAGGTGTCCAAAAATCCTCAAAATTTGGTCTTGATAAATCTTTTTCTGCCTTCCTCAAATATCATTGGGGTTCACTTTGTGAAACCTTTTTTTATCATTGTGTTGAAGGGCATACTGGCGCATTTCTCCCAATCAGGAGGTGCCAAGTTTAAAACCCTTGGTGGGACAGATTTTATTTATCCAATATAAATCTGTTCTGGTTTGGTCATAAGTATAATATGATAGGCTGAGCCAGATTTCTGGTATTCCTGCACTGTCTCTGTGTGGCAGTACGGATTATTGATGTTAGTTGCTCTTGGATTGAGGAAGACTCATTCAACTGGTGAATGTATAACAATACAATCCGTGATATGGGATATCCTTTCATTGAGGAGTAGACAGAATCTTACTATTTTCGAGACCATTGATTGTTCTCTTTCACGCTTCTTGATAGGTTTAGGGTTCCCTAAATTTAAAAAAAAGTGTTTTTGAAGTTAAAGAGTCACGTCAAGTGATTGGGATTATGCTGACATTGCAAGTGGCTTTTAACCCTTTTGAGTTTCAAAATATCTTCCTTTTTAATGCTTTTTTATGATTTTTGTTTTTAATTGAAAAATGTATTATTAAACCTATAACTTAATAGTAGTTATAAAGTGTTTTTGCCATGTCTTTTTAAAATGAAGTCAGTTTTTTTTTTTGCAGAGGCAATTCTTTTCCAAATTTGATTTTAAGCTTTATTCTTCCACTGGTCTTCAGAGCGAAATCTTTACAGACCTGTGATCTGGTCTAAGCTGATTGAACATGACAAGCCAGCATTCCATGGAATGATCAAAGAAAATGAGCGGGTTGTGCAGATGCGCCCGTCCCTCTCAGCTTCTGATGCAGATGAAGAAGGAGGTGCACGTAAGTTTCAAAGGAATTTGAATTGAATATAAAGTACATGTGATAATCAGCAACATTGACCAGTTTCTGGATCATCGTTTAAACTCTAAAACTTTTGAATTTAGGCAAAAATGCATTCTTAGTCATACTTATCTCAGCTTCCTTTCTTTTAATTACATATTTAAAAAATTTAATCCTTTCCATACAACTGGATGCTAAGCAAACTTCTTTTTTGGGCATAGCCATACCCATACTGGAGTCAGCCTTATAACTGGTAACTCTACACCAATAGAAACCAAATTGCTTGGAATACATATTTCTTTTGAATTAATCACAGTATCTGGAAAGCTTAGGCTTGGAGGTCAGTAAGCTCTTGTAATATATCTTGTAAAAAAAAAGTAAATAATTTTTTTTTCCAGGCTTCATATGTAACTACGTGATACTGAAGAATCGCAGATACCCAAGGGCTGTTCCTCTTCCTTTCGATATAACTGTGAGGAATAAGCTGACAGGAGAGGCTGAAATCCGTGTCAGAGAGGGAGAATCCCTGGACTTCGAGCAGCACCGTGCTTACAAGTTTGGCATCGTTGCTGAGGACTGTGGCTCTCCTCCTAAGCAGTCCACCAAGTAAACCTTTTTTTTTTCATTCATTTATTGTATTTTTTAAAGTCTTGCATGATTTTTATGTGGTATGTAGTCCTTGGATTAGACTGATAGCAGTGAGAATGTCGATAATTTCTACAATTGTCAGCGTTTGAATTTAAAAAAATGTATAGTCCTTGTAACCTTTTTTTTTTCATTCATTTATTGTATTTTTTAAAGTCTTGCATGATTTTTATGTGGTATGTAGTCCTTGGATTAGACTGATAGCAGATGCTAAAGAGTGGAAAACCAAAAGCAATAATAAATATAGTTGAAAGATTTCTGGGCGGAGCTGGTGTGCTTGCAAGTTGAGGTTTATTGTGAGACTTTCTTGGCAGATTTGCAGTTGTATTTGCTAATTGAAACAAAAATTAAATGTTAACTTTTACAAATTTTAAAAGGACATTTTTTCACCTCTGTATTTCTTAATATTTTTTAATATAAATTCCTACGTTATAGCATGGAATAGTTTTGTAGTTGCCATCTGGTGGTGGAATGCCCATCATTTTATGTTTAGTGGTACTGTTGTTATTATTTTTTAAGAAATACATTTTAACTGACAAGGTTTCTTTTTGCTTTTGTCTTCTGCAGAGCTTATGTTGAGATCACAGTTCTGGATGTCAATGACCATGCCCCCAAATTTGACAACGAATCCTATTTCGCATACATGGAAGAGGGTAAAATGTATGACAGCATTGTTCAAGTGCATGCCTCCGACGAGGATGGATCAAAGAGTTTCAAGGAGATTTGCAATTATGAGCTGCTATCACACAATGAGCTCTTTGAGATTACCCCTGAAGGAGTGTTGAGAAACAAAGAGCCTGTTGATTTCAAAATTCATCGAAATTTCATCCTTGAGGTAAGACAGATGTAGAAATAAATTTGGGTAAATATAAATACTTTTATTATTCAAAATTTTTTTTTTATTGTAGACCTTTTTGAAAATGTTTGATAAAACATACTCAGTTAACTCTGATCAACCTTTGTGTTGATTGTAAAAAAAGGGACTATATTTTTATGATCCTCTATGGATCGTTAAAGTATCATAGACCTTCTGGATGCTCTAAGTAGATTAAAACTGTAAAAGATTTCTATTTTACAGTGATGCCAATTTTCCATAAAATTTCGTTAAAAAAATTATCATCAGTCAAAGTTCTGTAAAAAAAAAAAAAAAAAAAAAAATCACTGGTCCGACTTCTCTTTGCATTGGCTTAAATAACTGGAAAAACTATTTAATGGAATAGGCGAGCATACGTTATTCACTAACAAAGTAACATCATCCGATTTGAATTCGGATCGTATTTATTTGAAAACTAATCTCAATCAAAGACTTCAGTTGGATGTTTAATTCAATGTGCCACTGCGTAGGAAAAGTATCTAGATCTGAAGACTTTGTGTAGAACTAGACCAGACTTTCATGATTTATTGATTAGAAAATAATAGAATCTAAAAATAAAGTTTGGTCCGTGATGGAATTTGTTGGTCCGCTAGACATTAAAGAAGTTGATCAGGGAGTGAAAATTGGCATTGGTTAGAGAAGAAAGACACAAATAATGATTTCTAATGAGATAACTACAGTAAGTTAAGCTATTGTGGCTTACTACATCACATGTGAAACTAGAATCAACTAGGGTTCCAAGGGAAAAAAGATCCCGCATAGCCATGCTATGAATAAATCACATCAGTGCTTGTGAATCCTTGAAAATCAGCCAGGCCTGCTAATCACCTTCATTTTGCTCCAGCTTTGCTATATTATGTATAGATTCTCTCAATACAATTAAAGTAAAGCATAAGTACATCGTTCTTCTTTTTCCTTAAAATATATTTCTGACATTAATTTGTGGTGTGTTCTAAGATTTTGGTTTTGTTTTTTGTGACTTCCATGCTCTTTAAATCAAATATGCTCCCACACAGGCTGTTGCTGTGGACTGTGGCGGCCGCCGGTCAGCCCCTGTGTTCCTCAACATTGCTGTGCTGGAGCACTGCCGATCAGGCTGGTCTGGTCTGCCTGACGTCGTCCACTACAGGGCAGGCCAGGGTCAGAAGATGTTGGCCAAGGGCGCCACGCTGCGCCTGTGCGAGGACGACTGCCAGCCTGCCAGCGTGAATGTCAAGCTTACTCTCGCCAACAGGCATATTGGGAAAGGCTGCGACAGAGACACATACTCCATCAACAGCCAGAGAAAGCTCTGTGGTAGGCTATGGTGCTAATTGAACTTACTTGTTTTTCGTGGACAATCTGTATTGAGGACGGCCCCCAAGACTGAAATCTGACATTATGTGCTACCACACACGAGACAGGGCGGGGTTACATGACCCCTGTCTCATCCGGTCACTTTAAACTGACTCAGACCTAACCAGTAGGGAGAAAATAGTTGATTTCAATCAATTTGAAATAAAAGGTGTGCTGACACAAAGCCTACCTATGCACTTAACACATGTGCAGCAAGATGGGAGGTGGCTAGGGTTGTTTTTTTGTTTTTTTAATGGAAAAGGGGATAAGTTACTACCTTGAGTGACTTTCAAAATAACTTTTTAGGACTCTTTGAACCAGAAAAATCAAAGTACAACTTATTGTAATAATAATATATTAACTAAACTTTTATATAAGCCAAATATACATCTGCATTAACTTTCAATCTTGTATGAAAACTCATTCTAAAAATTCAAAAACTTTCGTCTTAAGTGTCCCAACCTTGACAAAAGACTTTTTTATAAATCTCTAAACAATCATAACTGCATTTTTAACCTTTTCCATGTAATTTGACCATTATTTTAGATTGAATTGAAATCTATATTAGATCGAATCTATAAATAGAACCTTAGTAACCATTCTAAATATACTACAGGATTACTGAGGCATAAAGTTTGTGCTTGTTCTTAGACTAGATGTAGCTGTCTTTCTTATTGAGCTGGACAATGAATTTGATGTTTATATCAGCTCCAAAAATGACTATTTTGAGTTATGTATTCGATCTTATGATAATAAACAGTGATGATGGAAATCCTCATAGTCGATCTTAGTCAAATTTACACAATATCTAGATCGAAAGCTAGAAATTTAGTTCAAGACTAGTAAACTGTAAAGTACAATTCTCTCACTTTTGGGATACAACACAATCGATAACTAGACCTGATATAAAAAACACTTGGTAATTAAATGGCCGATGTCTTAATGAAGACTCTGAATAATAGCAAACTTTGGCATGGAAAGGAAATAGAAACTACAGTGAAAAATACATTCAAATTCGAGTGGTTAGAGACAATGTGTGAAACTCAAATCAAAGAAGCTCAGTGAAGAGTTGGATACTCAAATTGTTGGCCTGTAAAATTATGATGTAAGTACTATTAATAGAACTTTATAGCTAGCTTTAGACTAACTCAAAAGAAGTCAAAGTAATTTGCCAGCAATGCTTATGACATCTTCTACATGAGATGTGACTTTAAATTAAATTGGTATTTTTTAATGGAAAATAGCTATTTTGGTGGAGCGCGAACAATTTTCCTCCTTTTTCATTTTCTTTGTAACCACCATCACTGAATAAATCAAGTCATAACAGAGGCCTCTCGTGTAGATTTAATGTAGATCTAGACTAGACTTGTATCTCTGACCAATTAAAAATAAATTATGAATTTCTTTCCAGTCAGAGCGAGATAGAGAGGGGAAGAGAGAGAGAGCGAACTTGGTAATCCAAGATGGCGCTGCCCAATAACAACAGGAAGAGGCTAAGCAGAGTTTCTATTTATTACTTTTTCTTTCTTCTTTTTTCATCTTTAGGAGCAAGTGGAGATAGCAACGATCTGCTGCCAAACCCTGGCAGCTCTGGCTGGTCTCACAACATTCCCACAGATGACGGATTTGAAATGGACCGTATCTATTCTTTTGATGGAGAAAACACAGCGTTGGAGGTTCCTCTGAATGCTTTTAACCACACTCTGCACAAGCGCTTCACAATCTCGGCCTGGCTGCGCCATGGCTACACAGAAACTGCGTCTGGAAGGACCTCCAAAGCTAAGCTGCCCAAAGAACACATTGTGTGCATGTCAGATGGAGACGGTATGTGCAAAGTTTTCTTTAAGGCTACTGATATTCAAAGCTAGTAAAATATGTTATGCGTTGGCTACTGATATTCAAAGCTAGTAAAATATGTTATGCGTTTTCATGTCCCATTTGTTGTTAGCTATAACAACCTCTGCTGACAAGGTAGAAGATAGAAAACATGAGACATGCCCAGGTTACTTCTCGTCTCAAAGCTTAATTATATGATATTACGAACCTACCATTAGTAACCAGTATTTGTATTGAAAAATTTTTCGTTGAGTGCAGTGAACATGCTCTTTCCAACTGAAATTTTTGTTCTCCCAAGGCATGAACCGTCACCACTACTCTCTGTATTTCCATGGAGAGAAGCTGGTGCTTCTCCTGCGGAAGGAAGCAGAGGATGTTTCCTCCCCGGAAGAAATGCAAGTGTTCAGACCTGCTGAGTTTCGCTGGCGCTTGGCGACAACCCAGGACGATGCCTGGCACCACTATGCCCTCAACGTTGACCTATCTGACGAGGATGAAGATGGAGGGGTTAGTGTACATTTCATAATCTTTTCACAGACATTATCATCATATTTCCTGGGTGGGAAGAATACCCCTTTTTTAGAGAATCATGTAATGATGTAACTGTAACAGTTCTCAGACTAATCAGTTTGCTGTTCCTAATCCTCAGTGAGTTTTTTAATGAAACCCTTTTTTGTCATATGCTTTTCAACTGCATCTAAGAGGATTTTGGCATTTATTATTTTTTTTAAAGAAATGATATATAAATATATGTTTGGGCCTGTTTTGAGGATTACATACATTTTTATTAAACAGCTCTCAAATCTATAATATCTTAGGGATTATGCTACATTGAATTCAGTTGAACTATTGTACAAGTATCCAGATTGTCTTTGAGCAGACCAAGCAGAATTAACGAAAACGGTTTATGTTCTGCTGTGGTTAATTTAACCCTAGACATGTTTACTGCCCATTAAATCGGCCGTTACATTGCTTGTGTAGTGTTACGTTTGATATGTTCAGCATTAAAAGAGGGTTTATATTACGGCTAACTAAAGTTTCTGTACACCGCTTAATAAACTCTTCCTATACAAATAGAGAAGAGTTCCACTTCCTTCCGATATTGTTCTGAATGCCGATAACAGGTGTTTTCAGCTCTTAGTTTGTTTACATGTTGACATTCGATTTTCTCTTAAAAGCCACAATCTCTAACAATATTTGACCAAGCAGCAGGAAGGAAATTACTTGCTTGAGAGAAGGTTTTAGATATCTTAGATGGTGAAAGTGATGATGATTTTGATATTGTTAGTGGTGATAGTGGTAGCAGATTTAGTAGTCTGTAGTGACAGTGAAGGCTAGGAGCCAGTGGTTAGATCTAGATCTAGTGACCCAGTACCAAGAGCAGTTGAATTAAAAGTAGATAGAAACAGAGATGTAGATCTAGTTGATGAAGAGGTCTGAATAACCATGCCAGCTAAGTACCCAATCTACTTCTGCATGCTGTTTACATGTCATTTTTTTGTGTTGGCAATGGTCAGAGAGAAAACTTAGGATCATTCTTAAAATTATGTTCGCTTTTTCTGTTGCATGAATCTGCTACAGCTGGTATATTCTTGGTGTGAGGTTATTGGACCCATACATTTTCTGAAAACTGAATAATTTGTCTACAACTTTTATACTTATTAAAAGTTGCTAAACATGTTCGTTTCTAAGTTATTTGGTGACAAAGTGGATATTTGTTAGGATAGAAACTTGACCATGGAGTTTCATGGCCAAAATGATCACAAAATACTTGTATGGTACCAAAAACCACCTCAATATTTTCGACACCCTTTTAATTTAAAAAAATTGTATAGGTTTTGTGGTTAAGAAAAAAATTTTGCGGTTCCCAGTCCATTTTATGACCTCCATATTAATGAACAAATATAGTCCAATAAAACGGACTTGTAGGATTAAATTTAGTTCCATTCTTATGATTGGCTGTTTTATTGTGTAAGGTAGAGGGTGCTAATGGAAGAAACAATACTTTTTATGGGAAGTTTGCTCTGAGTCTGTAAGTTTTAAGGGTTTTAGCTCAAATGAATGATAAAATATCAAGGTTTTTGAAACATACTCAAACGATATTGTGCTTTTGTTGTCAACAAGGTACGGCTATACATTGATGGAAAGCTGGTGATTACTAACGATGACAATTTTGAAATCATTGACGACTGGCCACTGCACAAAACCAAGAGGGTTCACTCCACCAAGCTCATTGTAGGAGCCTGCTGGCAAGGTAAACAATTTCTATTTTCCCCCTTCTTTCTTTCTCTATGTAGGCAGTGAGATCTTGCTATCTGTGTGGCATATTTGGGGTGCACAGTAGACTTGATACAAGTATGCCAATCTTCAGTTAAATAGTTGACAGATAAGGGTTTTGTAAATATTACATTTTTCAAGGAGTTATCTTTTGGGAGTCATTTTACTAATCCACTTTACCCAAAGAGGGTGCAAAAAAAAAAAAAAATTAATGATCCAGTTGGCATTGCTATTATTAATGTCATGCTGTTGTATATTTATTATTTGGACCTTGTAGATAAATCTCAGAATAGGAAAAAAAAAATCATCTTATATAATAAGGGCATTTAGCTGCAACTATATGATGACCTTGCCACTTGTATGCCTAAAGCATTCTCTTGTCACATGCTTGCAGGTGGTGAAAACACTTTCAGCCACTACTACAAAGGATACATGGCTGGCCTCTTTATCCTGAAGGGCAAAACAGAGAGTGAACAAGTGATCCGCTGCCTCAACAACTGCAAGGAAAATCTCGACTTCCATGCTATCAGTGACATGTCTAGTGGCACTGTGAGTACATTTTGGCCTGTTAGCCAATTGCTTTACATTTATACATGATGTTCACTTAATGGTATTAGAGCAAACCTCCATGAATCCTTAGTTTGTTACTTACTTTTTTTTCCAACTTGTCTTGTCACAAATTTAATTATTGAACCATTCTATGCTCACAGCAATAGTGACTAAGATGACTGGTCCATAACCATATGTCGGTTGGGAAAAAAGAATAAAGAGAATTGTGATTGCAAAAGCCGAGAAAATTCATTTTTGTTATTTACGGCTATCCCTATATTTAAAAATGTAAAGCTGTTGCCGTACAGTTTTTTTATTTTAAGATTCTGAATGTGATTAGGCATTATGTGCACATAATTCATTCTGAGACATTGTTTGTATTATCTCAGAAAAAATTCAAGTACAATGTTTTCAATTGTTTGAATGGTATTCGTATGAAAACGGACATAGCGTCAGTGAAAATTTTCTCTCTTCAGAGTGTGAGTTTCAACAACGACATGACAGAGTTCACCATTAGCAGCCGCACTGTGGAAGAAGTAAACCGCTTGATGGGGCAGGTGGCCTATGTGAATGCACGCTCATTCCCCACACCTGGCTATAGAAATCTTACCATTGAGACTTCCATTATGTAAGTACTTTTTAGTTAAAAACTATGTGTAAGATAAAGTAAAACTTCATGCTCATAGTTTGCAAAGTCTTTTTTTGTCGTTATATTAGAGTTTCTATTTAGTCATGTCAGCACACTAATCCTTGTTATTAAGTTGATTGGAAACAATACAAAAAAAAGTTAAATGGCGGGGAATAGTTTTTTATGTACCTAAATGATGAATTAAAAACAAATGGTTTAGTTAGTAGACATTAATTCCTAAATTTGATTAAGTGTGTGAAGCGTGTGTCATTGATTCCTTGAGAATTCTTCTTATACATATGACATTCTTATGTTTTGCAGCTGTGAGGGCCAAACGATTGTTCTTCCCCTGATGGAGCGCAGAATCCTTGTGGAGGAGCAGAGAGAGCCCATGTTTATCATCACAGGCTACTCCAATCTCACCCGCATGGTATACGAGTTCGAGCTGGGCCTTCGAGTTTTCCACGACATCCGCATTTTTGCCCGCTCTCAGCCTTTGGAAGACAGTGAAGAGGATGATGAAGATGACCTAAGTGTGGAAGAAGGTGGAGCCAGCATGATAAAGGCTGCCAAGCTTGCTAAAAAGTTCTCCAAAAAGATGATGGAGCGTTAGTAAAATGCTCTTTACTAATCTAGTTTACTAATTTTTCTTTGTTTGTTCTTGGCCTTTAATATTGTATCCCTACTTTTCTTATGACTAAAAAAATTTGACATGGGTTAGTCAACAAGTTATGTGCTCACTGATTTGGGATAGCATGATCAGAAATGTAAAATTGTTATTCAAATGTGAAGTGAAGAAATAATTTGAAATAATTTCTTTTCTTTTTTTTTCAATTCTAAAAATTGCTGTCTACAGGTACATAGCCAAAGCATGAGGTATATGAGGCAGTATAGCTCAACTACAATTTCTCTATAATTTTTTTTTCTTCTTTCTCCTCAGAATCCACTTTACCAAAAGAAGAGAGTTTCCTGATTGATGAATGCCACGTGATCGCTGATCCTCCCCTGAATCTGTTCATTGAACACCTCTCCATGCCATCTGAACTTATGGAGACTCATGGCCTGGAGTGGACAGAAACAAACACTGGTGTTGTCATTAGGAGTAAGTGGGAGATATAGTTGAATTTACAGTTTGGTAAGGGGGTGTGGTTATGTCGCATATTATGTCCTGGGGGCTCAGACTTTTAAGGGTTAAACTTCAGATAATGCAGACATTTATCCGAGTTATGTTTGACAAAGCAAGATCCATCGAATCTAGTGCATATGGTTTAAACATATTAATAGCATCAATCTTTCTATATATAGTTTTATGTGTTTTTGAAGGCTATTATTGAGGTAACCTTGTATGCATTTAATATGATCTACTGGGTTCTGATCAAATGTGATAAAAATTGGCTTAAATTGCCCTGGAGTCATTCTTATATTATTTCCTGAATTTGTTTTCTGAATGCTTCTCATAATACAAATTTGAAGTATCAACAAGCTGTATTTTGGTTTGTATATTTGTGTGCGTATTTTAGCTTTTTATATAGCTAGCTTCAATGAAGTAAATAGTATTATCAAGCTACATTTTTACTTTTTAATGGCATGAATAGAATTCGTGCACAAATGAATTGCCATTGATGTTAATCTAGAACTTTCTCTTGTCAAAGAAGTGCTTCACATTCTTCCCTGTTATTGAGAGTACCAAGTTCATTTTCTTATCTCCAAGTGTTAATTTTTAGATCAAGTCATAAAAATGTGTTTATTGTAAAAATATGCTGATTGCATTTGTAAGTTGCTATTGTACGTAACATGAAAGCATAACTGCCTAACTAAATAGCCGTAAACAAATAACAAATGTGTGCAATAAAGTGTAAGAAAATGTTGATGTCCTTCTTGTGGGGTTGGCAGCTCTGTGGATGACTTTGTCACAGGCACAAATGAAATGTATATAATTAAAATTTACTATTTTTTTTTCTTTTTTGTATTGCAGATGCAGATACAATTCCCAACTATGAAAATGTTATCCGCAACATCCACTACTATCACAACAAGCCGGAGAATCTTGCAAACCGCACGTTGACCCTCTACTGTTCCTCACAAAACCAGCGTTTCATCAGTACCAAATTCATCGAGAGAGTAAGTGGTACCATTATGGTTTCTGGCAAATTACACCTCACAGGCGGTCCTTGTCGTATAATGGCAAGTTGAAAATAGTATGATCTATAACTTCAGTCTCTAGTCACTGGTTCAGATTTTGCCCGACAAAATAGACTTCATACAAACAAGGACTACAGACATCACCTATCTGATTTTAAAGTACTTTTGTTTTCACTTGTTCAATTCAATGACTATTACCATTGGTTGATTTAACGTATGCCGATAGTCATTTTTTTTTTTTATACTAGCGTTCGATCATTACTTTTCGTTTGGGTTTTGTTCAATAGCATAATACGCAGTCGATGTCTGCATTGCAAAGCATCAATTTGCATTGATGTTGTGACAGTGATGGTTGTAAGTTAAAGAAGTATGGATTTGCCATTGTATTGCACATAAGATCTCAGTTAAATATGATGTGGGCTAGACTTGGTCAAGGTTCTTACTATCTAACCAGAGGAATATATCACAGGTAGTATATCTTTCTACTTTGAAGGTATCCGTAAACAAATTTTAGCTGTGTTAGAGCATTAATTTTACTTTTTTTTAGTTCTGCTTCTCTGAACAATCAGTAACAGTGCTTCACGCACCTGTGGTCTATGACCCGATCAGTGTTTTGAGTAAGTCAAGTCACCATATGTGCATGTTTCTGGCATTTTATTACTACAAGGTTCCAAAAATTACTCTAAGTGGCAGCTGACATTACTTAAGGACAAAATTTAGGTTGGCATGTTTGCTCTCCTCACGCATTTTTTTTTACTCTAGAGTAAGATTTTTGTAAATAACAGTAATGGTGTTTTCTAACCCATAAATATCATTTGACCAGCACAGATGCGTATATTCCTGGCTATTTGAATTATCAAACCTCTCAGTTTTTTAGGATCACTTCTTTCATTTCAAGTATGGTTGCATTGTCAACTTCATTTCTAAAATCAGAATTTCACCCACATCACACTAGATATCAAACTGTCAAGTCATGTGGCATGAGGAACGGAATTGTATTTGATTGTAATTGAAGAGCTTTTGGTGCTAAGGAGTTGGGCATCTTGGCAGCAAAATATGGGGCATATGATGTACTTAAAAGTCACAAAATGGCCAAGTTCAGATAGGCTGCTTATTCTTTTTCTCCAAAATTCATTTTACGAAATGATTACAGTCAGATAGATTTTGTATTTTTCAAATCTTTTTCTCCAAAAATTTAAGTCACAAAATGGTCACAACAAGATAGATTTTGTGTTTTTCAAATCTCTATCATCCAAAATAAGACGAAATTACATTGGCTTTTGTCTGATTATCAAACGACTGTGTAACTTGCCCCTCTCTTTTCAGCTGGTTGCCGTTCATCAAGCCCCTGCTCCAGCACGGCCCGCAAACATCCAGCAAAACACACACAATGCCCACCAGAGACTCACTCAGTCCAAGGCAGACGCTGTGCATGCTGCCGCCAGCTCCAGTAAGTTTGCAGTCTGCAGGTTCTTGGCATGGGTCTTGCTACAAGTAGCAGTGATGCCAATTTTCAGTAAAAAGAAGTTGGCAGTTCAAAGTTCAAAAGTCTTTGAAAAGGTTATAGTACCAAATATGTTATGCTGCTTTACATAAAGGGTTCAGTAAAAAAATAATGATCCAGTTGGCATCACAAAAGTAGGGATTCAATATTTTTTAAAAATGCTTTTGATCTTGTACAAACTTGTGTAAGACACCACCAGCTTTTTGATTACCCATGCTGTTAAAATGACCATAGAAAAATTCAAAAAGACAATTTTGAATGTCTAATACATTCTAAATTCTTTTTCTGCCCTGGCAAATTGTCTATTAATTTAATAGTTTCAATTTTTACCATAGTATTTTAGTTAGGGAAAAAAAAATTTTTTTCCCCCCCCCCCCCCCCCCCATTGGAATGACAGTTGAGTTGATTTTTCCTGCTGTTTCTTCTCACCCAGGTCTAGGCATGGTCGCCATTATTGTGGTGTGTGTGGGATTCCTCCTGTTCATGATTGTATTGGGTGTGTTCCGCATCCATGCTGCTCACCGCCGCACGCAGACTGTCCGAGTTGAGGACAACCCAGATATGGAGTGGGACAACTCTGAGCTGAACATCACCATAAACCCCCTGGACAAAGAGGTTAGTGGTGATGATGATACAACAGTTGCATGGTGCTGCTGCTACTGCTGGTGTTTGGATTTGACCTTTTCAGCATATATATATGATGATCTTGAGAGGGAAGGATAGCTTCTTATTTGAGGCCACATTATTTGAGATGAAAAACGTTCAATCTTGCAGATACTTGCAGATGTTGCAGATGTTGTTAACATTTTCAACTATTTTTTCGGGGAACCCAATTTGTTGTATTTGCAGTTAAATTGCTGACTGAAGACGGGTACCTCCAAACAAACCTTACTGTTTTTAAGTGAAACTAGATTTAAGGGTCAATGGACCAGCATCTCGTAAAATTGAATCTAAATCTAGACTGGAGCTTAAGATTCTAAATCTAGTTGATATCCGATGGTATGGATCTAGATCTAATTCCGTGATATAAATCGAGAACTAGTTTACCTTAAGGGGCAAACTGGCTCAAGTGGCAAAGCGTCTGGTTCTTATTAGTTGACACCAAGCCTCCATTTTGCGGACGTGTTTCTGACTGTGAGATGAAAATCAACAAAAAACATGTTTATTAAATAACATAATCCATGGTGTAGTTATAAAAGTTATGGCTAGACTTTTGCCTAAAGTCAATAGTGGTAGCTGAAGCTAATAAGCTTGGCCATTGACTAGGTTTGCAATGACTAACCAGGCTGAAAATCTGTATCTGCTTTCTCAAAAGTTTGCAGCTATGATTGCTAATTTTTAAATAAGATTCCAACAATTTTTTATTCCTTTTCTATCCTGAAGATGTTTGAGTATGAAGACGGTGCGGCGCCAACGTTCCCAGAGGACAGTGACAGTGAGGAGGAAGAGAGCAGCATGCAGGGCGACTATGGAGACAGCACAGAGGAAGACGAGCCGCCTGCTGTAGGCAAAGGGGCTCAGGCCAATGGCGACCTGGAGTGGGACAACACCAGCTTTTAGAGGCTGCCAGCCTCCACCAGGACCCTGGCTAGTAAGATTGCTCACCTACCCCTAATATTGTTTGCTGTCTCCTTTTTTCCATTGGAGGTAGAACAAAGCAGTTCTCAGCTGACGATATAGTGTTATTGATTTTGTCTTCAAGCTCATATTCAAATCCCTGCAAGGTCTTTGTGTGGCAACACAAAAAATTGTCAAATGTTAGTCTAAGGACCTGTCCACATATAGCCTCTATAATGCTGGCGTTCGTCACTAAGCAACAAACTCAAACTCAAACTATTCAAACTATTTAAGAGGAGGCAGACTGATTTTGGGAAGAAATGTGAGTAGTGATTTCACTAAATTTGTTGCTTTGGGCCTCCATTGGGCATAAAGAAAAAGATTTTAACTGTTGTGATGAAATAAGAATATCATTTCAAAGCGGGCTTAACATTGTTGGTATTAGAGGCCTTGTGATAACATGGTCTATAGCAAATTAAAGACGATAGGTAAGAAAATCTGCATTGGTGTCCAATCATAGCTCTAACCTAGACTCACGGAGCCAATGAGTGATCAGGAAACCCCATGCTTATGGGGCGTGATTATGTCTTCTGTTACGATATAGCTTGCAATAATTTTCGATGCTGATGTCAGTACAGAAGTATTCTTCGAGCAAGTCTGGGTAGTAGCTAGAAAGATGTCCAGCTGAAAAATATCTAAAAGTCAATGCTGACTTATGGTACTTACGGATATTTATTTTTAAAAAAATGGTTTTGGACCAAATACAAGCTCAGCTGTAGGGCATTCTGTCATGAAGAATCTTATTATTGCTATGGAAGTGAAAATAGCAGCCTTATTTAGTCAGATACATAACATTTCAGAGGTTAAAAAAACCCCATCAGAAATTGAAAATGCCCATTTCTCCTTACAAACTTCTCCTGGAAACGTAAAATTCATTGAAGATTAATTTTGAATTTACTGGGATGTGGAAGAGATATTTAGGCTAAAGAAAAGAAAATTTACAATTACATTTTTATATCCTTGATATAGGCTCTCTAAACAGCTGTAAAGGTTGTGCAGAATGTTGCAGCAAATCTTCCATTACAAGTCTAAATAGCCGTCAGTATCCTTATCCAAAGATTTAATTGTTTACACACTCATGATATGCAAAGCCAACAGTTTTTCTCCTTATTTTTTATTTCAGATCTACAAAATGAAGTCAGGGGCAGGAGAAATGATTTTTGATGACCATATGGTCAATTGGAAACAAACAAGAAGTGGAATAGAAAAAAATGTAGAAGGATCCTCAACTATGAAAGTTTTGAGGAGAATGGTGTAGTCTTCTGTAATGGTCTGGTTTGTTTTGTTTTGGTTGTACATTTTTTTGACTTTGTGAATCCATTCCTATGTGTTCTGAGATTACTGTTTTTTGACTGAAAGTGTTTAAAAGCTATTTATCATTTGTTTTGCAAGGTGAGCAAGACTATGCTTTGTTCTATGAATTTATGAAATGCTAAGTATGGAAAGGATTTAATTTATATAGTTCCTGAAATCTAATAGTCCAGATATTCACAGCTTTAAGGACTGAGGCTTAAGATTGCCGTCAGTGGATTGCTCTGGTTATTTTTCATTTTTATTATATTATCATTACAAGTGAGAAAATAGATAAAAAACCCATTGGTAAAAAATGCTTTTTTTTTCTCATAAGTCATAGGAAGAAAAAAAAAATGTCTGCAAAAAGTTAAGGATCACACAGATTTTATTATCATAAGAATTGTAAGTGTGAATCAAGTTGCATTATCTTTTGATTGAATGAGTAAGCGAGTGTACAAAAAATAAATACATTAAAATGATGAGTGAAAAATGGCAGGATACAGATTTTAAAATCCTTTGGTTCTGATTATCAATCAATGGTCCAAAGGTTATTTGACTAAATGCTTGTTAAGATGTCCATTTTTAACCTGTGTATCTGATTATAATGGGTCTCTTGGCCTGAATGTTTTCACAAGTTTTTACACATGCTGTTCTTCAAAACGAGAGAAATAGCTGGCATTTTGTATATGAATCTTGGCTTGCTTATTTTTTTTCTGTTTAACTAGATTAGTTACTTAGTGTGTATATGTTTTTTTAATTCTTTTTTTTTCTACCAAGTTCTTGTTGGCAACACTTGCAGTTATTCCCTTTCCCCCACCTAAATTAAATCACACTTTTACAAAGGGACTATAACCATTAATACACAAGTGTCACTTGCATGTTACAGTGTAACAGGTGGGTAGCACAGCATCATTTAATAGCATACTGCTAGAATTTTCTCAGAAACTTGACACACAAGTATTGTATGATCCTCTTTAGCTGCTTTCAATTCTCATTGATCTCTGGAAACAAAATGAAATGTCTTTATCTGGTTTGTCTGTATACATTTTTCCCACAAGAACATTCTTATAAATATTTGAACTAAGCATGCATTTTTTAAATTTTTTTTTTTAAATTCAATCTAACCTTGAATGCTTTTGAGCTGCATTCTTGCTACTCTTTGCTCTCCTAAATTATAGGGACCTTTACATCCTGTTAAATTTTTACTGTATATATATATATATATGTTCTGTACAAACCCTTTTTATAAATTCTACATTTTGTGGAAATGGTTACAAGTACAAAAAAATAGTGAATCAAACAGTTGTGAAGTACACCACAATTTTGTACCCTTTTTGCCCTAATTTTTTTAGGATTTGTTTTTCATGTATCATTTGGAAGAAGCTGCTCTTATATTTCTTACATTTCACTGCTTTATATTGTTTTCTATGGCGCTTTAAATTAAAAGATGAACTATTTACATTTGTATCGTATAAAACTAAAAAAAAAGGTGAATCCTTGCTTTACAGAGGTATGATCAACCCATAGTTTGAAAATGTTCCCTCCTTTGTCTGCAAGGTAGAAAGATAAACCTATCCTTTTATTTCATTGTTAAATCGAGCACAAGATTATAGAAGAAAAAAGCCAGGATTCAAAATATTTACAATTTTATGAAATCTTTTTACCATTAAAGTTTTTTTTAGTTTTGCGTAATAATATTCTGTTGCTCTTCATTTTTACTTGAAAATGTGATACAATGCATGTGAATATTTTTGTAAAAATGTTCGTCTGATTTTGGTTGAAGTGAGATGAAAATCCACTGAAAATTATTATGAAGGTAGGTTGTTTCATATCTCATTTAATAAAAAAAGTTGTCAATGTTATTGTTAATATGTAGCTGCTGTGCAATGTACTTGACTGTCTACAAATGAAAAGGAGACCTACTCAAGCTTTAATTTCATCATCAGGTATGGTGCAATGAACATGTGAAAATTACCAAATGAAATGTCAATCAAGGGAGGTTTGTGGCAAGATTCCTACTTAACTTCTTAGTGAACTCATTCTCTGATGATGAATTTTTTTTCTTTCCACTAGAACTTTGTATTTTTAGCTGGGAAGTCTCTTACTAGATTTGATAAATATTCTATCCCCGCTAGCAAGCAGAAAGCCATTTGGGTATGTTTTGCCAGGGACCATCTCTTAATACATGGCACAAGTTAGTCTGGGTGAAGACCATACTAAGATAGTCGTGGAGACGGTTATTATAATGTTTGATAATTTAAGATGAACTTTTTTTTTTTAATGTAATCTATTTAACTTGATTCCTCCCTTGTTCTTTTCCCCCCCTTTCTTGTGTTGTGATGTCATCTTTTTTCACTGACCCCTTTTTGTCAGCTCTTAAACTGTGAGCCCCCCCTCCCCACACTCTGTGTCATCATCGATAAAAATCATTCCACCTGTAACGAACATGAATACACATTGTATAATCTCCCACATGCTCTACATATTAACTATCACTTCAGTTATATAGATTTTAGAGGAATATTTTCATACCATGTTTTAATGTAATATCTTTTTCTCTGTGTAAAACCTGCATTTGATCATTACTATTACTCTTAGAATTGCTATTTTTTTTATTGTAAATCATTATTCTTTTTTAAAAATTTTTTGCTGATAGCTAACTTTAAAATGCCGGACATTGTTGTAATTTATGTGTTGTGGAGTTTTATTAAGTTAGATATTGTAATGCTTGCTTTGAATTCCAGTTTTGTGAACAGATTTTATTTTTACCATCAGTATCGTTTCTTTCAACAGTCATTACTTGGTGATCTTTATTTTAGAGTATTGACATTCCAGTTAACAACTTTACCCATGGCATGTTTTAGTAGAGAATTGTAGTTCAGAACAACACTAGTTTCTAGAAAGTATCCCTAGCTGAAAATTTATTTGGAATATGAATTTTTTTTATGATTCAACTACAAAAGTTAACATGCTAAATTGTTTTCAGGCAATATTACAGGCAGATGTCAAATTTTCTGGGGAGAGGTTATCTTTTTTGTTTTGTTTCTTTTGTTGTCCTTCTGGACATTGATTTTTGACACATTCCACTGCTTGCAGTTGCACAGCTGATCATTTCAATTCCAGTTTTAGGTTCTTCTGATATAGAGTGAAAATAGTCTAAATCACTTTTCAGTGTTCTATTCACTATTATGAACAGAAAAAAATCACATTTATTTTGTGTTTTTTGTTTGTTCTAAGTTCAAGAAGTAGGCAATAAATAAATCTTCAGTAAACTCATTAATTTTATAATTATTATTGAAAAGAAGACAAGAAAATTTGCTACTACAAATACCTGCTATGGATCTTGATATGTTGACACAACTTTTTTTTTATTTCTGATAGAGTGCCATGGAGCTTGATTTAAGTAGTAGCTTTTTTTATTATCAAATTTTAGTCCCATCATGGTGAAGCATCTTGCTGGATGAGTTTTTGTATATTTTAAATTCCCACCCGTAGACTTACTCGTTAAAAAGTAAAACGAACAATGATTTTATTGAACGAAGCCTACAGAATACGCATGAGATATTCACAATTTATCTTTTACCTGTATTACTGATTTAAAATATCTACCTTTTTTGCTGCATAACGAGAAGTAAAGTCACAACATAATGCTTTTTTTACATTGAAAAATTGTTAGTTCTCTGGTTGTTTTTTTCACATAGGATAATTCTACATCCTTCTTATTGAAAGCAAATGCGAAATCTTATCGGAGTTGATGAATACTTGGATGCTCCTTTTTTCTTTTTTTCTTTTTTCTTCTTCAGGAAAATGGATGATTAGAGGGATGGGGGCTGAATCTTGAAAATAGGGAACAGCAATAAAATGGTTATTGTTATACAATGTATCGACTAATTCACAAAGTATCACATCTTCATGTCTATAGTTCGTGTCATATATGTAAATGTACAAGTATAAAAACCAAATAATACAAAAACAACCGGAAAGTGAAGGAAATTAAAAGGATTTGGTGAATTTTTGTGTTTTGTTCTTTATTTTTTGATCAACTGTTCTATGTATTGTCCTCATCAGTTATTCCTGATGCCAGTTATTTGAGAGGAAATTTCCCTGGTGTTAATCAAATACAATAATAACAAAGACAGTATTAGTGATTAGTATTACCCTTATCAGTATACTAAAAACTTAAGCATTGTCTGATATGTATTGATTGGTTAACCTCTAAATATATATATATATATACGGAGTTAATATCAGCTGAGTTTCAAACTGCTGACCTCGTGCAGTTCTGAGCACTGTTAATGATAGATGTGAAATAGCGTTGCTATGGCAATTTTGATGTGGAAACAAAGTGACTGTTTTGTCAGCAATTTACTTCTTTAGTTGTTTTGTAAGTAATCTAATGTTACACTTAAAACCTTATATGAAGCAGGACAATTCATTTAAATGAGGATTTTTATATGAGAATTGGGTGAATTATGTTGGTATGTGTCTCAGAGCCTACTGTTACTGCACATCTAGTAGTACATGCTTCAATATTGTGACCAATGCTTGGGTTTGGTATATTTCGTTCAACCAATCACTTGAATTGATGGCTATGGCAAAATAGCAAAATATTAACATTATTGAAGATAATAATAATAATAAGGATAGTGATGATGATGATGATTATTAATATTATTGATGACGGTGATAATAATAATAAATTATTATTATTATTATTATTAAGTTTATGAATATTTATTAGCGCCTTTTCGTAGGAACAAAACCGAAATCGCAAGATGCATTGATTGGGGAAAGCTTTTGTGTTTTATAAATATATGCAAGAACAGTAGCGTAATACACGTAAAACTAGGGCTGTATCGCCGCCGTGTATATCTTGATCTTCAGACCTAACCGTTGTTTACTCAAGGGTTTTTATTGCTCCGGACGTTTTCGTCGACCAGTTCACACGCCATTCGCTCAGCACCTCGAGAGGGCGTCGTCAATTGAACAAACTTGCGAATGTCTTTAGTGACGGCTCAAGTGCTCCCCTAGCGCCTACGCTGTCGAAGAAGTGCCGAAACGACACGTCGGATTACCCTGGGCGGGACCGAATACTCTGTACTCGTTGGTTTTTTTTTTCTTTTACTTAGTAAACAATTTTATTCTGTGTTATTTGAAGGGAAATTTAAAAATATCCTTGAGCACATTCAATAGTGATTTAATTTTGATACCATCAAGTAAATGCTTTCAATTAAATGTATCGTGATTATAGAAAGCAAAGTAGTAAGATACCGCGATACACAAAAGCACTAAAATCTGATTTATTACACAGCACAGACGCAGTTGTACATTTTTTTGCGCTAAATCAAAACATATATAATAATTTCCAACCCCTCTCCTAATATTTATGAACGAGGGCAAAATTAAAAATAAAAAGGAATCCCCCCCCCCCCCATAGGTTTCGCTTAAGAAAATTTTCTGAAAGAATCCCTTTCAAAAATATTTTTAAAATACGGTCTTTGTTATCATTAGCAACATCCTCTCGTCGCTTCTCACCCCGAATCATACAAACATTGTTAATCTCATTATCATTCTATACAATAATTATTTTCTTTTTCTTCTCATTCGCTGAAACCATTACGTTATACCCATCATCAGCATTGCCGCCCTCAGTCATGTACACTTACAAAGCTTTCTAACCTTTATAACATTAAAACATTTTTTTAACATTCTTAAATCAATGGGCGATGCGGCTCAAGGTTAGAGCTCGCGAATTTAAAAAGAAAGTCCCCAGTTCGAAATTTCAATCCCTGATCAATCCGTCTTGTTCCCATAATTAATGGATCAGTTCCAGTATAATGTGACCGGCTGAGGTAAAAGTCCGTGTTACTGCTCAATCTATCGATCTTCGTGTCAGAAGTTAGTCTTTGGACCAGCTTCTAATAAAACCTAGCTGACAAAATTGTACATGTATTGTATTTGTAGTTATATTTACCGAGCCAGAGTTATATATTTTCCACCCCGCCAAAGTTTCTTGAAGTTGAATTGAGATGAAGGCTTTGTGCCCAGCCAAACGTTAGGCTAGTTAATGGATACAACTCCATCATAATAAATTGTGACGCAGTGGGGTAACAGAGGCTCCCATCGTCAAAATCGGGCTAGAACTTGAAATTACTCAGGTGCCGATACCAGCATCAGACGCTAAGCCAATTATACACACGTTTATAAGAGAAACTGGAAAACGCGATGGAACAATATGGCAACCAACAAATTACACTGTATCCAACCACATTTAGGTCACTGACCAGGAATTTTTCAGACTAGACGACGAGACCAAGTGGTACTCGATCGAGTCCGACTTGGACATTCTCATCTTACTCACGCTTTTCTACTGAGAGATGAAGAGCCTCCACTGTGTCATACCTGCAACTGTCAATTGTCCATTAGTCACATTCTGGTTGACTGTCTGGTTTTTTTTACCGGGAAAGAAATCTGTACCTGGCTTCCAAGCCACTAGAGAACATATTTACTTATGTTAGTCCTCAGCGCCTACTAATGTTCCTGAAGGACATTGGTGTATAATAATAAAATTTAACTGTGGTAATCCTACACATGGATCTTTTAAACTATTGTATATAGCCTTTAATTTTAACCAACCTTCTTGCGCACAATGTTTATGCTTTTACTATTCAGAGAGATAAAGGAGTCACCGCCGCTACTAGTATAACGCATTAATGGTCCCAGGACACCCTGGGCACAATATAGCCGTTACCGTGCTGACGTGCCGTAAAACAAACTCACTCACTCGCTCAATCTCAGTTACGATCTAATCGCTGAGCCATTTTGGCGTGGCTAAAGCCAAAAACAATAATAGCAGTAGATTTTTTTTTTAAATTGCGACAATATCCAGAAAACTGGCAACATCATTGATGACCTTTCTTTTGAGAAACAGCACCACCACCACCACCAACAATAACAGTATAATTACAACAACAAAAAATGCGATAACATTCAGAAAATTGGCAACACAACGGATTGTCTTTCTTTTCATAAAAAGACAACAAACATACAAAAACAAAACAAAACACACACAAAAAAAAGCTTGGTGTAATTTGGGCCTCTTTTAGGCTGAACTTTACGGAATGTATATCCATAAATCGCCTTTTTTATGACCAATTTTTTTTGCTGCGGCATTACTGTCTTAGTCCCCTTTAAACCACACCTGATATAATAAAATGCGTGAAAAAGAAAAAGAAAACAAACAAACCAACAGCCAAAAAATACGACCTTAAAGAATGCATTAATGGGAAGACCCAAGACGACGAAATTTGGGCAAAGTTAAACCTCATATATGCAATATTAACTGTCTTATAACATTTTTGTTTCGTTTTGGGAATACAAAATTTATCTTGTTTCATTACATTATTTAAGGTGAAGCTTGGTTTTTAAAATTATGAGCTTGCCTTGTGACAATGCAAATTGGTTTAAATAATAATATAAAAAAAAAAGAATATAATCAATGGCTGCAAATCTCGAAGGTGGCTGATCTATCGTAGATAAGAAAAATCAAGTGAGCACTTATCATTTATACTTTCTTCTGTACAATATAGGCCACCAAGAAAAAAGTGCTCAGTACCAGCCTCTTCTTTCAACAGTTAGATTGGATCTCTCTTTGAGGGTACAATTTTACAGCATGTGCTTCGTTTTTTTTTTTTTAATGTCCACCGTCAGCAACCAGGCTCATCATTTTTTGTATCGTGGACAGGTAACAGCTCCCGTCTTACATCCGGATAGGTACCAACACTACCATCTGACAAGATTATCATGCGACACACAGAGACAGAGCAGGGGTACCAGGTCGTCTGAAAAAAAAAAGACATGTTTCTATAATATTTAAAAATCAACAACAACAAACAAAGGTCTATCGGTATCGATGTTCCGTGACTATTCCAATGGTATCGATGTCACTGAATGTTCCAAAGGTATCGATATTGTGTAATTGCTACGTTGGTATCGATACAAACCTAGACGATGATTAAGCCCAAGGAGAGGCGAAGCGAAGGAAAACTTGGTTCGCCCGACTGAGCAGCAGTGTTTTATAATAATAAGCGACGTCGATCGGGACTAATGGGCACCCGCTTGTGGGGCTTACGGTCTTTACACTCGTCAAACAGGGACCAATAGTCGCTGACCCGTGTTTAATAATTGCTATGATTAATGTTTCGGACAACATGGTAGAACTCTGGAGGGCTTCGCAAATGGACGGCGAACAGAATTGTCGGTGTGATTCGTTTCAACGAGAAAGAAAGAGATAGATAGATAGATAGATAGATAGATAGATAGATAGATAGATAGATAGATAGATAGATAGAGAGAGAGAGAGAGAGAGAGAGAGAGAGAGAGAGAGAGAGAGAGAGAGAGAGAGAGAAGAGAGAGATAGAGAGAGAGAGAAGAGAAAGAGAGAGAGAAAGAGACAGAGAGAGAGAGAGAGAGAGAGAGAGAGAGAGAGAGAGAGAGAGAGAGAGAGAGAGAGAGAGAGAGAGAATGACGGACATAGCTAGAGACAGATACAGACATACACGAATTATCAAAAATGTATGAAATAGGTTAAAACGCCGAACCGAGATCAGAAGACCAGACAGACAGCGATGTTCAAGGTTCATCTAGCTTGGATTAGCTTTGTGCAGCTGCGTATGATCTGCGCCTTGACGTACAAGCTCCTGCGCTCACGGCGGCCGCGGCCGATCAGGGATTCAAACGCGGTGATTTATTTTCCTATTTTAGAAAATTACAGACTTCGGTAGCCCAGGTGTTCTATATTGGGCCTTTACTGGACATTAACTGACGTATACTGGCCCTTATAGTGGACATGTATTGGCCATATGCTGGACCGCTGTAGCAAGGGCGTCGCTGGGTTTGAGTTTGAGTTAGTTGCTGTGCTCAGTGTCTAACGTCAGCACTATATAGGCTACATTTTTATAAACGGGCCCTAAGACTAACGTCTGACAACTTTACGTGCTGCCACACAGGGAAATTGCGGGGATACTATGACTCCTATCTCGGCCGATGAGATAATACATGTACTGAAACCGACCCAACCAATAGGGGACGAAATTGAACAAATAAGTTCATTGACCGATTGTGACTTTTGAACCAGGGAGCTTCTTATAGTTGGTCTTTGGAAAGGCCCGAATAGAGAACTCTTTATTATTCAGATTTGAGGTAAAATCAGAATTAGATCTCGGTTTGATGTTTGTGTATTTTTGTTTACGAAACACCTGATTTGAACGAGTAGAATACTCTCGCAAATGGTCTGCAACCATGCTAAACGGTATCTTTTGCTTCGGTTATGGGGCTTTATCAAAAACAAATATGACGATCTCCAAAACTGAAACGAAACGAAACGACCCAATAAAGCGACATCATCCACAACAAACAACAACAACAACAACAACAACAACAACAACAACAACAACAACAACAACAACAACAACAACAACAACAAGAAATTGAAACAGCAAAACAAAATGTATATGAATAATGAGACCATCATAATTGTCATATCGCCGACAAGGGTTGTAAGTACCGATGATTAACACATTTAAAATAACATACTGTGTATCGCAACAACAAAAAAAATGGTACATACAAAGATTGAAATAGGACCTTTCTATGCTACACTAAAACATGAAAATGCCAAGGTTGAGAGCTGTATGAAAAAGTTATCGAAAACAGGACGCGTTGCCTTAAATCATGAAATGCGCATAAGACACACTAATAAAAAAAAATATTTTTAAGCGAAAGAAATGGCATGAGTAAAAATCCGTTCCATAAGCCAGTTGCGTCCAAGAACATTTATGATTCGTGGATTATTATGACTAACTTATTCAGGCGCTTACATCTGGCGTTCAAACTTAAGGCCGATACATGATACGATGAATTCTCAGGGTTAAAAGTGCTCTAGGATCCCCTGCCTAAGTATAATGCGATGTAGATCGAAGGGCTGATACAAGTATAGCGTACGTAGTAACCTTCTCAGGAAAACGCCTATGGTAATTATGCAATGGTTTAAGTTAGACCCTGTGGGGATTTATGGATTCCAAGAGGCTAAACGAGCATGACGGGTCGTTACGGTGCGAACCAGAACTCTCCCTTTTCTGTGGTGCAAACAGCCTTTATCTCCAGTGATCCGCAACAGTTCAAGAGCAGACAACTCTCACTTGTAACGCTTTCGTTGCTTTGTGCATACGACATCCTAGATTAGGACCCGCGGATCAATGTTTGTGTGACGTAATGGCAAGTAGAACCGATGAAAGGTTATTTCTTACTGAAGTGATATATATATATGGATTTTAAACATACAATAATTAAACATTTCCTTGTGGTGCTGTTATGAAAAATAATAAAACGCTGTTTTACAAAATTATTTATCAGTGCTTATTCCGTTGAAATGTTTACCGGAGAAAAATATAAGGTAGGCATGGAGAAAACGTTTGATTATTTACACATTAAAGAAAACCACAACTATAACACGAGGAGCAGCGCAGAAAAGAATGACAAGGAATTTAAAACAGCATAGCTAAAAAAAAAAAGACTTGGAAACGATGTGAATGCTGAGGAAAAACGTAGCAAAATCGCTTTTCTGAATGCTACAAACCATTACATAATGAAAACAATTAAAGAAACAAAGAAACCGAAATCATCATTCGAGCAATCATGTTTGCAACTCATTTAAACTATACAAGCCTAGATAATATACATTGTTCCACTCCTTCATAATTTTGTTCCTACCAATAAAAATATCAAGACGTAGTCGCTTACGTTGGTCAATCTCAAACTTACAAAGTTGACATCCTCTTTTTTTTTTTTTATTAATCCGCGCGCACTTAACTTAAAATGGTAAGTAGTCATTAAAAAAAGGCAAAACAACAAGCACACAGACAAAAGTCGAAAACAACACCAACACCAACAGCGGCATCGGCAGCAACAACATCAGCAATAGAAAAAACGACAGTTGCAGTAACAACAACAATAACAACAACAAAAACAATTGTAACAGTAGCCGTTCAACAACACCAACACTAGCAACAACAACTACAGTAGCAGCAACAACATGATCTACAAAAACAAAACAACAACAATAACAACAACAGGCAAAAAACAAACAAACAAACATAACACTGTTTGTTGTAAGTAAAAGTGTTGTTTTTTTTGCTTTTTTAACAGTCGTTTATTTGACCCTGTAGTATTTTGTAGCGTGTAAAGATCTTCGAACAGGTTTTGTTGAGGACAATGTTTTCTGAACTTTGAATAGGAGAATCCTATCTTTTTATGATAAAATTGGTGATGGTCTCCAGTTTGAACATTGCGATCTGAGTGCATCTACACGATTATTCCCTTCTAGTTCAAAGTCTCCTAAGCTTTAACAAAGTCCATTTACGGCGATGGGACCTCAGGAGTTGGCCAATCACATTTTTTATGACTCTGACCCAACCAGGAGGGAAAGAACGCGTCCGTCAGAGTTGGGACTCGAACCTCGGACTTTATTGTTATTATTATAATAATGCTTCATTGTGTCTCCTTAAGAAACTCTTTTTAAGAGAGATTTAGTTTCCTATAATTGTACAGAGTCTCTTCCTTCAGCTATTATTATAATTGTCTTCGTCTCAAACTTAGACATGCGATCAAATCCAAACCGCCCCACCCTACAATCCTATCCCCGATAGATCTAGAATTTAGTAGCCTATTATAACCCAAGCAGAGCCTCGCACGTGAACATGTTGAATGGAAAGAATAAAAAACATATTTGTGCATACATAACATAATGAGTAGTAGAAGTCTAGATCTAGTTATTTGATTTAGCTTTTAGATCCATGTTTATCCCCTTTTCGATGATAGTCGAGGTAGATCCATATAGAATTTAAATTGGGTTCGAATGTTTTTAAACCCCGAAAGATCCCCATTCGATAGATATAGAATTCAGTATTATAACCCGAGCAGAGCCCCGCACGTGAACATGTTGAATGGAAAGAATAAAAAAAAATGTGTAGATCTATGAGTAGTAGAAGTCTAGATCTAGTTATTTGATTTAGCTTTTAGATCCATGTTTATCCTCGTGAACATGTCGAACGGAAAGAAAAAAAAATACATTATATAGATCTATAAGTGGTAGTGTTGACATTAAATGGGTTTAGGAAAACAATAATAATTACGGCAAGAAATCTCAACTATTGAAATAGAGCCCCGCACCTATTTGAACCTAGCCCGCTTTCACTTACGATTAGCTAACTGAAATCAAAAACAGCAATGGCTGCTTGATCGACGAATCAATTTCAATTCCTAAAATCTAATTAATGCTTTATGCGTCATCGTGAAAAATAAACGAACCAGCCTAAGGCATTCAGAAAATTCCAAGGTACCAATATATCTAAATTTCAAGTTTGTACCTTGAGTAGTTATGGCGGAGAAGACGATAATAATTTCACCAGTTCACAAATATATAATAAGATTATTATATTAATTATCCATTTTTAAAGGTTAATTATTAATTCTGATTATATATTAACTAGTATTTCATAATTTTAAATTGTCCTTCAGAGATATTGCGATATTAATTTTTATATCCTAATTTCATCTTGCATTGTACCAATAGCGTTAAAAACTAATGACGTAGCTTATTTCATGAACAGGCAGTATGCGGTTCTTTTAAAAAAAGCTGAAAAAGTGTTAACGATTAGTTTAAAAGACAGATGTGCATAATTCAAGCGTGTAACTCCTTCTTTATGACATTGTGCACCCAGCTACGTACATTGTGTGTACAGTAATCCTTGAGGCATCATTCAGAAACTGCAAGTAAACTTATTGAAATGGACATTTGGCGAAAAGGAAAGGAACTCTAATGACGAATAAACCGGATCGTGTAAATCGACATCACAACAATGTGCTTTGAATGCAGCATGTCCCAAAACCACAAGTGTATACATTATTCATGACAACATCGTCTAGATACTGCAACTAATTCTAATGAAACTGACATCTGAAACAGAGGAACGGAACTCTAATGAAGAGTGTACAGGAGGAGCCTAATTACACTGGCCAGACAATGCTTGTAACAAGGATTCCCGTTATTGTATTATGCTTGGCAGGTTTGTTTCTTTGTTTGTTTGTTTCTTGAATATCGTCCAACGTCAACACTATATTATAGGCTTTATTGTGGAAGGATCCCGAAACTAACGTCTAACAATTTTACGTGCTGCCTCACAGAGGCAGTGCCTCAGCGATCACATTATATACAATGTACTAATACCGACCCAACCAGTGGAGGACGAAATCAGACCAATGCATTTTTGACCAATAATGGGTTTCGAACCTCCCGACCGGGGGACCAACGCTGTATTGCATGTGATAGTTCCAAAAAGAAAATTAGCGTCACTGTGCCATCTTGTATTAGATCTAATATTCTTTTTCTTAAATGTGTGCACTTTATCTTCTCTGTTAAAAATCGCATAGATTTGCATTACTCACTGCTCTTACTTGTTGAGCTATGTCGAACCTGCAGCAGAGTTTATCTACGTTCCGTAACTCTTGCTGAATTTATACTCCTAATACACGGCGACGGCCGTGAGTAATGATGGACGGACGCTTTTAATTATTGTCCTGCACAACTTAGCACAACCAGTGAAGCTATCTCAATAAATAACACTAACCCACCCCCCTACTCCCCTTCCCTCTCTCCCTCTCTCCCGTGCTTTCTATCTAAAGGATCACTTCAATATTAAGATTACATAACATTACGTCGTAAGTGCAAAGTCGCGCTGGATTACTAGTTTATTGTCCGTTTTCCATTTGTATAATAAGCATTTTTGTTTCCCTCCCACTTCTCTTGCGTCATAACTCTTCACTCACAAAAAAAAGAATAACAAAGAAACAAAACGAAACAACAACAACAACAACAATAATAATAACAAAAAACAAAATTAACAACTACAACACCTCCACCGTTTTAAGTCTCTTGCTGCTACACATTATCCTTTCCTGTAAAACCCTAATCTAGTCTTACAGTCATATCTCTGTAAGTCTCTCTCTGAATAATTTCCTTTTGACCATGCTACAGCCCAGGCGATGGAGCCACTCGAGTCACAGGATGCGCCTCAGTATGACCTGTTGACGCCCAGCACCTTCGGGTTCGACAGCAACGTTCACTTGGGATCTCAGGCGAATGGCGGCGTGGAAAAGATCACGGCTTTCGCAACAGTGAGTGACTCGACACTGTGTCGTAAGTACAACGTCGGTGTAGCTTACAAATTGTCGACAGCCTTGTTATTTACATACATCCTAAGCACAGCCGTAAGCTTCGTGCCGTAAAACAAACTCACTCACTCACTCGCAGCGCCGTACTTACGTCCCACTGTCCCGTTGATACAATGGGGATCCCCGCATAAGAACAAGATAAACGGGTCCTTAGGCGAATTTAAAAGAAAATAATGTCAATGCAATGTACAATCAAAACCAATGTTTGATGAATTTAAGATCCGAGTATTTCCTAAGGAATCTTACACGAATACTGGGGTAAGGGGGGGGGGAGGTGCAGCTGAGATTGAAACCGTTCACCTCCTCGAATTGACTTCTTAAGCGGTTGGGGTTTTAAAAGGAGACTTTACTAAATTGGTAATGGTAGATATTGACCAAAAGATGCCAAAACAATAACATAATCATTGTTATAACAGCGAGTTTGCCCATCGCTCAGAATAAAAGAGGGATGTGTGTGATCCATAATATGATTTAATTGCCATATCACACAAAACAAAACTGTTATCATCCATCTTGACAAGCTTACTTTTTTCTCACTAGGGTACGGTTACAGATACACAGAGTTCAACCTCGGCCTCTTCTGTCACAGTGTCCGACGCGCTATTTTCTCTGCTCACCTCCTCCTGCAGGTCAGAATTTGTATTAGGAGTTTAAGGTAGATATTTCACTTCCCCCCAAACCATTTAACAACAAGTAGAAAAAGCTAGGGCGTTGGTCCACCTTTGTGAAGGTGCTGGGCTCGACCATCGGCGAGGACGAATCTTTTATGGAGCCTCTGTGTCAACCCAGCAGCACAGCACAGAATGGATATCTGAGTCTCTAAAGTCACGACAGAAGTAGCGTTTGCCCAGTACAATCAAGACCCTGACTCTTGTTTTCCCAACGCCCTTTCGAAAGAGCATGGGAATAACTTTACTTTTATACCAAATAGAGAGACATGATGAAAGGGGATAAATTTACTTCTATACCAACTAGAGAGACATGATGAAAAACGCTCTGAGTATCGTTAGTCGATGAGTCCGTGTGGCGTGCTACACCGGCTCCATGCTCCAACGTTTTACCGTCTGGCCTATCTGGCCCAGATAGTCTGCCATTGTTTGATTTTTTTCTAGGCTTTTTATGGTAATCCTAAACGGCGATCGTAATGTGCACCCTAATCCTTATTTAACTTTACTCCTCTTTCGTTATCGTAAGGATTCCGTTCGTTGACGGGGAGCTGCAACTCAAACTCGAGCCGTGGACCTCCTGCTCTCTAGCGTTCAGAGTAAAAGCAATTAAGCTCTATGGCACCCCGTGTTGTTTACCATGCACAGTGGATCTGTTTAAATAAGTTAAAGGAGATCGATATGTGAAGCAGCCCGCTCTTTCCTTCTTCAAGCCTAAACTACAAAGGAAAAAACATTACCAACCCCAACTCTAAGCAACAGAGAGCCCAACTTATTTGCTTTGGTATTTGATAACATGAAAACACTTGACGGAGTTCCATCTGTTACACCATCTTAAAGTGCATCTGGTGCTTTTTACCGCACTATAAAAACTGTAAAGGCCCATAATTTATTCCGACGCGTGCCTGATCCACGCTGGTTGTTTCAACATGATGCATTTTTGTGACTCAATGGGATACTATTACCTTAATGCATGTAGATTTTTTACCATGAAAAATCTCATTATAAATTGAAGATTACTAAATATTGACCAAAAGATACAGAAACATAAAATAACCATTGCTGTAACAGCGAGTTATAAAGAATAAAAAAGAATAAAAGAGGGATATGTGTGTTCCATATTATTTCATTGCCATATAACACAAAACAAAACTGTTATCATACATCTTGACAAGCTTACTTTTTTCTCACTAGGGTACGGTTACAGATACACAGAGTTCAACCTCGGCCTCTTCTGTCACAGTGTCTGACGCGCTATTTTCTCTGCTCACCTCCTCCTGCAGGTCAGATTTTGTATTATGAGTTTAAGGTAGAGATTTTACTTCCCCAAATAAATTAACAACAAGCAGATAAAAAATTAATCCTCTTATACCAAACAAAGTGGGGAGAGGGGTGCTGTTGGTGCAATAGCTAGTGCGTTGGTCCATCTTTGTGAAGTGCTGGGTTCGAACGCCGGCGAGGACGAATCCTTTATGGACCCCCTGTGGCAACCCAGCAGGACAGCACAGAATGGATATCTGAGCCTCTACAGTCACGGCAGAGGTGGCGTTTGCCGAGTACAATCAAGACCCTGACTCTTGTTTTCCCAACGCCCTTGCGAAAAAGCATGGGAATAATTTACTTTAATACCAAATGGAGAGACATGATGAAAGGGAATAACTACGTTTATACCAGAGAGACACGATGAAAGACGATGTAATCATAGTGAAAATAAAATTTTAAACTTAAAACAATTCACTAACTAATCTTGTCAATCTCCTAAAATCTCTCTACGCAGCATCTTTACCAAGGTCCAGTTTAGCTCAGGGAACTCAATGGACGGCTATCTGCCTCTACCAGTATCATCACAGGGGACGGCTTTCGTCACGTCCTCTTGGAACAGTGGAACTTCCTTTGTTGGTAAGAGCCGGTCTAAGGCCTGCTTTTCTAAGGCAGATAGATCAGTAGGTAGATAGATAGATAGATAGATTGATAGATAGATAGAGTAAGACAAGGATAGATAAGATAAGATCCCGGACATACTCCTTGGGGAAGAAAGCAGACACATGAGACTAATAGACAATGACTATAGTTATGTATTATATTTTCATGCCCCCCACACTCCAGGTATCTCAGCTGACGGCCACGAGGCTGACAGACAACGCAGACCTGACGCCTCTCCTCACGTTTACCAGTTTTACTGGCACAGTCTATTCCACCGCCACCCTCAGCCTCACAGACTCTAGTGTGATACACCTACAGACCACGGATGGAAGCACTTTTCAGGTTTTTCCCTTCAATGGTTTAAAATAGTTTTAAAAAAATGAAATAATTTTGTATTATCATGCAGCTCACGAGCTCTTGCCTAGACCAGTTGAGTTTTACTTATAGTAAAAGTAATAGTAGTAGTAGTAGTTTGATAGTGGCTTCCCTTTTTGTTGTGAAACTGTTGAGAGTGTCCCTGTATTTTTTTGAGTGGTCTGCCGCTGCTATTCCTTCCCTCTATTTTTTTTTTTTTTACAAAAAATATGTCTGTTTTAATTTATCCGCTCGGTTTATTTGCCTTCATAATTTAACCTGTCTTTCTACGGTGGTTTTGGATTATGCTCTTTTCTATGCCAAGATATCATGGAGGTTGGTTATAATTTTTATGGTCTACGAACAGATTGAAGCGTTCCTGAAGTTGTGTTAATCAAAACAATGTATGATAGAAAATGGAGGCACAACTCGGCGTTGGTGGGTTACATTTTTCTGTAAAGATGGATAGGAATATTGCTCTTTGGTTATTTTTTTCCTTTTACGTTAAATAGGAATATTACTGGTTTTTGGTTATATGTCCTTTTACGATAGATTGGCAATTACTAATATAAACCCATTACAGGTTGATGTGGTGAGTGAGTGAGTGAGTGAGTTTGTTTTACGGCACGTCAGCACGGTAACGGCTATGTTGTGCCCATGATGTCCTAAGACAGTTAATGCATTATACTAGTAGCAACGGTGTTTCCTTATCTCTTTGAGTAGTAAAATCATAAAAATTGTGCGTAAAAGGTTTGGTTAAAAGTGAAGGGTATGTACAGTAGTTTAAAAGATCCATGTGTAGGATTATCACAGTTAAATTTTATTATATACATCAATGTCCTTCAGGTACCTAAGTAGACGCTGAGGACTAACATAAGTAAATATGCTCTCTAGAGGCTTGGAAGCCAGGTACACATTTCTTTCCCAGTAAAAAGCCGGACAATCAACCAGAATGGGACTAATGGACAATTGACAGTTGCAGGTATGACACAGTGGAGGCTCTTCACCTCTCAGTAGAAAAGCGTGAGTAAGATGAGAATGTCCAAGTCGGACTCGATCGAGTACCACTTGGTCTCGTCGTCTTGCCTGAGAGATTTCTGGCCAGTGACCTAAATGTGGTTGGACACAGTGCAATTTGTTGGTTGTCATATTGTTCCATCGCGCCTTCCAGTTTTCTTTTATAAACGTGTGTATAATTGGCTTAACATCAGATGTTGGTATTTGCAACTGAGTAGGTTCAAGTTCAAGCCCAATTTTGGAGTAGTAGTAGTAGTAGTAGTTGTAGTAGTAGTAGTAGTAGTAGTAGTAGTAGTAGTAGTAGTAGTAGTAGTAGTAGTAGTAGTAGTAGTAGTAGTAGTAGTAATAGTAGTAGTAGTAGTAGTAGTTGTAGTAGTAGTAGTAGTAGTAGTAGTAGTAGTAGTAGTAGTAGTTGGGAGTAGTAGTAGTAGTAGTAGTAGTAGTAGTAGTAGTAGTAGTAGTAGTAGTAGTAGTAGTAGTAGTAGTAGTAGTAGTAGTAGTAGTAGTAGTAGTAGTAGTAGTAGTAGTAGTAGTAGTAGTAGTAGTAGTAGTAGTAGTAAAATTAGTTAGAAAGTGGTTTTAACATTATCATTATGTCAACCACTCCCAGAATTAAGCTGATTTATATTATAATATTGTGCTATGAAAAAAATTGAATATCTTCTTTTTTTTAATTTACCTTAACTACAATGTATCAAAACCAGCTCTAACTCTATGTTTGCACGTTGGTCGACCGTTGCAGGTTATTCAATACGGAGGCATATCTGGCACTGACGGGGCCTACGCGTTTCCAGCTGGTGCACTTGTAACATGCAACGACAGCATCTCTACGTCAACCTCAGCTACAGCAACATCTAATGGTGCCAGTCGCATCGTAGCTTTCCTGCCGGACGCGGCGCTTTTCACCCTGACTGCAGTGATAGCCCTAGCCCTACTGGGCGCCACAGCCGAAGCTCTCAGACGCTGGAAGCTGGGACCCAACGCCAAGACTCGGGACCAGTGTCCAGACAAAAGCTTTGTCAGTGAATCGGCTGCTTCAGACACTTACGCTAAATATTATAACGACAAAACCTGCCGTAAAAAGACTCCCAATAAGGTTGTCAAAGGAAACAACTCAGTTCCACCTCAATTCCACGAAAAGCATTGTATAGAAGATAATTTGCCAAGAATACAGTACTTCAACACTAAAGCATCGGCGGATTCTTCCTTCATTCAAGTCAAACCCTACATCGCTCGGTGATTTGTGACTCACGTAATAGTTATTTTTTATGAACTTTGTAAACATTTGGTTATGAGGCATTTATATGTTCCACAAGAATCAGGGCTTACGGCGTCTTATTTCACACAGATAGCAAAACATAGAGGCGAAAGTGCGACATTGTGGTAAGCCTACAGCTCGTTTTAGGATATACAAATAAGATGCCATCAGACCAGTTATGAGCTACCGCGAAGTTGTACTTACGACCTACTATGATTATCGAGTGTTGTTTTTATTTAACATGGTCGACCAATAACTTAAAAAAACAACAACGAAAAACAACAGCAACTATATCTTTAAAACTAAAGATACAAGTTTGTGATATTATTACTATCTTAAATCGCATTTATGGACGACCAAAATTATTTTGTAGTTGTGAAAAGTGTCTCTTTATTTTTCTTTCAATGTTTTGCTTTCTAAATATTTCAAAGACGCCTGCGAGTATTTGCTGTAAGGATCATTCCGATTTCATTTCATCCAAAGTTGTCAAGGCTTCCACAGGTCTAACAAACTGCCGAGTGTTGATTTAGGAGCTTTCAACATAAAAAGTGATAAAATATTGGGAATAGTTCGTCGACACATTTTGTGTCACCAAGTCAGTCTTTGACAGAGCGTTGGAGATCCAAGAGTTATGGTCCTCATTGAACTAGGCAAACAGCATTTGTGAGGAAGTCGCCGTCACTTTCCTCGCCATGATCCATGAGTGCTGGATGGACACAAGGGGTTCAGAAAAAAAACGTCCACGTCGGAGATCGAACCCAGCACCTTCACAGAGATGACAAAGCGGCATCCCATTATGTACTCATTCAGGGACAACAAATCCCAGACTGCGACATGTCCAGTTTGAGGCCCTATCAAGATCTTGATTAAGATTATATAATTCATTGGAACTAGTGACATTAGGAACCTTGTGAAAATATGGCCCACAGAGAGACCCAAAACGATAGGGAAGGGAATCTGGACCGGCGTCCAATCAGAACTCGAGTCTCAATAACAGACCTCCGTCACCCGATGCCTTACGGGTTTGGATATGTCGTCCGCTATCGTTGTTTTGGTGGCAAAGCCTCTGTCATAATAGCGTAACAATTTGTATACGAGTCCTCTAAGGCTAAGACAGATTTCGGCGTTCTTTGTGCACCCTGATGATGGCCCGTAAGTACAAATTGTGGTACGTTTCCGACTCTTCGTAAGAAATGGGAATAGGAAGGCTTACGGTGAGTTGATAGCTACCGCTGCGTTGTATGCATAACCCATATTTGGAGAACAAAAATGCTTACTTATTTTCCTGGATCTCAGAGATGGCAGATGAACATGGGCCAAGTAGTAATGGTCTTTTATGTGAGAAACTGGCGACACTTTTAGTCCGTTTTGGAAATTGATTTGTGCATTCTTTGACCATGTTGATATATGAGTCTTTCAGTAAGATAAAAGCTGTTCTTTTGCGGACATAAATTTATTGGTGCATTCTTTTAAATTCTTGTTTTGTTGTTGTTTTTACATAGTAGAGAAATACTACAAAACAATGCAGCTTTACCTATATAAACAAAAAAAAACAAAAAACAAAATAACAACAAACGAATTGAAATAATAATTATGCAACCATGTTTTGTTAATATTGTGATCACAAAATAAGTATCTACCTATCATATGATATACATTTTACAACATTGTACAGTTAAAGTCAAAGTAAGATACTGTCTTGTTTTGACATACGAGACTTGACAAAAGTCTTAGATGATAACAAAATGAATTTATTGAACTAGAGACAATCACAGTAACGATCTTGGTACAGAATCGTGTTGGTAGACAAAGGGAACTGATAAAAACTACGGTAGAAATAATATATTAGTTGATCGCCGTATAGGATCTCCCAGGGGAACCTAGGAGACGTTAAACCCGGAGAGAGGGAGAGAATTCTCTCCCTCCCGTTATAGAGAACGAACATATTAGTGGTTATCTCTCTATGATCCTGCAGGTTAATAATCAGAATACATTACATGTACACATTCTTAGCTATTCGGCACTGTTGGGGCAGTTTACATTGTTGTTGCTTATGATGAGTACTCTGAAAAAACCACATATTTGCAGGCTATCATTCTCTCCTGACTGTGCTAAATAAAGAATAATAGAAAAATCTCACAATAACTCTTGTAATGCAAAGTGTTTTCAGTGACCTGGCCTTTTATTGTTGGAACCCTCAGTTGTACAATGTCCTTACTCATTTCTAAATGACTCCAAATCATTATTATTTAAAAAATGAAATCACGAATAGTATGTTATAAGAGCTAAAGATGGAGTTCTCTGTACCGTGGCTAGGTAAAGGACCGCCACCTCCCATGGCGACCAGAAGAATCTAGACAGAGACTCGACGTTGTTCAAAGTTTTGGTGTTAAATTTTAAAGTAGCAGTAATATCCTGTGGCTATATCTCCACATTTAGCCTGTCAATCCCAGATGTTAGCCTGTCATCCACAGCCTGAAATGTATCATGCTTAAGTTTTGTGGTACAAATACACACCAATGAAGGATTATATTGTCGGTTGTCGCAGAACTTCCATTACATCGAGTTCATGTGGGTGGTTTCCCGAGTTACCATTTATGCATATTGGATTTTGTTAGTCCATGTGAGGCTCGCAATTCGTTTTTTATGATCTCGTGTTTTCTTTTCTGGTTTTTAAAGCGTATAAGTTGTAATGGATCTTTAATTAGGTTTTCCATTGTTAGTCTATGTTTTGCCCATTCTTCACTCCATGTTGTTGATATGTTCAAATTCTCAATATCGAAAGTGACGTCGAGCCCAGTAACACGTCTCCTGCAGTTTCATCCTAAAAAGTAATCTCTGATCAAAGAAAGTGATTTCTGTAGTCGAATTGATCTCCCGTGATCACTGATCAGAAACTCTGTAGACATTTTACGAGGTATGCCTGGTCCTGTTAATCTGGCCGCTTCGTCCTCCCACATCCAGCACTTGGACACAAACTGTTCTTGCGCCAAAAATGAAATTAAAGAGGTTTTTCTCCACGACGCCTCAGTTTTATGATTTTACCACTCAGTCTCATGATTCTATTTATATCATGTATTCCTCTCATGACACCTTAGAACACGTCTACTTAAGCCACGCATTTTTTCCATGACACCTTAGAACACATCTACTTAAGCCACGCGTTTCTTCCCTGACAGCTTAGAACACGTCTACTTAAGCCACGCTTTTCTCTCATCACACCCTGGAACACGTCTACTTATTAATATATACCAAGCATTCCTCTTACCACACCACAGAACACGTCTACTTATATATAACACGCATTCCGCTCAAGACACCTTAAATCATGCTTACTTATACCATGCATTCCTCTCAGTCTCTTCACAACTTAGAAATCGTCTACTTTCACCATGCACTCCTCTCTTTACACCTTACAACACGTTCGTCTACTTTTACGACGCAATTCTCTCATTAAACCTTAGAACACGTCTACTTTTACCAAGCATTCATCTCCTCCCGACAACATCGAAAACGTCTATCACTATAGTTAAACCACGCATTCCTCTAATGACACCTTCAGTTCAAATGAAGCTTCCACAAAATATCTAAAAGGCTTGTTGCATGTCATTACCATTATTTACTCGAGGTGAATTGGGCGCCCCTTCTGTTTGTTTTGTTTTAGACAACGCGCAGTCCGTAGAGCGCCATTAGCTTTGAACAACGCCAAGAGCCGGGCTTGAGTGTCAATATTTTGCTGCAGTGCGATAAGTGAGGGATGGCCTTAAACTAACCATTCACAGTGTTTACAATGTCCACAATAAAATATTGCAGGCTCCATAATCTGCTTTATTCAGCTGTATTCATTAAACAATGATAGCTCATGCAATAGCTTTTTAAACAATTAAAACAACAACAATTCAACCTGATCAGGGATAAACGTGTTGTTTCCCAATGTCTATAAATCCTTTTGATGAGAGCGCTATACTTTTAGTTTTAACTAAACTAAAAAAAAAATACAATTTTACGAGAACACGAAAACAATAAAATTATATGCACATTGTATTTTTGTCTGATAATTATGTTGAAAAAAAAAAAAAAAGAAACAACTAGTCGAGCTAAACTTCCAAGGTGAGCGTATGATAATCATGCTATATACATACATCATACACAAGGAATATATTTGAAATAATGTATTCATTAAATCTCTTTCATGTTTGATTGAATTAATGAAAATGAAACGACACCATGGACACATTCGTTAAAGTTAAAAATAGAAATATCTTACTTTTAATTTAACTGGTCAAAGTGTATACAATCGAGGTGAAAACGTTCATGATACGCCATTGCCATTGTTGTGGCTGCCGTGTACACTTATGACAGAGTGGTGTAAATTTAGTAGCTGCTTTGAAAAAATTGCATAGTCAAGCCCCCTACATGACTTTTCTTTTTGAATCGGAAAGTAAGATCACCATTTCTTGCAGCTGTGCCACTCATTTATTTACCGTAATTATCTGCCTGAAAATGGAATAACTGACTAATAAACGAATATCTGAATCAGAGATTACTACCTGTTATATCAGCCTTTCTGTGTGCTGTCGTAGGGCTTTTTTGTTGTTGTTGATACCATTACCAAGTATGTTTTTCATTGAACTGCCTTTGATCGTTATAATGATTTGTGATTTCGAATTCATAATAATTACTGTGCAAGGGCCGTCTTAAAGACATTAACTACGAACTTCGAACTTCGATCGTTAAACACCGATGGGTTCATTAATGTTGTTATAACAATATAGAAAATACACTGAAGTCTTAGAAAGACTACATTATCTCGAATGCAGTCTTTTTTCCTGGGCCAACAAACGAGGACTCGGTGTCACAATACTTAAAGGTACGGGATATGGGACGTGCATGCGACTTTTCAGAACCGCGTTTCTTAGCGATATCAGAATGTACTTTATTTTTACAGTGTCGAACGCGACTCAGACTTCAGTGTATTCAATACAAATAATGATCGATTGCCTTATCATGACAACAGTTGAGTTAATGGCGCGCAATAGGATTGTGTGAAACGATTACTTTGTTCACTAAATTTCATCAAGGAACACCCTGTTGTCCGCCACTTCAAGTGTGTGTGCTAGAAACGATCTCTAGTGGTGAAGGGAAGGGCACAGGTATTCTGACCTTATGTTGTCTAGATTTCCTTTTCACCATACATGTTTTCTACTACTAGTGAACCAACAGTTAAATATGTCAGCCTTATTGTCTGCCTAAACATAATTGTCCTATACTTTCACTGAATTGTGTTAGAAGATGCAACAAGCTGCTGTATGCCCCTTTGTCGTACGTATTATCCAAGTCAGTGTCTCAGCGCAGTTCGTTGAAGGGAAGTTTGACTTTCTCAAAGCGGCCAAAAAAAAAAAAAGACAACACAGCAACAAACAAAAAACGAAAAAGAAGAAGAACAAGGTGTGGGAAAAATAGGAAGGGAGTAAAATAATTATGATCGAGGTTAACAGGGAGGGTAAAGGAAGAAGTAACAGTAAATATTAAAAAAAAAGCATTACTACACCACGAATTTCGTGGATAAACAACTAGTTGAACATAAATGCAGTGTTAATTTGTATTTACTGAAAGAGAAATTTAACATCATAACAAAATACATGTAACTATTAAATGTCAGTGAAATTTATTATGAATAATCATGTAACACTTTCATTGTATCGATATTCTGTTTTCAGGGTAAAGATTTTAACAATACAATTAATTAGTATCTTTTACATTGCAATCAGTTCCTATTGTACACTATCTCTTCAAAATAAAATTAAAAAATATAATGACATTTTACCTTTGAATGACGAAAATCACAACAAACAAAAACAAAAAAACTTTTAAGTGTATCGAGTGTAAAATTTGAAAAAAAATATTTTCCACAACAATGTACTTTGCCCTTGAAAAGGATCATTACTACAAAAGTACAATAACAAAGAGTTCTATAACACAGATTCTAGGTTACTCTAACCCATATAGTTGCTTAGAAGTTCCATCTTTTCTGCGGCATTATCTTGCATTGTGGCACTAGTATCATCTGACACTGCCGTGATGTCTACCCATCATCATTATGCTTGCTTATATTAGTCTCCGAAGTCAATGCCTGCCCTAGAGTTTTGGTGCATCCACTGCTCAAAGTAGTCTTTGCATGGACCATGGCCAATTCTATCAATAGAACAAGAAAAGCAGCTAATGCTAAGAATGCACTGAACAAACACCCGCCTTCTATGTCGACCTTATTGTTCCTGTTTTGGTCATAGGTTTGAACACCGCTGTGATTGTGGGCGATGAGACTGCTATTGGCTGAAGGGTTGGTCTTAATGCGAGAAAACATCCTATCAGCCAACTCGTTGAAGATTCCTGTCTCATGCAGCGCAATGATGTGTTCCGACATGAGTTGTGTGAGCTCCGAGTCCGGCGGCAGAATTGGGGCTAACCCGTTGATACCCAGTGAGTCTGGGATGACTTTTATGTTGGGAATGTCATTGGCGTAGAGAATTTCCTTGAGAATTAATGAACCTATGATCGCCACAAACCGCTCCTCGCGGGACGCTTTGAGAACAAGGGCGTTGGACGTGGCCGGTGTCACTCCGGGATCGTGCTCAGCGAAGCGCGTCATTTTGGAGTACAGCTCGCTCAGAATATCTCCCTTGGCATCTCTCATAACATTGAGGAAAGACGAGTCCGTGTTGTGGCCCCAGCGGTGATCTGTCCGGTTAACAAGCTCGCGAAAAGTCGCAAAGGGCGGGCTAGGATAACAGCTCATTAGCCTTGAAGCTAGGTGACCTTTAAAAATGGCGGTAAGTATGATAACAAACATAAACCAAAAGAACAGCAGAATTTTACCCGAGAAAAAACAAGGCTGGGGAACGTTTCCTTGAGAATAGCATGATCCATGAAGTGGAAAAAACATCTCACACATTTGGCGCCAGAAATGCCATAAGTAACTTAGATCACAGGTTGTTTGGGAGTCCGTATGCCAGTGTGTGCTTCCTTGGTTAAGATCATCTCTTCTAGAAGGTTCTCTCAAATTGCACAAGTAAGTATAAAGTATGAGAACACAAACAAAAGAAACCACGCAGAATATAATAATGTGTGGATCCAGTTTATCGACAAACAGCCGTACACAAGTTTGGGGCTTGGATGCATACGCACCTGTCATATTGATGTGATAAAAAGGGTAGGGTTGGGAAAAGTTGAAGCCTACAGACGCTGTTGTGTAAAACAAACTAAACAAAGCGTCACCTACACCACCAGAGACGACAAGGGCCCTCAACTCGTCCCAAGTCACGTTCCGTGTCGCCGATGGATCAGGGGAGAAGGTAAAACTGAAGTTCATAGAAGTGGATAAAACACGAGCAAGCTCATAAACAAGCCCAGAGTATTTCACCGACCCTCCGGCCTCATCATACACCAGGAAGTTTCTCCATTCTTTAGAAACGAAAACCAAGGGACGCCCATTCATTGTATTTCGAATGTTTGGGAACAGTGGGCATCTCTGCTTAGTCTGCCTGTCTGTGTGTGGAGGATTGAATCGAGAAACTCTGTTCATTACTGGTTCAACATCCAAGCTTTGAATTGCCTCAAATTCCCGAGTGCGGTTTGTTCGCCACATAAGTGTGTGAGGTAAGGTTATAGGGAGAACGTCGTCATCAACAACATGACACAAGCTGCTTGTGTTCTTCACGGCTGATAAAAATAAAACGTTGTCAAATTCACATGAGGCAAGACGTTTTCCTGTCTTCTCCAACAACGCGGACTTGCCAGTAAGACAGCTTGACACACGCGATGAGGGTGGAGATTCTGAAGCTTTCTTAAACACAGAACCATCGTCTAGACCAACGAGAAGGAAGAGCGCCCTGTGGACCATGAGCGCGGCCCGCCCCCTGTGCTCACGCCTGAACACTGCGTGCGCCGCGTCCAGCAGCTCCCAGGGCCTGGGGGAGATCCACACGAAGGTCCTGGCCCGGCCACGTCTGTAGGACGTCCACAGGACTTCTTCAAGCTGGGCTCGCACACTCTGCCCGTTGGACGCCCGACTCAGTTGGAAATGTTGGACCGGAATTAACGAAGCCCGAAAAACTTCCAATATGTAATGGGTGATATAGAACGGACAAGAATTGGTTTTCCAATGTCCTGCCGGCCTGGCGTTATAGTCTAAGTTTCGGTAGCGGAGATCGGTGAAGGCGTTATTGGTCAACCCGTGCTCGCAGTCTGTAAAACTCCGCTTTTTACCTATATATGACATTGTATCGGAAAATACTACAACTGTTTGTTTCCATTCACAGTCGTGGAGAGATGCCACAATATCTTTTACTGCCCACATTCCTTGATCACAGGAAGCAGATTCAATTGGTTTATCCAAACCAAACCAATCTTTTATAGAGTCCACAGATCGTGGTAAAGGTTTTCCCCTGACGTTTTCATTAAACTCATTGAAGGAGAAACTTCTTACTTTACTTTGAAAGAAGTTGTCATTCTGTACCAGACGATGGATCTTTGAACGATATCTGGGCACTTCACAAATCCCCATCGCGACAAACACCAGGTTAAGTACTGCTATCAGAAAATGGATGGTTTCCATTGCGGTAACTTTCTTTCTAGACCATGAAAAAAGTTGAAATTGTTTTTTAATATAGCCTTTATACCAACACAGTGTTTTCTAATACTGCGTTCCATAAACACACCAACCGCACGGTTGGACTTAGCTACTCAATCATAGAAAAATTATTCAAACCTTAGATGTTGGTGTCGAAAATACAAAACACACGGAAAGCTTGGCACTAACGAGTCTGCTATACACATTGTGAATTCATCCATCAATTTATATCAACGTCGATGGGTGGCGCGACCGTTTCTGCCTGTGATTTTAACGCATTAAAAATTTAAATTTAATCGATTTAAAACCATTAGCTGCATACCCAATATTGTATTTGCCTTGCTTTCTCTGAAACTTTAAATCACTGCATAAAGTATCATTGATTGGTGCTTAGGAGTGATGGTTCAAAATACAAGGGCGGCGAAAACTTTTAGAAAGGAATGTTTTATCACGTCTGGCACAAAGCAACTCATTAAAAGTACAGAGGTAGCACGAGATACATAGTGAAATTTGCACAAGACCAGCTGTCCAGTTTTAACAGTCTATGTCAGTAGTCTAAAAGTTAGGTGGATAATAATTGTGGAAGAACTTGCTTTTTTACTCCAACGTTCAATAGCCCCAATAACAGACATGTGTATGTTTTTTAAAGTATCTTGAAATTTCCAAAGCGTTTCATATACGTGTTGATAGAATATTTAAGGATATATCATAATTGTTTCATATCCCAATATGTTATTATCGATACGATAAAGTTCGATTTCTTTTTTCGTGTTTAAAAACGGTCTTAATTTTAAGAATCCGGATTTGATTATGGCCTTTTTACGTAAAAAAATTATAAAAATGCAAAAACAAAAACACAAAAGCAAGGCGGGTTGGCTTGGGTGGGAAATATAATTTACGAAGTTCGTACTTTAAATAGGATGAACTAAAGATTATTACCGACAGAGATGAACATTAAAAAAATACTGTTCAGCATTGTAGCACTTCAAACATCAATGGTCGTAAGTATAACGCTCTGGTAAGCTTAAGACGCGTCTTACGACACTTACAAGTATAAAACTACCCCACAATGTTGTACTTACAACCCCTAGAATCGTTACGCCCCTGGATTCAATATGGAAAACCCATGACAAATGGCTCTCAGAGAGAGAGAGAGAGAGAGAGAGAGAGAGAGAGAGAGAGAGAGGGGGAGATTGAGAATAAGAGAGAGGGAGAAAGGTTGAGAGAAAAAGGGGGGGAGAGAGGGAAAGAGATTGAAAGAGAGAGGGGGAGAGATCGCAAGCAAACATCAACTAAAATCGGCCAGAATTGATACTAGAAACTATTAGTATGTCTCTTTGTTATAGATTTCAGTGCTGTCCACCGGATTTACTGAATGTGTAACTACAAAGACCTGGTTCTGCCCTATTGAGACCAGGGTGGACGCGCTTGTTGAGGTGGACATGAGTGGGGCGGATTTGTTCGGCGACCAGGCGCTCGCGTATTGGAAGGCTACTAGTGAACTACTGTGCTGAGACCCTGGACAAGGCCTAGCAGGACGCCCAGCAACATGGCCGTTCACACAACAGAAACTTGGACGGTCCAGGCATAGCCAAAGAGGCCGGTGTTGAGTACAGTGGTAGCCGCAACGCCTGTCCATTTGAGGCCCATCTTGTCAGCGAAAAGTTTGGTGATATTCTTTCGGACACACCATTGCCATGTATAGGCCGTTGATCCAGCCACTGTCAATATCCATGCAGTTTGAGCTACAGCCAAAACGAAAGTAGGAATCCATTTACTGTGAAAGATTGTCATATACCCAGAAAAAGCTCAACGGTGCTGTAATCAGATGTGTACCGGTTATTATAGAGCATATAATAAGGTTTTTGTCCTGTTGTGAAACAACATGATGGATTTGGGTCCAAAACTAATAATAGGTATAATTCCCAAATGTTCCGAACCTTACGTTAATCTTAAATGATTTATTAACCACCATTAATGCTATAGTTGATGAACTAAATTATTTTTCAGATGTCGCTGAACTTCAAATAAACAATGTTAGTTACAATATTTTCTTCCTATAGTCTGCTGTCCGCACCAGGACAAAATTGCGGTGCTTAAGGCATAACCACAAAAGGAGGATCCCTTAAAAGGACCTTCTTTAAAAGAAGATTGTACGTGTTAACATGAGATTTCCGTCTCATATAAAGAAACAGAGAAAAAGAATACATGTATCCTAGTCCTAGTGGACCTATATTTTTTTTTAAGTTGTTTTCCTCATCGAATAAGAATTCACTCACAGGGGGCTGACAGGCGCCCAGAATATTTAATGCGAAAGACGAAACAAATTTTTTTTCCATCATAGAGATAACTGGAAGAGCGTTGTTCCTCTAATCACGTCTCTGGTACGAAAACCCCTTGGTCAAAATATATTTCGACCCCTTTGGTTAGGTCGGTGTCAAATTCCATATAATTTATGTATAATTTAACCAGTTGAGACAGGAGTCGTGGTATCCCCGCACTGTCTCAGTGTGGCAGCACAGAGAATGCCTGGCGTTAGTCTTGTGGACCGTCCACAATATAGCCTATATAGTGCTGACGTTGATCAAGGATGAAGACCAATACAAGAAAAAATCAACTTGCCAAAAGTTTAATGTCAAGTCACTACAGTGCATGTAGGCTCAAGTAGTAGAGCGTTGGTCTTCCAATCTGCAAGTCTCCAGTTTAAAACCCACTGTCGGTCAAAAAATGTATTTGTTTGATTTTGTCTCCAACTGCTTGGGTCGGTATCAGTATAATGTGACTGGCTGAGACAGGAGTCTTGTAGAATGTATGTAGCAGCATATACATTTTCAGACGTAGATCTTTTGCCTATATATTGCTGACAATGGACCTTAAGCGACAAACAAACAAACAAACAAACAAGTGCATGTAGGCCTTGTTGTCAAGATTTTGTCCCCTAATGATCATAGGTCATATGCACACTCGTCATTAAAATAAACAAGATTAAAAAACGAATAGAAATTATTCAATGCAATAGAAATTTATTAACAACATTCATAGTCATCATGAGATTCATTTTAAAACAGGGTGAGTGTTCACAGGTGGGTAATTTTATTTGAACAAGATCTTTTTAGGGGTTGAATGTAAAAAAATAAAACATGTACATGTATAAACAAGAAACCCAAATTCCAGATATCACCCAATCAGACATAACATGATATGAATTTCGTTAGTCGTTAGACAAGATAATTTCATTATTTCATTCAAAACCTCCCGTGTTCTATCCCATGGCTACCAATTTTCTGGCATTGCTATCTTAAATGTATGTACTTATCAAAAATCAACTCCAGAATAAAGACAGCATTTGCTTTTCTCATTCTTTTTCTAAGACACCTATTCTCCTTTTTTTCCCCCCAACTTTACAGATACTGTACATATATTATACACATATGTATAAACTTGGTATAGAAGAAACGTTGCGGCTGTCCCTAACAGTTTTTTAAAGCAGATTCCAGTGCAGCATGCCACTTCAAACCAAAGTTCCTGGGTTCTGCCTCAATCAGACTGCTTGTGTTTTCTCTTAATTGGCTGGGTGGCAGTATCATCTGAATTTTTAATACAGAAGTAGAGGTATCCCCTCTGTCTCTACTGGAAACACAATAAAAGGCCACTTATATCTTGGGATCCAATACCGTATACAGGGACAATCCCAAAAAACATTTAACTTGGAACATAGAGTTTCCCTATGCCGAAAAAGATAAGTGTTTTGCACATACATACTGCAGTCCATGTTGACTTGAAAGACAGTTCAAGTCAACAACAGTATCAGGAAGACTGTTTGAAATGATTCACACAATCGTCCAGCACATCAAAGAGCTTATAATGCCGGCTGCTGCGGAGAGCAACTGTTTTGGCTGTTTCCCCGAGAGAGGACTTAACACCCGGGTCCAGAAACGGCGAGGAAAGCAGCAGCTCCATCACGCCCCGGTGGTCTGGCTCCGAGGATGCCAGGTGGAGCGGGGTCAGCCCGCCGTTTGTCTGGCCGTTCACGTCTGCCCCGGCGTGGATCAGACTCTGTGCCGTGTCGACGGAGTTCCACCGAGCGGCGCTGTGCAGGGGCTGCCAGCCGTCAGACGTGCAAGCGTTGACTTCTGCCCCGTTAGCCAGGAGGAACTTATGTCGTTACAGGATACGGGGGGAGAAAATAAAACCAAACTTATAGTTGGGACAACCAGGGTGAATGAGGCACAAGTTGCTGATATAGGTTTTGAGCAACGGCGTTTTAGGCATTAAAAAGTACTCTATATTCACTTTTAGGGGTTTTTAATTAAAAAAAAAAAATGAATTTTCATAGGATCTAGAAATGATAAAGTTTTCTTCAACCTTTTCAATTTTTTTTTTTTTTTAGCTTTACTGAAATGTTTAAACTAACAAGAATAGATGAAAAAGAAAATGAAACATATGTTTTAGATGTATATATATTAACTTACTGACATAATTAAGCTTAAGATGGCAACAGATTTGAAAGAGAAATAGGAAACTAGTTTTTGACAAACATGATTCTTTTCTATCAATCATTTAAGTAGTTGAGAAAAGGCTAGGGAATAAAATACTCAGTTTTCTTTTAAAAAAATGCTTGATATTTAAATATACAAATTAGCTTCCATATATATGCAATAAAAATATTCATGTTTGATAAAGTCAATATAATTTTAATATTCTAATAAAAATGGTAAGAACCTAGAAGATCAAAAAAAGAATAAAAAAAACAACAACAATGTTAATAATAACAACAACAACAGCAACAACAACAACAACAACAACAACAACAACAACAACATCAACAACAACATCAACATCAAAAAGAAGAAGAAGAAGAAAAAGAAGAAGAAGAAGAAAAAGAAAAAGAAGGAGGAATCATAACATCTTGTGATAATATCATTTTAATAAGCTACTAATTATCTAATGCGGAGAAAGACTATCATCTTACCTCTGCCATTTCTAGGTGATTGTTGTAAGAAGCTCTATGCAGAGGAGTGTATAGGTCTGCATCTCGGGACATAACAAGTTTTGGGTCATGGCACAGAATATCCTGTACAACATCTAGTTTATTGTATTCAGATGCCCACAATATCCGTTTGGATGGTTCATCTATGAATGAAGACATGATTACAGTCACAACAAAAATCACAATTAAATTAATTATAAATCGCTAAAACACATTCTTAGCTGCTAGGACAGTGATGCAATAGTTCCTAGATTGCTTATTCTGGTAAGTAAATATACCAACTGTTGCACTCTGAAGTAAGTTTAAAACATTTTTTCAGCATTTCAAGTAACAAATCTCCTGAATAGTATATGCGCCTAGAGAACTACTTGAATTGAAAGTATTTCCCATCATCAAATCCAAGTTTTGGACTCAAAAGAGACAAACTTTAAGATAACAAATATTTTTGTTAGGGTGGTTTTTAACTTTTAAGAGTAAGAGGTTTCTGTTTTATTTCTACTGTTATATTTGTTGGGCTGAGAATTGAAGCCTCCATAGACCCACATTAGATAAACACATGATTATACTTAGATGGTGTTGAGACAATGACACACCCACTTCTATAAACAACTGTCCCTCTTCTTTCATACACTTATACACACATACAACGTTATTACTGGCAGCCTTTTTTCTTTGACGATGGTTAACCGTTATATTATGATGTATGAAGTTTAATATTCGAGTTAACTTGCCTTTCAAATTTATCTAACTACAAAGACAATTGCATAACTTAGCAATAAATGTGCTAAATTTTCCTGAGCAGCAGGGTGGGGCTAAAGCTCCAAGCCCCATGTCAGACGAAACACCTGATTTCTAGAACCAGAGATATCTAGAGAGCTTTAATAGCTCCAAACTAAATCAGAAGTGCCTGATTCACTCTGGTTGCCTATAGTCTTTGAGTCCAAATAATGGACATTAACTCAGTTTAACCCTGAGCGATCGGTTAATCACAAGATATGACAGTAAACAAAACAAAAATACCCTCTTTCCCTTTATAGATCCTTCTAAAACCCTGCGTCAAAATATGGAATGGATACATGCGGGCTTAGAGAGTTAAAGTGTGTTACGCAGTTATTTCATATAAAACCATTTGATACAGTAAATAATTTAAAGACCTAGAAAACACTTAGATCTATTTGACACAATTTGCACAAAAACACTAGATCTAGCACATCAAGTAAAATTCGAAAGAAAAAAACGTATGGCCTACACACTATCAAGAGAGATCTACATAGAGAGAGAGAGAGAGAGAGAGAGAGAGAGAGAGAGCAATTTGAATAAAAACTCTGAGTGATCTTAAATAAAAGGACATATACCGAGTATCTAGATCTAAATATACAAACTTTTGAGCTCTTCCTCTGTGAATTCGTCTACATCATTCTCATCCTCTTCCCAGAAGCTGCTCCATAGCCTTTGACCTTTGGAATCGACTGTCTTGGCGATGGTAGTGTCATCCATCATGCTGGTTACTTTGAATTGTCGTTCAACTGCTTCACACTCACAGTAGATTATGCTCAAAAATCTATCTATAATCTTTGATCCTATGCGGCATTCGACTAGAAAAAGTAGCTCGCGTTTCGTATAAATTTATACAATTCTCTTCCATGTTTTTAACTTTTTAGAGGATAAGTGAAAGACCTAGAGCGCTTACGGTGTGATAGGTCTACGCCTTCAAAAGTATGTCGGCAGCGCTGAGACTAAATAGTAGGCAATTAATGGCTCCTTAGATGTATATTGTTAGACTGGTTAAGAGTCCACGCGATTCGTGAGGATAGTGGGATGGGCGAAGCTGAAGGATTACAGGTGAATTTGCAGTGGTAAAACTCAAATTCGTGTTTCTTCAGAATCCGTACCTTTAGAAGGTGAAAATATATTCACAAAAAATTAATATTTACCTAGCTGAAAAACGCGTAGCCTACACAACACCAGTGTAAACACTCGGTTTGTTTTCTCGTTTTTGCTTTTGATTACAGTATATAATCTTTTGTTTGGACATTTTTTTATTAGTCATAAGAAAACTTACCCACCTACTTGCATTTATAGATCATAAATTGTTTTCATAAATAACCAAGCATTTTAAGAAAACGGTAATGTGTGCACAGTAGAATTTGCGCGCTGAAAAACTTGAAAAGTGATCATTAGAAAAATCAAGATGAGAAACCGTTCTTTGGACGGACAAATCATTAAGTACAATCGTAATTAATGAGCATTACTTCACTGAGGGAAAAGAACAGGGATCCAGTGGACCCTCACGAAGCAGCTGGAAGACCTGGATGTCGCCGATGACATCGCCCTCCTGTCCCACAAATATCAAGATGCACAAGAGAAGCTCAACAGAGTCGCAGAGGAAGCCGAGAAGACCGGGCTGAAGATCAGCATGACCAAGACAGAAGTCATGAGGGTCAACAACAAGCAGCATGCTCCCATCCAACTACATCAGGAAAACATCAAAGAGGTCGACAAGTTTGCATATCTCGGCAGTATAGTCAGCAAAGATGGTGGAACAGACGAAGACATCAGGAGCCGTATCAACAAGGCCAGGCACGCTTTCCGCACTCTACGCTCAGTCTGGAGCTCCTCAGCCTTAGCCCAGCATAACAAAATCAGGATCTTCAACTCCAACGTGAAGTCCGTCCTTTTATATGGCTCCGAGACATGGCGCACCACAAAGACAAACACCCAAAAGCTGCAGACCTTCATCAACAGATGCCTCCGTAACATCCTCAACATCAGATGGCCTGAGGTGATATCCAACCAAGACCTCTGGGAGAGAACTAGACAAGCCCCCATTGAGCAAGAGATCCAGAAGCGAAAGTGGGGATGGATCGGCCACACATTGCGAAAGCCATCACCCAATACCACCAGGCAGTCCCTTGAGTGGAACCCCCAGGGAAAGCGCAAAGTGGGCCGACCAAGACAGACCTGGCGGAGGAGTACGGACGCTGAAGCCAGGGCGGCTGGAATGACATGGGCCGAGCTGAGGAGGACATCCCAGAACCGAGTACGCTGGAGGAGTGTGGTTGCAGCCCTATGCTCCTATAGGAGCGAAGAGGATTAAGTCAAGTAAGTCAAGTCACTTCACTGAGAGTCATTCAGTATCGGGCACGAAAATGAGAATTATATTCCCAAAGAGAATAAGAACAAAAATTATTGTCTATTTAGATCTAGATCTCCATCCAGATAGGCCTAGGCGTAGTAGGTTATATCCTTGCCAATCTAAGGGTTAACTATATCAAAAATATCTCACCCCCCCCCCCCCTCCAAAAATAATTTAAAACGTTCAAATTCGATAAAAATTGTCATTTACGTTACAATCCATACATTGAGTGATACTTATTTACTTTGTACTTTTGAACACACCTCATTTTTTCTATAACTATTCAGTGGATTTTCGGCTAGTAGTCGCGGTGAAAACAAGATGGATTGATGATTATGATTGATAACATTGATTAATTAAAAATTGATTAGGCGTTTGATATTATTAGTTTTATGACTCTAAAATTGTCTGGCCCATTTGTAATTTTACTGTAAAATTTGAGATTTTAGGATGGAGCGGTTTGAATTTGATCGCATGTTTAAGTTTGAGACGAAGACAATTATATATATAGATTATTTTTTTCAAAAAAAAATGTTATGGTGATAATGCCAACAAAAGAAAGTCAAGAGAAGATGATCTGCCTGTAAGAAATATAAAAAAGAGATTTTAAACTATCTTAGTATCTACGAGCTGGCGCATCACCCTTAATATTCTGAGGACAGAGATTTATAGCTTGAATTTATCCAATCACCGACGTTATCAGCTAACGATATAAGTATGCATCTCAAAGTTAACTTGATCCGTTTTAAGTTTGAAAAGTCATGTCGTAAGTTCATCAATTCAGAACTGAATGGATTGATTTTCCAGAAAACAACAACAACAACAATAACAAACAAATAAAAAACAAAAAAACACCAAAAACTGTTGTTTTATAGGTTATTTAGCACAATACACTTTTATTAATATGTTGTTTGATGGTGTCTATTCTTTTTCTTTTCCGCCCTGTTGTGAAAATGTTACTATTTATCAAAAACATGCTTCTCAAAAATTGTTTTAAGTATTTACACATTTAAGTTTGAATGTTTTGGGGTTTTTTTTATATGTGAATATTATTGCCTTTGCATATCTGGAGACAAAGAATTCCACCAATCAGTTTGAACATATCGGAAATTAGTTTCTTAGAAATATACATTACATCATAATAATAGCGGAAATGTTTCTCTTTGACATAATTCGCAGATAGGGTGTTCATTTATTTGTTTGTTCACCAAACTTTACTGAGACATCGAGGCCCAGGTGCGTACTCCATTTTTCAGTGATTCTCAATTTAGCCAAAGCTAACGGACAATAAGAAGTCTTTTTCGTTTAAAACTAAAATGTGCCCAAAAAATTGTCATGCGTCATTTCCTATAAGTGCTACTTCCCTCTTTACCTAGATTTCTGTAAACAATCATCTCGATTTCTGCATCATTTCAAGTGAGTAGGCGAAGAATTATCCCACACTGGTCTTTTCTTATAGGCGAAGACAGGGTTTTCTTAAAGTTTTACACATTTTTATGATCTGCTTAAAATTCTAACGCAGATCGGCGTCACGACTTCTGTTTCAGAAGTCAGTAGTTGCTCTACTCAGTCTAGAGACTAGGTTAGAAGGGACAGCCACAAACCTAGGTCTAGCTGAGACCAACAAATAAGACAAATAGACAAAGACACATTTTTAGACTGATGACATGGACGGGGATCGAACCCGCACCTTCTACTCGGCACTCATCGCCTTGCCAAGGGGAAGACCAGTGTGCTTAACCACTCTGCCATCGGCTTTCACAAAAATGAAAGCTCCTGTCAGAGGACTTTACACACGACTTGCCTTGACTGAGAAATCAGCGAAGTATTTTATTGACGGCCGACCTTGCGCAATGTCTCCTCGACCCAGCCAGGGAAATGACAGAGCCAGTGCAAAATAGAGGGCACCACTGGCTTGAACAACGCCCCTTCAATCTGTGCGATCAACTCTAGCTCTATCTCGGTGACTGATATTATTTCTGGTCGTTCGTTTTTAGTAGACACTGGGGCTGAAGAATCGTTTTCCCAGCATCATATGGTGATAGGAAAAAGTCATGCGGTCTGAATTTCGTAGCAGCAAATGGTTCAGCTATCTCGACTTATGGTAAACATGCCATTTCTCTCAAACTCAACAAGAACGCCCTTTTCACGCAAAAGTTCTGGATTGCTGACGTTACTCAACCAATACTTGGGGCAGATTTTTTCACAACCCATCGTTTAGCAATAGATCTTAGTAACAAGAGACTTGTCTCCTTAGATGGGGGCATTATCATAGATGCATGCTCCACGCCCAGAACAAATCATAGAAAATCATTCTGATCATTATCTACTTTTCACTGACGGGTCTAAAGATGAGGCCTGTATCAGAGCTGCCTGCTTCTCACCTTCAGCAGATAAATGCTGCAGGGTGAGTGCAAAGGCGTCAATATTTACTGCGGAGGCCGTGCCCCTGTGCATGGCACTCGAATTCATCCTCTCTGACTCGCTTTCTCAGGTGAAAGGGACAAACTTAAAAATGCAATAATTCTTAGCATAATGAAAAAAATTCACGAACTACAGAAAAGTGGTAAGAAAATTTTCTCTGGATTTTTACCCAAGTTGGAATTGGAGGAAATGAAATGGCTGATGAGTTTGCCAAAATCGGGCTCGAACTTGAACCTACTCAGATACCAGCATCAGATGCAAAGCCAATGTTGGTGTATAAGACAAAACTGGAAATTGCGATTGAATAATATGACAACCAACTAATTACATTTACAGTGTGTCCAACCACATGATGATTTTGGTCAATGGGCAGGAGTTTCTCAGCCTAGATGAAGAGACCAAGTGGTACTCGATCGAGTTCAACCTAGACATTCTTATCTTACTCACGCCTTCCTATTGAGGGGTGAAGAGCCTCCACAGTGTCAAATCTGCAAATCTGTCAATTATTCATTAGTCACATTCTGGTTGACTGTCCACTTCTCTACTGGGAAAGAAATCTCTACCTGGCTTACAAGCCACTAGAGAGCATATATATTTACTCATGTTAGTCCTCAGCGCGTACTGAGGTACCTGAAGGACATTGGTGTATATAATAAAATTTAAGTGTGATAATCCTACAAACGGATCTTTTAAAGTACTGTACCCTTTACTTTTAACCAATCTTTTTACGCACAACTTTTATGCTTTTACTATTCAGAGAGATAAAGGAGTCACTGTTGCTAATGTTTTGACTGTCTTAGGACATCATAGGCACAATATAGCGGTTACCGTACTGACGTGCTGAAAAACGAATTCACTCACCCACTCCCTCCTAAAATAACGAATGAATCTGTAACCTGCTAATAAGATAAAGCGTTTTCAAAGTAAATATATAGCCCATTTGTTCAAGTTTCTGAATTTTTTAATTTTCTCTCTCTCTCTCTCTTTCCTTCTCTTGTCACTTCTTTCACTCCTTTCTCTCCTAGTCTATCTCTCCCATGCCCTTTCTCTCTTACAGTGCACACACACACTCCCCTCTCTGTCCTTCCTCTCTCTTTTTCCCTCTTTTTTTTATCTCTCTGTCTGTCTCGGTCTCTGTTTAGGACAAATGATGTAATTTTGGCTGATTATTATTTTTATTTATTTGATTTAAAAATGCCATAGATCTAGTACTATAGAAGTGGTTAAAAATTTTTTTTAAAATCCTGTCAAAATCGGTGCTAAATTATGAATAGCATACAATCTCATGTTGAAACCCTCAGGCCTGTCTGCTGTTGCCAACATTGTGGATTGAATTTAAATGCAAAGGAATGGTACATCAATATGCAATGATTGAGTTTAAAAACCTTTCAGAAGTAATGTGAGGTGTAAAAAATTCTTTTGAAATATTTTATAATCTACCATTAGGCCCAAGTCTACTGTTGTGATAGAAAATATATTTTTTAAGCCTTTAAAGGTACCATAGAAAATGAGGTGGACAACTGAGATACATTTTTATTTTTTTATTTTTTTTTTGTCTCTTTGCTGGCTTCTGGTGATAAAATTAGAAAATATACTTTTGTTTCAGATAGAGTAAAAATGACAGAAAACGGTCTTTCTCCTAAGGACCCTTCGTCCCACCTGGTCCACAGCTCAGATATTTCAGAAAGTGAAGAGGACCCAGATGAAATCACACATGAACTCATTATTGAGGATCCAGATGCTATTGTGAGTTTATATTAACAAAGACTATCTAAGACATTGTTCTGCAGAATTTCATCATTCATACAAAAAAAAAGGCAAATTTGGGATGTCTCCTTTGAAAACTTGCTTTATTATTACCAACGACCAGTTACAAAGACTTGTAGTTGTACTTTGAAAAATTTGAAAGAATATATTTGGGGAGCTGAAAGTTGAAAAAAATCCTAAACATGTTTTAAAAATCTTTTCACCACGACGTGGCACTAGACAGCCTCATGTGGATCAGCACAGCACTTGTTGACATGGCTCTAGACAGTCTTGCATTGACTAAACTTCCTGTGGATATGCAGCAGTGCAATGCTGTCAGTGGTCAAACTTTCCCTTTTTTTTTCCTCATAAAAGAGAGTGGTCAAAGCGGAGGAATCTTAAAATACATTGCTATAACTGTCATTAAGAATAAGAATAAAAGAAGGCTAGACTAACACCTTGAAAAGGTTAACTCTCACTCTAAAAATCTACCTGTTAAATGACATTAAAATTTGTATTCAGTACTACCTTCATTAAAAAAACAAAAAATCAAAACTTAATTAAAATAGACAATATACATTTATTATGTTCTTGAACTTAATTTAAAACAAATTGTCATTTTTCTACAGGACATAGATCTCAATCACTGTCGTATTGGAAAGATTCAGAATTTGGAAGGGACAACCCATGTTGAGGTGAGTGTAGTAGATTGCTGTTTTAATATTAAAAATTCGCATCTCTCTCTTACACTCTCTCTCTCTCTCTCTCTCTCTCTCTCTCTCTCTCTCTCTCTCTCTCTTTCTCTGTCTTTCTCAATTAAACATTAAAAAAAAAAAAGAATTGCTGTGTAAAAGAGTCCACACTGTTAAACAAATAGATCACTAGAGATCTTTATAATTTTACTTGATCATCTAATGTCATCATCATCATCATCGGTATTTTGATTAACGTGCAGGTACTGGGGCAACATCCACATCAGTGGACCCTGACAAAAGAACTGGTAGTAGTTCTTTAAACTTCTTCCAAGCTGTCTTCACACGTGTTGTGGTTGCAAGGTCACAGCCACCAGCTGCCGAGAGCATATCTCCCAGGTAGCAGAAAGAAGCTACGACATCCAGCTTGTCGGATCCCACCTGGACTTCACTCTGTGTTCTGCCATCGATTGGTCTCGCAGTTCCCTGGCATCGACTGCACTTGAAATATGTGTTCTCAGGAAATAAAAATGTCAACAAGTAAAAAAATTTTAGGTTCTGTGTACTGTTAGTACACTTTAAAATTGAGAGACGGTTAGTTACAGATCTTGGCATCTCGAAATTCTTTTACTTAAAACTAAGCAACTGGTCTTTCATAATACCTTTTCCAATTGAATAGTAGATTTGTTCTTTTTCAAATTTTTTTTATTTATTTCAGACCCTTTGCTTGCGGCAGAATCTAGTAAAAACCATTGAGGGTGTAAGCACTTTAGTTCATTTACGAGAGCTGGATCTTTATGACAATCAGATCACAAAAATTGAGAACCTTGAAGCCCTAGTCAACCTAGAGTAAGTATATGTTTTATCATTGTACTAAATTATACTCATACAATTTGTTAGATCAAAATTCATCTAACACATGGTTCAATGGATAAAGTTATTGGCTATCCAGTCTTTTACCATTGTGTAATAAAACATATGTATTGTTTTTCAAATGCACATCTCTTGGTTACTGGTGGTTGTGCCATAATGAAAAAATACCTGAAAAATGACTTTTACGTATGTAGTATTTATTACTTTTCAAAATCATAAACTTTAATCTGTTTTGTCTTTGCAAGTTAAAAGACTGTAGGTTCAAGCACTGCCAATTTTTATATTTTCTCATTTCTTTTTATGTTTCATTCTCTGATGATTTTTTTAACAGTTAACGTTCGACTGCCCTGTGGGTTGCACATATTAATTGTTCATATTCTGAAGTTAATTTCTGCATACAGTTGATTTATATTTAGTAAATGGCAGAGGCTGATATTGGCCTTCTGCGAGCTAAAAGCAGAAAAATATTATCGTGAAAAGAGGAAACTTCAACTGCTACACTGTGTTTATTAGATTTAACAAATTTGAAGCAGAATTAAAATGTATACCTGTACACAAGCATCTCTCTCTCTCTCTCTCTCTCTCTCTCTCTCTCTCTCTCTCTCTCTCTCTCTCTGTCTTTCTCTCTTCTCTCTCTCTCTCTCTCTCTCTCTCTCTCTCTCTCATCAAGAGTGCCTTGTTAGTGGAGCAGCAGGCAATTTATTATTAATTTTTCTGATGCATTGTTATTGATTTTTTTTTAATTTTTAATATTTCTGGATAGCTATATAACTAAATAACATTTGTTGTGTTTTTAGCCAGCTTGATTTATCTTACAACCGCCTGCGTAAGATTGAGGGTTTAGAGAACTTGACGAATCTACGCAAGCTGTTTCTTGTCAACAACAAAATCAGCAAAATAGAGAATATCAACCACCTGACTAAATTGCAGATGCTGGAGCTGGGAGCCAATCGCATTCGTGTAAGTTAATCTGAGCTACAGGGCTGGGAGCCAATCGCATTCGTGTAAGTTAATCTGAGCTACAGGGCCATACATAATTAAATATTGCTCTGTTTGAAAGATATGATGGAACATCACTGAGGGTGGGGGTCATGTCTAATCATGCATTCAATTTTAAAGAGTATCAGTGTTTTGCAAAAGGGCTGTATAAATCGTCTAAGTTGTCATTAACATTATTATTATTTTTTTTATTATTGCTTTAATTATTACTTTATTGGAGTAAATGTAGCTGTATGAATGGTTAAACTGATAGTAGAAACAGTTTTATTTTTACGGCAGTGAAATTTAGTCATGATTACGATATGGGTACATGTTAATTGTTATGAGTGCCCTGAGATTTTGCTAGATAGCATTCAACGTGGAATCTGTTAGTATCAGTTGTTTTTTGTGTTTTTTTTAAATTTTTTTTTAAGTAAATTTCCCTGGGGCATATACATTGTGTTTCATTGCCATGTATCTCTCATAAGGTCATAGAGGGCATTGATCAGCTGGTGAATCTACATAGCCTCTACCTGGGCAAGAACAAGATCTCAAAACTACAAGGGCTGGACAATCTGACAAAGCTCACCTGTCTCAGTGTACAGGTAAGAGGATCTTCTAGCTTACATTCAAGCTATACGCCAGTGTTTGCAATCTCACTACATATTGAGGTGATAAAATGTATTGCATAATACTAAAAGATAAAAAGCATCCACATATATTAAGAATAGATATGGAATTAAAATTTATACTTTATTGTGTTGAGATGGTATATGAAATAGTCTTTGCTTTTTTCCAACATTTTATTTGTAGACTTTTATGAAATGAATTATTATTTCCATCTGTTATTCTTTTTCAAATGGGCTTTAAGTAATACAATTTTGAAAAGACGATTTTGACACACTTTGAAAACAACGCACTGAGAACAAGTGGAAACAAATACTTGACGACAAGACACATCCTCTCCATGACGAATTCGACAATAGACTTTTACAAGGTGGAAGATTTAGGATGCCGAGGGACAGAACCAATAGATACAGAAATTATATTTTTGCTTAGATCTATATCTTGAAAAAAATGGATATTTTATGAGAAAATAATTATTTACAACACAGAAACCCTTTTAAACCCATTCTTAATAATACTTAACTAAAATACTTCTATTTAATTGTATAGATCTACGTGTAAATTATGCATAGTACATAACGTTGACACAACATGAGATTTTTCATATGCACACATTCAGTAACTTTGGCTGTGATATTATGATTTATATATAATCTATAATATTATTAATCTTAATGTTTTCATTTGAAAAACTGGTATCGAGATATGTCGTAACAGCTACAAATGAACAGCTTGATGTTTCTCAGTTTGACGGTAAATAAAGAAGAAATGTTGAAAATGCTGTGTTAACGTTTTTAAATACTGTCCAAAAACATCTTGAAACACACAATTAATTAAACTTGCGAACGGCTCTTGCCTAATCTGAACAATAACAAACAATGAAAATTTTTACTTTGAAGACATTGACAAATTTGTGTCATGGTGAAAGGTTAACTCTTTAAATTTGAACATTTATAAAACAAAAGAGATGATTTTTTATTTTAGTTGAAACAAACTTTCTGCTTTAACACCACTAAAAATAAAAGATGCACCAGTTGAAGTTGTTCGCGTATACATATATTTCTGCCTCACCATTGATTGTAAACTTCTTTTATCACACATATTGAAATCGTGATTAAAAAAGCTAATCAACGACTTTACTTTTTAAGGAAATTGAAGTCTTTCAATGTCGACTACAAAATTATGAAAATCTCTTATGTCGCCTGTATCCACAGTGTAATATATTTTGGAATTACATGTTTTGGGTGAAACCTATCAAAATCCCACCCTCAAAGAGTTGACAAAATAAGAAAGAACGCTTCCCAAATTATTGGCTGTGAACCAACCCCTTTCAAAGACATCTGTGTAGTAATTAATAAAGCTAAATGTATAACATCAGACATTAACTGCTCTCTTCATAGTGAATATGAAACATCACAAAGAAGTCACAGATCAAAATAAAAAAGGGCCAAGCAGTCTCCATGAAGTTGTGATATTGAATCAAATGTATTCTTGTACGAATAAAGATTTTTGTATTCTGGAAAGGATCGAAAGATGGTGCTTTGTGGGATTGATTAAAAACATTGATACTTTAAATCCTGCAAAGTGCAATTATGTTTTAATGCTACAAATTTAAGTTAATTTGAGCCTCTTGATTCCTTGTGGAACATAGGGTGGCAACAGCTCCCCTCCACCGGATTCTGGCTTGCAGTTTATGGGTGTTGGTCTTGGTCACGCGCAACATTTCCGAGCCATAGAGTAACACCGACTTCACCTTGGTATTGAAGATTTGGATCTTGTTGCGAACCGACAAGGCTGTAGACCTCCAGATTGGCCTTAGGGTATTGAAAGCGTATCTGACTTTCTTTATTCGGCATCTTATGTCCTTGTCTCTCCTCCCATCTTTACGTACAACAAGGTAGACAAACTTTTCAACCTCTGTTTTCCTGGTGCAGCCGCAGTTGATCTAACTGTCTGTTATTGATTGTATGGCCTCAGTTTTTCCAATGTTTATATGGTGTCCGGTCTTCCCAACTTGTGCTGCCACATGATTTAGCTTCTCTTGCACATCCTGTTGCTTTTGTGACAGAAGGCTGATGTCATCTGCGAAGTCCAGATCCTCTAGCTGCTTCATGAAGGTTCATTTGATACCCGTCCTTTGGCCTGTTGTAGACTGCTTCATAACCCAGTCAAACACAGGAAGGAAGATTGTTGGCGCGAGCAAGCAATCCTGGCAGACACCAGTTTTCACGTTGAATGGTTCTGTTAGCTTCCTGACATCTCAGATGACATCTTGGTTGACGCTGTTAAGTGCCTATTGAAAATCACCAAAAACTGCATACAGAGAGGTCTGCCACTCCAGTGATGGTGCGCTTGGTAGCTATGAGGTCTGTGCCCGATTCATCTTGACGGGAGCCTGCCTATTAATCACAGAGTCCCTTGTCCAGGTTGGTCTTCAGCCTCTCCAGCATGATTCTTGTTAAAACTTTGCCCGGGGTGGATAGCAGCATGATTCCTCACCAGTTGCCGCAGGATAACAGCTCTCCTTTCTTTGGCAGCTTTACAAGGTGACCCTTTTCCAGTCTTCTGGAACCTGCTCTTGTTCCTAGATCTTGCATAGGAGTGGGTGCAACCACAAAGTGCAATGAGGTTTTTAATCCCGCAAAGTGCCATCTTATATATCTCTTTAATAAAAGACTAACTCGTAGGTAACCCTCAGCTTGTTAGAAACCTCAACTGAGGATGACAACTGTGAAGAAGATCTGTCTGATAATGGAAATTGATTTTTGTCTAGAATAAGACTTTTTAAAAATGATTGTAGTCTTGAAATAGATTCATAGTTTATAAAGCAACTAATTCTCTGACATGACTTTCAATGAGGCAGCGTTTAAATAAGGATTTGGATGTTGTTTTTTTCAATTAACTAATAATTTCTATTGTTAATGTATGTCCCATTTCAGAGCAACCGTTTGCTGAAGATAGAAGGTCTGGAAAACCTGACTGAGCTTGATGAGTTGTATTTGAGCCACAATGGACTGGAGTGCATAGAAGGCTTGGAGGCTTGTGTATGTACATCATATTGCATCATCACTTCTATTTATCTTCATATTTGGGGGGAGGGGTGGGTGTTGTTTATTTTTTTAAGTCATGTTAGGGGTCTCTATAATAAAGAAATAACAGTGTTGTACACTTTGTGGTTTACATTGAAAATAAACAACAACACACAAAATACACTTTATGCATATGGGCTACATTTGCCATGTATTTTCCTTCAACAGAATAAGCTGACAACATTAGATCTGGCTGGAAACAGAATAAAGAAAATAGAAAACATTGAACAACTTGAAGATCTAGCAGAGTTCTGGGTGAGTTTTGATGATCAATTTGATTTCAAAATAAGCTCAGGAAATATCCTCCTCAATGGAGTCCATCGCTGCAGTTTTTAATACCATGTTTTGATGCATTTGTCTTTTTCTTTTTTTTTTCTATTATTCTATAGAATTTAATATCAGCTCTGACTTAGAAAGCAGGTAAAGTTATGGTTGATAAGAATGTATCTTGATCTCCTGTAAGCGTGACAAGGAGTGAAAGAAAATTTAATTGAAGTTTCTAATTCCTGAAAAGTTTGCTCTTTTTTTTAGATATCTGCTTTTTAATTTTTTGTAATGTTGTTTTTTCACGTGCTCAGTTCAACGACAACTCCGTCGGCTCATGGGAAGAGGTCCAGGCACTGACATCCCTCAAGAAGCTTGAAACAGTTTACCTGGAAAGAAATCCCATTTACTTTGATTCCTCCAAACAGCAGGATCCAAGCTACAGGCGGAAGGTGAAGCTGGCTCTGCCATGGGTTCGACAAATTGATGCAACACTTGCCAGATGATGAGCCTAGGTCATCGTACTTAAACTTTGAACATGTACATTACATTATCTAAATTGGCTTCTCTAGTGATCTTTAGCTGTATTGGGTGTTTCATTCTGCTAAACACTTTTTAGAAAGTCTTCCTTGAGTTGTCTAGTTATAACTTCCAAAGAATGTAGAATAGAAATACATAATTGTACCGGTAATTTATATATTTGTTTCAAAATGTAATCTGCAAAATTTAAGTTTCATTCTGTTGCCTCAAAATGTGTTATGGGAATATACAGTTTTTTTTCTTCTTGGATTAAAAAAAAGAGAACCAGAGAGCTAGAAAATGAGTTCAAGTGTTTTAAAAGGCTAATATTGACATACAGTTGTAAACAATTTGTATATTATCCTGTACTATGGTCATTCAGTAAGAGTAGTATACTGGTTTAGTTTAGGATAATAATATATTTACCAGATTATTCTGTTATTGGTGTTATTATTTTTTTTTTTATCTCCAACTTGTTCCTTGACTAATTTTTGGCAAATAGTCATGAAATATATTCTAGATCTTCAATATTATTGCAAGGCTTTTAAAATTTTTATTGATTTTTTTTTTTATAATGTAGATCATATCATTTGTTTTATCTCCTCAACAAGAATAAGGTGACTGTTGTAATATTTTGAAACTGATAATTAATTTTTTTTTTTTTTTTAGTAAAAATTTCCAAAATAGCAAGATTTTTGTTTACCAAGTTGGAGGGATATGGTCTTGGGCAGAAACTGTAAGGCTCAGAGAAGTATAACCTTCTTTTAATATCTATATTTTGAGATTTTGTATGTAGGTATTTGTGTAAGATGTTATGTATTTTTTTAAATATTTCTATGTGCAAGTCTTTTATTCTATTCATGTAAATCACCTATCTCTCATTGAAATTAATTTTTAGTTTCATTCATGTACATTGGATCAAGTCCTTCCCTAGAAGAGATAAATTGTTATATCTTTGGAAAGAAGATCACTTCTTGTTTTCATTAGTGAAGTTTTTATCATAAAAGCCAGTTTAGGGTGGAAACTAGTTCTACATGTATTACTTTTAGTTTCGCTAAAAAGATTGCTAAAAGATTGTGTATCAATCAATTTTTTTATGTTTCAGAGAGGGTGGGAAATGATTCTTTTTCTATGTCTTTGAAGCATATTGGAGAATAGGTATCATTTTGGTGCTACATAACATTTCATGAATGAAAATATCTGTAACTGTGAAGATTTAAAAGCATGTAAAGTGCTATTTTATCCCCTTTATTGTGCAAGTCAGTTACTGTGAAACTTGATTTTTATTAGCTTAATATTATAATTACCAGCATTATTATCTTTTTGTTTTCATTATTTCCAAGTTAGTGTATAAAAAGAAGCAATCCATTTTGATATGGTTAGGTTTCATAAAAAATTAATGAGCATAGAACAAAGATACAGTGAAAACCTCACAAAACAAAGTCTGATAATTTGATAATTTGAATTTATCATCAACCAGATTTTGACAGAGAATAGGTTTATTTTTTTCTGTTTGGCTCTATTAAAATCATACTCATAATTCAAAGTATTTCTGGTTTGATTCTCTTAATTCGAAGCTGGCACCAGCACTAGGCATTACAATGGTACTACATGTTGTATCTGTCAAGCAGAATCAACCCTTATTGTTACCAAAGACATACTTTTAAAAAAATGGGGTTGGGAGAAGGTTGTTGTACTAAAGAAGGAAAACAGAAGGAAACAATTATATATGCAGCTTTTCAGATAAGGTCAATATCTGTCTACTAAACTTAAGTCTTTTTGGTTCAGGTATGTCCTCTTCTGTAATTTGAATCCTCTTAATTCAAAGTTTAGATCATATCCCAAGCAATTCGCATTGAGGTTCCCACTCTACAACATTTCAGGGGGGATTAAGTTAAAGTCAATACAAACTATCGTTTGATAGGAATTAATAAAATAGACATTTCATGGGTTCCATTAGCATTATAATTTAACAAGTTGTGATGTAAAGGTTCTCACAACCTTTTTAAAATCAAGGATTGTTGTTATTCATGATCTGAAAAATAAAAATATTTCTATTTTGTATTTTTATTTTTTGTTTGTAGTTTTTTTGTATTCGGTATATCATTGAGCTAGGAGAATGGCTTTGACATATTTCTTTTTTTAGTTTTTAGATAATTTAAAACTAATTACTATACATGTATTTGTTACTGGTTGTTTTTTAAAGGTAAAATTTAGTTGGAGCATAAATATATGCATCAGAAACTTCAAAAAACCCAAGTATGATCATTCTAATTTTTCATGATTTAAAGTTTGCAAGAGGATGGATTCTTTTCTCCTTTTTTGTTTTGTTACAATCAGACTTGTATTTCATAGTCTTTCTGCGTCAATTTTCCTTATTCAAACTCAATGAGACTGAGATATAAACTAATCTGGTCTCTTCAATACCACCTCATAACATATTACAGAAATACTGTCTCCAGAGTAGTAATCAATACTTTTAGTTTTTACTAATCATAGTCTCAGAAAGGCTGACCAGTGAGTTAACAAACCAAGGACCGAGCTGATGAACTACATGTATCAATCAAAAGAGGGCCTGTACTAAAATAATGGTACATGTAGTAATTAACAGAAGGGAGGGTTTCTCCATTTTTGGTCACTGCTCTAATTCAGTTATAACCAGGTTATTTTTGTAACTTGAACCCTCTGAATTCAAAGTTGAACCCCTTACTTGTCTATTTAAACCATGGGATAAACCTCTCGGTCACAGCATTGAAGTTCAGTTTATTCCAAATCCAAGTCTATATTAAAATGTGACTGATGCAAAAGAAAAATTGAATGGAATTGTTGCTCAGATAATAATATAATTTTCTATAAAGCCATTGTTTATCGTAACTGGGCATACATAAACTTTTAACCAGGAATGCAAAATTTGGTTATTAATATAGCTCAAGATGGTAAAAAACAAAGCAAATTAACATGTTGCAGGGCTAGTTTTATTTGAAACCAAAACTAAGGATTGTTATGAAAGGGCGACTTGTTGATCTATAGGGGTAGGCTTGGTTGTGTCACTACTCAATCCTGTTATTTTTTTATCCCAAAACAAATTTGCTTTTTGCCATTAACTTTTTAAGCCTGCATGCCCATTCCATGTTTTGAAGGAGGGTTTTAGAAGGATCTATGAAAAGAGGGTTGTTTTTTTTGCGCTATATTTTGTGATTAAAGAGTTATGGAAAATGATTTTGAGCCAGGAAATCATTCGGTAGGCCCACAGATTAACATCGCACCTAAGACTAATCGAAAAGTTGGATTTAGATCCTTAAATATTTTTTATTAGATTAAGTCTTGAATCTTCGGATTGCCCATCTTTATACAGGCTTAACACAAATAAACCCATATATAGGCTACTGGTAGCGTTTCTTAACAAAGCAGGTAGACACAAGGTGCTGATCACTTAGGTTCGTTCTTGGGTACAGAGTATCAGAGCATTGACTTGGGTGGGGCGATTCTCCTCCTCTATCTCCTCAGTGTACTAAAGACTCTTCTTCTGCTAGTCATAGGGCCAAAATTTATAGCTTTATTAACACATGCATAATTAAAAAAACAACAAACAAACAAAATCAGTTAGACCATACCACCTTGGATTTAGTATTCAGTTTGCAATCACACCCAGAGAATAAATCGTTTTTTTTACTAAAGCCTGGGACAGTTTGTGTGTGTGTGTGTGATAATTTTTTTTTCAAATCGTTTTAAATTTAATTAACTTATTAAGTGCAGTGCAGCCACTGGTATAAAAAATGGATCCATTGCGTTCACAATCACATGGTCCGCTATTATGATTAAAGTATAAAAATGCATAATTTTATTTGCCATTACATTCTGAAAAGCAAACACTCTAGTATAATTAGCTCTTGCTGGTTTTATGCTTTCCATTGATGGGCATTTTGATACAAAATGCATGGTGATATAATACATTATAAAATAGGCCTAAAATAATAAACACCAGAGCTGATCACGCTTGTTGTGAATTTTTAAGTCCGTTAAAAAAATAAGCTTTAATTAAATATTATTTCAATTCTCTATATCTCTATTTTTCTGTCTGTTCCTTCTTCCCTCTCATTCTTTGTCTTTCCTATTTCTCTCTCTCCTCCATCGACTATAATGTACTAACACCACACTACTTATTTTCTGTTTTCCGTCTTTCTTTAGCTTCTATCCCCCTCACCACCCCTTTTAATAATATATCATTCACTCTATGCTTCTTTACCCCCTCCCCTTACTTTTCTCTCCCACCTTTTCTATCTCGTCCAGTCTTGGGTTTTTTTGTTTTGTTTTATACCCTGTACCCAGGAACCAACGTGATCGGTCAGTGACCCGCTCTACCTGCTTTGTTAACACTAAAAACAGCAATACTATTGCTAAAGGAATGAGGAATAGGGAGCCTATATAAGGTCTTCCTTTAGTCTAGCATTAGGGGCCCAGAATTGAGAGGTTGCCTGTTCAATATCCGCTTAGGCCTCCTTATTTTTACCCTGTTAGTGTTACTGCTACTTGGATTGGCATTTGTGTGTGATCGATCAAGTGATATACTGATCTAAGGTCTTCCTTTAGTCTAGCATAAGGGGCACCAGAATTGAGGGGTTGCCAGTTCAATATCTGCATAGGCCTCCTCTCGTTTACCCTGTTACTGCTACTTGGATTGGCGTTTGTGTGTGACCGATCAAGTGATATACTGATCTGAGGTCTTCCTGTGTAAGATCTTCATCACAGTGCAAGATGTTAAATAAGAATAAGATGTCTTCTCTGACCAAAGACCAAGGTTCTTTGAATCTGACCGAAGTCTTGGCTGCCGACTGAATTCAAGTTTTATCCTCCTCTATGTCCTGGTACTAGTAGTGAACAGTTTTCGTAAGGCCTGAGCAATGCTTCTGTTTGAGTGAAAAAAGGCAAGATGCAAATTAAGCATTTGCTTGCAGCGTTTAAATTAATAAAATTAACATTTTTGTCCCTTTTCTTTGTTGTTGCATATATAATAAATTCCATGTGGTTGCATTTGGCAGTTTAATATCTAATTCACCATTCAGACATGCATGCAAAAACTCATTGAACACTACTGACATATCACAAAAACTCTTGACAAGTACTTACTATAACTGTTGTGTCTTTTATTATAGTGTAAATAAAATTTTTCAAACAAAATTTTAATTTGCCAAAATACATTTAAAAGGCAGCAAAAGCAAGTGAATCCATCATAAATTAACTCATAGAAAATGAAATCACCTTTAATTAATCACAAGAGTTATATTCAACAAATAGGCCTAAAAAATTGGAGTTGGCAAGAGATAGAAAAAAAAAATTAAAATACCTTATCATTTGTGTGTGTGTGTGTGTGTGTGTGTGTGTCTTTGTTCTAACTAGTTATTACCATTAACTTTTGGGGTAGAATAAATTAAGTTTCTATATTGAGAAATATTTCTTTCAACAAAATTAATAAATGTATCAAAGTATATGTACCTGTAAGGCATACTACTAATACTAGATGAAATCATGTAGGAAAAGAGAAAACGTAAGAACAAACAAAATAAAACAATCCCAAGAATCTGTACATTCTACTTCAGTGGATCATATGCAATTACAACAATTGTCGGAAAAAAGGATTTGTCATTTGTGCTTATGAGTTTATGATGATGATGTGTGGGCAATCTTAATTAACATTAGCGATACAATAATATAGTATGGCCAAGTCACGCACTGTTACTGCCTGAAATATCCCTGTTCTCCACTTCATGCACGGAGGGGAATATCTTTAAATGTTATCCCTAGTATAATTACAAAGCATTTGTTATTAAAGTATGAAAGCCATTTGAATTGCTCCCTCATCCTTCATGACATAGTTATATAGCCATTCTCAATCTTATTGACACAGGTTCAGATTTTGCCAGACACATGAATTTATTTTTCCTGCATTTACTTAATAAAGTAATAGTTTTGTTAAATGTGGGATCCTTACAAAAGATTTATCACTTGTATAAAGACACTTTTTCATGTGTGCAAAACTCAGAAACGATGGCTATCACAATTTTTGTTTTATTTTCTTATCTTAAAATCAACAAAAAATGAAAACAACCATCTTAATTTACTGGCCAAATTGGAGTTGAAGAAAACATTAAGAACAATATTTAACCAATGAAGAATAAAATCAGCAAGTAGGCGGTGCCATCCATTTAAACATTTAAATTATAATGTTGAAGCAAAACAGAAAGTAGCAATATTACAAAGCTACCATGACCAATGTTAACTAAACCATATAAAAAGTCCACTAAAACCTTTTTGGGGAGAAATGTCAAATATCACAGTCAAATAAGGGTTTAAAACGGTTAAAAAATGATTTATTATTAACAGCTGAAGTTCATGATATAATAATATACAAACAATAATTTAAAAGGATAACACATCTTGGATTGACAAGCTAAATGGACACCGATTCTTCTGAAAAACAATTCTTTATCGATCCCTCTAATGTATCAATCATTAATTATAGCTTCACTTACAGGTACAATAGAGCCAGATCAGTTGGAAAGTACATGTATTTATCCCAACAACAAACAAAAAAATGACTTTACTGTTTCCACTGAAAAGATATAAATTAAATAAATCTCACTATACCTTAAGGATAGTAAATGAAAAGTTGATCCCATGCTCTTGACAGATCGTAGGGGAATCAAGATGCAGGTTCTGATTGTGCTAACCAAATAGCATTTTATGGGGTAAATTGCCATACTTTTCTTCATCGCACTTTATTTTTGCCGTCACTCAAGTAATGGTTTCAATTTCCCCATGCTGAAACCGTGAGATATATCTTATTTTATGACAAATGAGATTTTTTATCACTGGACAAGGAATATCACATGCAACCAAACTTGACTATGGACTTACTCATATCAAGAAAGGAAGCGCAATGTACTATTTTTCAAATAAAATATGTCAAACTACAAAACAATAAGGCTTAAATAATAATTCAGTGACTATATCACAGAGGCCTGTATTAAAAAAAAAAAACATGGATTTGAAACAATCAATTGTAAATGATCACAGAGCATTTATTGTGGATAATCTTTTTTTTTTGTGCAAACCAAAAACTAAAATCAAAGCAGACCTATAAAAACTCTGCTATGATGCTATAATTTAGATGGGTTTTTTTCTTTCTTAATACATTGTAGTAGTAATAAGTACATGTACATACATTCCTGTATATAAAAAAAATTGCATAAGCAAATTTTACACTACGGTAAAAGTTAAGCCAAAGGCTTTATCACAAGGCCATATCACAGTGATAGGTGCTAAGCAATTCAATGTATTAATTTTGAAGATTTTAACATAAAACATTTAATTCCATTCATTGTGTACAGTTTGCTATGAGATTTATGGTTGCTCCTTGACACACACAAAATATTTCAATCAAAGTATAGAAAATTGCTTATATTTATGGTTATTCTGGTTATTGTGAATAATAATGTAAATACAGATATTTTTCAACAACTAAAAACTTTAAAGGGTATTTTCTAGGTAACCAGTGCATGAAAATATCTTATCTTGTAGAAAATGTGTACTTACTTTTGAAATAATTAATTTGGTTTTGTTTCATTGTTGATGTGGTGATAAAATACCACTACCACTAATACCAGTGCTCTTTTTGAAATTTCCATATCTCAATCTATTTTTTTTATTATCATTGAAATATACATAATATTAAATTGCATTACACGTGAATAATTCATTTACTCTCATCAAGGCAACTGCCAGTCTCTGCCTGATCTACAAAGTCTTGCAAACCCATGACTATCACTTTACAAAACTCTTGTATATCCTCTACTGGCACCGCACTGATCTTGTGCAGCTGTAGGATTATCTGATGAGGAATTAAGAACGAGACATTATCAACATAAATGCAACATTTGTCTTGTAATATTACTAAAAAAGCTACTTTAGTTTTGATGTTAAAGATACAAACATTATTTGTAAAAGGACCAATTATTAACATAAGACGAAGAGAACAGGATCTAATTTTGGTATTTCTAAACTTTTAAAAAAATGGTCCAAGCACTAGCGATCAATCTTCTCACCTAGTGGGTAGAGCGTTGGTCTCCCAATCAGGTGGTCCTCAGTTCAAACCCATGATTGGTAAAAAAATATATCTGTCTAATTTTGTCCCCTACTGGTTAAATCTGTGTAAGTGTAAGGTGGACACCTGAGACAGAAGTCCTGTCTCCCCGCACTGTCTCATGTGTGGTAGCACATGCAATTGTTAGACGCTTATCTTCGGGCTCATCCACAATACGGCAGATAAAGTGCTGACCTTGTTGGACGATAAGCAACAACCAAACTCACCTGATGCGACAGACTGTCATCATTGAGGTGGACAGCTGCAGCCACAGTCCCCACAGCCAGGAGCATCTTATCACAGGTCACAACAGCTAGCTGTCTCCTGGGGACAGTGCAAGGTGTTTGATTGTCCTATATCAATAATGTCATTAGAAGTTCGATTACCTCTCAAAGCGTTGATGGCTGATCATATGGGCTGTACATTCATATCTGTGGGCCCTAAAGCCAATCATAAATTTGTCATATTTATCAGACTATCTCATAAATATAAACTGACCATGGAACGACATATTCAGCAAAATCCAGGAAACGTGGAACATTTCTATGATTTAACTCTATTGGAGAAAGGTTTAAAGAGGATTTAGTGTCAGAAACTATTGCATCCCAGCAATGGGAGAAGTTAAACGATACAAAGTCTTATTCTACAATTTAATTTTCTTTAAAAAAGACATATGAAAAGAGTCAAAATTGAATCCTGCATCTTCTTCTTCTCTCAAACGACTACATGAGCTGTGTATAAATACAAATTAAGACTATATCATACAGAAAGTTGAAAAGTTTTAAAACTAGGTAGTCCAAACCGAAAATTTTAATAAATCAAACTTAGTTAAAACTTTTAAACTTTAAATTTAAAGTATGCATCTTTGTCTACAGATCACAGAATTATAATTTTTTTTTTCTAGCTAAAAAACTAGCTAAGTTATGGTATGAGCGAAACGAAAACTTTGGACTCCCATAAAACAAAATTGTGTGATATTTCGCATATACAAAACTTTTTGGAGTATACGTAAACAATATTGACAACAAGCTCGATTTTTTCTGGCATCCTCCTTAAAGAATTCCTGAGATTTATTGACATTTTCAAAAAATCACTAAAAATCAAAGAAAAAAGCTACATTTATCAGTCACATACTATGACATAGCAAGCAAAACAATGCTAATTGCTAACTCTACTTAGCTAAAACAATTTTAAAATCAGTTAGATTTAACCATTTTATGGCGCATTTGAAAAGTTTTCACCAAAATTTTACAAGTAATTAATCTAGATACACAAACTTTGATGATATCAATTAAAAGAGCAGATTCGTATCTTTAAAATAATGTATAATATGCCTTGGCTCCATTGAGCTCCTGGATGCCAGTAGCTGTTAAAGACACCCAAACACGCTCGATTGCACCTATCTTTCAAATCACAAAAACAATGGTACAACAAAACAAAAACAAGTAAAAATGAATATTTTTCAAGGCAAAAAGACTGCATCTTTCCAAATATGTAATTTTTTCATTTATATGTTTTGTAGGAAAGAGTTTATTTATATAAAATTAAAAAGTAAAAAATTGGTTTGCAAACCACTGATTTAACTAAATTTGCGCTCAGTTTGAACTACTTAAACATCTGTTAATGATTGATCGCTGTAAAAAGTTTTTTTGAACCTAATGATTGAAAGCAGAAATGCATGTTTCCTCCAAAAATTCTTTTTTTTTTACATTAAGAAAAATCGTTAACCTCGTAAAAAAAAAAGATTAATTTCCTTCACATCTTTTGCCTTGGTTAAGGTAAAATCTTGCTTTAATTGAACAAAATATTCTGCTTCAATGTTGTTAACTTTAACCAGACGAACTCTAATTTGAAAAATTCTATTATTTATTTTTTATCCTGCATCATATCAATGGGATTTTTTAAAGCCTAATAATGTATCAGAATCATAGCCAATCTGGTTAAAATTAACATCATTGGGGAACGTTAATCAGACTGACTATAATTCTGATACTTGTCAAGGTTTCAAAAAATCCTTTTTTTTCTTTCTTCCTGCACTTACTTTTGTTCTTGAGAGGACACCAGTACACCCGCATACATTCTAGCAGTGTTCAGGTAGAGCCTGTCATAAATCTGATGTCTGTTTAGGCAGATTAGAGTCAAGATCTTTATAGCAGTGTCATGGTACACTTTCACGTTGAGCACATCTTTCCCTGCATTATAACCTGTAAAAAATGAATAAAAAATCAAAGCATTAATAGCAAGAAATGCTGTATACTTTTTTTTATGGAAAAGGTGAATGTGCAATCATACCAATACCATGCACAGAATATGTCCAAATTATCAAATTAGGCACAAGGGAGTGCTCTGCGCATCTGTAAAGATACAATGTGAGGTAACCAGCTTAACTTGCTTAAAGAGGTTTTGATTTAGAGTACCCTTAACATAGAAAAACTTCTCTATATTAACTTTTTCTAAAAGAAATATCTAGAAATGCTAGAATTATAATTTTTTCAACTTCGTTCTTGATGCTTCTAAAGACAATATAAATAACTCTAAACTTCATATTCCAACTTATGCCTGGTTCACCTGGTTGCTTCACAGATACAGACAGACAAAAACAGATATTCAGAGATACAAAGAGACAGACATAGGAACAGGCATACAGAGACACAGGCAAACAAACTGACAGATAGAATGTGTAAAAAAAATCTTTACCCAAAATTTCCAATAATATATCTATGAAGTCCAAGCAACTCTCTCTGGACACGTTGTATGAGAGGGTTTTCAGAATTCTCATCTCAGACTGGATTATGCTTTCATTTGAGTAACTGTAGCCGGCTTCAAGGAGACACTTTCGGGCACGTTTCACAGTTATCACCTGGAAATAATTTCACATACATAAAAAAAACAAAAAAACAATTAAAAATATATCAAATCGTTTATAGAAATACTGTGCATGAGCAATACACAAATACTCAATTTTATCACTTCGCATAGATTGTGATTGCTTCCATTTTCTTCACGGTAAGCAATACTGCAAAGAAATATTATGCTTTTGATAAACGATTTCATTAAGTATGAATAAATTATAAGTCCTCTTCAACTACAATCTCGCAAATGTTCTGAGACTTAAATGAGTTAATATATAACAAATTATGATGTATCAAGTATATTTTTCATATCTTTGATCACTCCAGACACTTTCCTATACATTGAGATTAGCATTTTTTGTTAGTGTTTTCTCTTTTAAATATGAGAATTACCAGGGAAAGTGTTGAATTTTTGAAGACTGTTGGATAGGATTTCCGAGTCCCAAATATAGAAAACTATAATTATAACCTTATCAAAATGAAACTAATAATAATATAGAGAACTTTTCCTCCACCATTATCTGCCATACAGTGGTAAATCTAGAAATGTCATCAATCACTGGCATTTACAATGCAAAGTTAATTATGGGTTAATGACAGAAAATGTTAACCTTATAATGTGAGGTAAGCTTGCTTGCTATCTGACAGCAAGACAGAATCCGTAGAAAGGTCTGGTTCTTCACCCTGTCCAAGATACAGGTCCAGTCAGACTTCTTCTTGTTACTGTCCGAGTTTTGAACATGAGAATAAAGATCATTGATGTGCCTTGCCATGAACCTGCGGAAACCATTGATTGTGTTATTCACAAAAATAATTAGTCAGGCAGAAAATTTACTAACTAAAAAAACCCTCAATGAAATGAAATAAGTTGAACTTTAAAGTGAATTCTCTGTGAAACACTTAAGGCTCGGGTATCTTTTTAAAAATGATGTACCCATAGAGCATAACTGTCAATTAATTTGACATAAAATTATCCTCTTCATTAAACTCCAATGAACTATGTCCAGAAAGTGGCAAAGTCAAAGATGATTTGAACAAGTGAATGAAAATTGACAGCCATTCAGTCTTCACGCACAGCGCTCTAAGAGCGAAATTTTAGTTGAGCTATGGCGAGGCGTGTGCGGACATAATTGCCTTATCTTAAGGGGGTTCACGAGGAGGCCACTTGACCTCTCCGTTACGTGCGGCGCTGAGGTCTGTTTCTGAATTTAGTGCCCCCATAATTGATGCACTATATTAATGAGTATTAATAGTGAGCTATCTTAATAATGTCATTGAAAAAAACAACAACAAAAAACGTGTGTTTAAGTATAATAGTTTGAAAGATATTCATGTCTAGATTAGGTATAAAAAGTAGAATAAATGACATTAAATACTTTAACTTTACTTTAAATTATGAACGTCTGCGCCAATTCCGCTTGATAAAAACTTCATGAAATTGTTCTGTACATGTATATCAAACCTGTCACTCAAGTTCATTGTCACTCTTTCACCTGTATTGAGTTATTATTGTGTTGAGTTGGTTTAATGTCCAACATCAGCACTATATAGGCTATATTGTGGACGGACCCCAAGACTGGCGTCTGACAATTTTATGTGCTGCCACACACGAGACAGGGCGGGGATACCATGACTCCTGTCTCAGCCGGTCACATTAAACTGACACCGATCCAACTAGTAGGGAGCGAAATCGCCAGGGCTCAAACTTGGACCTTTTGCGTCGGAAGCCGATGTTCTAAAGTATAAATTTACAGTTTTGGCTACTAGTACTACAAAAATATTTGCATTGAAGCCTTTTTTAGCGCAAACATTTTAGAATACTTGCAAACATTCATATTATACCAGGAATGTTTTTTGTGAAGGAAAATAAAAATAAAAATCATGTTAAAACTTCAATGCATATATAAAAAATGACTTTTTACAAAGTTCCTGAGTCAGGTAGGTGTATCTTTACTCAATTACTGGCTTTCTTGGCTGTTCTTTTCTTTTTTGACTAGGTATACTCATGTTGAGATGAGGGGCGATCTGAAGAAGATGAGACTAAAATCAAATTTGGTCTTTCAACTTTATTTTGAATACCAGTCTCTTGACTGTAGCTTTTGGATAGCTTGGCGACTGTTTTCAGTACCTGGTTTCCCAGCAAGCCCAACACGAAGTGACAATGTTTCAGGAATGGAATGCAGTGGTGTTCGAGAATATGCTGTTTTGGGAATGTTTTTTTTCTTCTTGGAAAATATCATTGTCATATATGTATCAATGACACTCTGACTCAACGCAATCACATCAACAGTCATTGGTTTGCAGGACGATAGAGCTACATGATCTTGGCACAAAGCGTTACTGGGTCTGTTGTATCCATGTCAATATCACACTCTGTGTCTGAAATGAATGGATTATTTGTGCACCCTTGTGTCTGTTTGATTATTGTGCGTCTTTGGTTAAAATACCATCAATGTCTTTTTTGTTTGTGTTAACTGTCTAGTCTAATTGATGTTATCATTCAGACTTTCACTGAGCACAGAGTAACCTTCAAACTGCCTTATCTTGTCTTGGGTGTTCAAGAACAAGCTCCAGTTGCTGACATATTTCTTAACTCATTTGTGAGGCTGACATCAAGTTTTCTGGTTATGCAGAGATCTAAGGCATGGGTCTCCTGTTCAAGAAGCGTGTGGGTTGTTTCAAAACGACACAGAGAAGAATATACAGATAGGGAGGAGCGATAAATTCAATGGTACAATTGAAAAAATTTTCCAGCCTGTTTGATGTCGGCACAACTCTCCTGCAATGCTCGATTTCTTTCGCTGATACCCAAAACGGTTCTATTGTCCAAGGGACCAGATGAGGCTGCATGCAATCGCCGCCTTGGCATCAAGCACGTTGAGGATATGTCCCTTGTGGGCCCGACAACCCTAGCAGTTTGCATAGAAAGTCATAGACTCCATTCAGGAATAGTTTGATCTCCCTAACTTGCCATTCAGGTTTCACCAGGCGTTCTATTTTACGGGCTGTTCAACGATAACAAAAGTCTCTTATCTCCATGAGGGTGGCCTTCATGGAAGCAATAGCAAAATGCATTATTTTAAAGAAGAAAGGGTTAGATCAAATGGAGAATCCAAAATAATTTGGCCAACAATTTATATATTTATATATGTTTCTTTGCCTATAGCAACTGTGAAATGAGCAAAATTAACATAAATCTTTTCCAGATATCAAAAGACATATTTAACTGCATGGTTATGTAAATACCACACACATATAAAAACATATTTAAAAAATAAAGTTAAAAAAAAAAAAACACTTTATAAGTTGCGCTTAAAAATATCCACACACATACTATTCTAGAATCTCAACTAATAGGCCCAAAAACTTACAGTTTTCATGAATATAAAGACAAAATGTAGCATTATCGATTAATAGTGGTTCTGTTCACTGATGATCAACAGATAATGATATTAAACATGCATAACTTCGTTGATTTTTGCCCGCTAGCTAGGGTCAAACTCAGGTAAACAGCGTGCGCCTGGCCTGAGTGACTGGTGTCCCTTGGGAGGCGATTTATGACCCTGATGCTGGCGTCCTGCTGCTCAACTAAAATGCACAGAATTGCGCGTTTTGTAGCGTTGTGCACGATAATGGACATAGAAATTTGTATTATTTTATTTATATTATTTGTAATAGGGATCAAATTCAACCGCTACCCACTTAAGTGGTTAAGAATCGAAAAAAAAGTCAGAATATCTAATAAAAATATAGGGTCAGTCTGAGGCTATTATCGAATGCAACGCTTTACGAAGCCCTTTGCCCTCAATTTTGTTTCACTCTGCCTCTAGTTTGTCGCACAACTGTGTGTTAACACTGCAATTGTGACCACCTAGCCTAATCGGGGCCAAACATCAGATTTGTCATTTAAGCAAGAACACTTATCATAGTTTAATTATAAAGGCCCCGGCATGATAACATCACTGGTTGCGGTCAGGGCAAGTTGCCATGGTCTGGCATTTTATTAAAAACATTAGCTTGCATAATATTTTGGATAAGCGTTGTAATGTACAAGTCTTTGACTACTCAAATCAAAATTTCAGGGAATACAATGTCCATAGCAATGTCTTAGCTCCGTAGCTGCTGTAAAGCAACTTGGGTAGATTTCTCCAGGACATTGAATACATTTTCTCTCTCTTTCCTTCAGCAAATTTACATTTTTCTTCTCCTCCCTCTGCGTTCATTTTAAATATGCCCAAATCTTTTAAATTTTTAGTTTGGCCTCTTCATGAAAAAGGCAGTCTTTGTAGGGTTTCCAGGGTACCCCATAATTTTTGCACCAGTGCTCTGAAGGCCATATTGTTTGCCTGAGCTGGGATAAGAGTGGCATGCCATGAGGACATGTTCTGGACTTTAGAGATGTCTCCGCATTCACAGAAAGGATTGCTGTGATCTTTAATTTGTATATGTGTGCATTTAGTTGGAAATCTCCTATTCAAGTCGAAAAATTGTGGTCTGCTGACATCGTGGGAGATAATGTATGCCATCTTTTAAATACAAAGGGTTTGTTCCGGTTCTATGGGAATTTTTATATGTTGCTCTTAATAAGTGTTTTAGTCTCTTGGAATGATATTTTTGTCAATATAAACTACGTTTGAAGAACCCTCTTTGGCAAACATGTCAGCTACCTCATTTCCTGGCAGGCCACAGAGAGCTGGAATCCTTGTGCAGGGCTATGTGATTTGTCCTTGCTAACGAGTCTAAATTTTGTAGGATTGTTTCTGTCATATTATCTTTAGCTCCAGTTTGAATAGACAGGAGGTCTGTCTTGATGGTGTTATTATTATTTAGAAGTCGGGTGGTTGCTTCCTGGATTGCATGGAGTTCTGCATGGAAATTTAATCCCAGTTTGCTTGCAGGAAAAAAAATGATTTTCAAATGATCCATCTGGAAATTACAATTCCTGTGCCTCCATTTATGGTTGCATTTTCAGGCGAACCATCAGTGTAGACATGGTACCAGGTTTCAGAGTGATTATTCTCCTGTATATACTTCAGAGATATAAATTTCAGGATAAAATCTGCTTCCAGATGTTTTTGAATCCATGAAATTTCTGCAATAATTTTGCATATTTTGGGTATGATATGATCTAAATGGATTTAGGAGCTCAATTGTGTCTTCTTTAAATGGATTTAGAAGCTCAATTACGTCTTCTTTTTGGGTTAGGATGTGGGCATAGCTATCTGACATTGATTTAGCCGTGTTTTTTTTTAACTAGAACTTTTGTGCTGTAGGAATTTAGTTCTGACATGTTAGTGGGCATTGGATGGTGTTGCAAACGTTTATATGTTTCAGCTTGTAAAACAATCTTTCCCTACCGTATCTCCTTCAGATTTTGCATACCAGCAAAACTTTCAATTTCCACCATTGGTGTAGACTTAGTGCTGATCATTCTGAGACCTGCATTTTGTTCTTTGTTGAGCTTTTCAAGTTGTGTTGTGAAATTACTATGCAGATGGTTTACTGTACCTGTCAAATAAATCTAGTGCTGCAAATTTTGTTTGGTGGGGAAGTTCAAATCGTTCACACATCAAAAATATGCATTGCGCCCAATGACCATGATTAAAGATATTCTGGGGGGAAAAAAAAGATTTAGAATTTGTTACATTAATAGCATTGCTGTAAAAGAATTTACTTGTGGAATGTGTCGATGCTTTTTTGTCACTGGTAAAGTTGATTTTATCATTCAGAGCTTATGAACGAATAAGATATGATATAGATTGCAATACTTCATTGATCTATGTATCTGTGCATTAAATACTCCAATCAAGGTTTTAAAAGGCGACACCAAAATATAAAAATAAACATCTAAAGATGAAGACATTTTTTAAAGTCAATTATAATTTTTAGACAATGTGTTTATTACAACTAAGAATACAGTGAAAAAAATGGACTACTCAACATAATCTCACGATCTAGAACAATTTTGGGGACTCAAAAATAGGGAAACATTCTGTAGAAGCCTTTTTTAAATCTACTAAAGTTATAAATCTATGGATCTAGATCATGATACCCATCCAGTGAGCATAGATTTTCAAAATGAAAATGAGACGTAGATTCTACTCTTACTTCAGAGATTTCCTTCGACTTTAATGTCTCAGAGTTCATCACAGCCATGTTAATTAACCAGTCTTGGAGTATTTCAGAATTTGTTCCATTTTCCTCATTGTTAAATAAAGGTTCCACAGGCGTTCCGAAAATGCCCTCACATTTTCTTGATTCATTGAGTGGCATTTTTAAATTGTTTAAATCTACTTTAGATAAGCCTATCTAGAATCTACACTAGATCTAGTAAATGGTTTTTGTTTTCCCCCTTTTTTCCTTGGTTTTATTATTATTTTTTTTTTTTAGATTAAGAACTTTATCTAGATCTAGATATAGAGATCTAGATCTAGCAACTGTTGCTTTCAAATTTGGGCACTCTTTAATCTGGATTAATTAATTTTAATTTTATATCTAAATAGATCTAGATCTAGAGAATCTAGCTTTTTGAGTTTATATCTGATTCTTGATATATCTAGGTTTTGTGACCAGGTTAAAAATTTAATGTTAATAGATAATTCTAGAGTTGCCCTGAGTAGCCTACTAAAATCACCCAACTTCCCAAACCTGTTGGCTGTTCAGCGCTGACTGAGTGACTGACTGACTGTCACTTTCAGTGACTAAACGGTCCTAAACCTGCTGAACGTGAAGACGGTGAAACCAAACTTGTACCGCCCACAAACTTTCGAGTTCGACGGACGACAATGAACACAATGTGTGATTTCCTTTATTAAAGAGTGTTCCAACAGTCATCAAAAGTGTCGTCTTGGTCGTATTTCAGATATTTTATTTGAATCGACAAGCCATGCCCTGCTATGTACACTTAAGATAATTGTCCAGAAAGATTAAAAAATTACTAATTAATTTTTGTGTTGTTAAACGACACCTTATGACTTGAATATGTGTTTTGAGCCTAGTATAGAGTTAATAGTTAAGATAAGATTAGATAAGATAAGCCTTTATTATCACATAGGGAAATTTTTCTTTGTCGAACAATAATACATTTGATTCAATATCACAACACCAGCTGTACATGTTTGAGATTTAAAAATAAAACATAATAGTTATGATAATAAAATAAAACAAGCGTTTTACATTCTCATGTAAAACTGTTGAAATTATACACTGCCGAACATACATAATTCTTATTTAAAAACACACACCTCTTCACGCATATACAAGAACACGCATAACACTGCATACACAAGTCCTCTAAATATGGCGTTGAGTTAAGTTGGTCCAACGCCCAGCGTCAATACTCATTAGACTATAATGTGAACGGATCCCAAGACTGACATCTGACAATTTTTTGTGCCGCCACACACAAACAGAGCGGGGATACAGGGGACGAAATTGGACACATCTGCCGACCATGGGACCCGAACCGCGGTTCTTCCGACTCGGAGACCAACGTTCGCCCCCCTCGAATTATAGCAATTTTGCAGGAATCTAATGGATGCTGGTACAGACGAGTTTTATATCTGTCTGTTCTTCCTTTGTGATGTTTCATGTTCACTATGAAGAGGGTGGTTTATGTATGTTATACATTTAGCTTTAGTCATTACTTGTAATAATGTTAGTAGTAGTAGTTGTAGTTGTAATTGTAGTAGCAGCGGCAGCATATACTACTTTTTTTTTAACCCATTTGAACAAAAATTTCAATCCATATATTGTTAACGTAATGTTATACATGTGTAACACAATGTTACGATTGGTTATCAAACCCACAAAATATTTAATTGTCGCTGCTACAAGCAATTACTTTAAACCGCGGCATGTATATTTCATTTATTTTTGTTTCGTTTGTTTTATAAAATAATTTTTGCCAAATTAGATTTATTTCCTGAATATGTATTGCAGAATTTTTAGATTTTCAATCCTCAAGGTGAACATTTAAAAAACTGTTCTTTGTACATGCAACATTTTTTTTCTTTTAACTTTTTCAATTCAAATAAAGAATAAAACCTTTTATTTTGAACAGACACAAACACACAGATACTTAAACTTATACACACACATAAGAACAATGAGTGCATTTTCAAGTTTTCAAGCTGGTTTATTAAAATATTGCCTGCATCAGGAAAGCTGATAAAGGGAGTTATAGCAAGAGTGCGAGTCAGCAGATGAACTGATCATGAGTACAAAATTGCACAAGAAAAAAAATATCTATTGAAGAATAACAAATAAATGCAAAATTTGCAATGATTAAAACATTGGAAAATGAAATAGAAAAGAATGCACTGATGATGCACACATAAATAGTAATTAAAACATTAGTAAAGTACTTAACACACTACATTGAATAAAAATCAATAAGTAATTGAAATTCCTATCAATTGATATGCTGTAGTTTTAACATCTATTGTTTTCCAGTTAAAAATTATAATGATACCCAGATTAAGTGACTTAAATGTTTCTTGAAATTTGAGAGAATTTAAACAGCGAAAAGAAAAGTTTATCTTTTGGATTATCATCCATATTTAGTTAATAAACAAAATTACCCGTCAGAAAAGTCTTTTCACTCCAAAGAGCAGAATTAATTTGAAGTCTGCAAATGTAAATTTCATTTAGCATCATGGGCATTAAAAGTAATCTGTTATTTGCTTTTTCTGAATAAATGTGGTATATAACTTAAGAGTTAGTTTGGTGTAAAATGAAACATATTTTTCAAAATCAAAGCCAATGCCTATTAGTTGGTTTTTACAATTTGAACTTTTATACGGAAAAAAAAGAAGTTTAAAAAATGGCTTGTATTCAATTACATTAAAAAGAAAAAGAAAACGTGCAAACTGTATACAAATTATAGAGTTTTACTGATGGAGAAAAACTTATAGAATGAAACTTTTTATATGAAGCATCATTGAATTTAAAATTTGTATCATTTGTTCCATTTATTCTCCTACAGCAAATCAAAATATAGCAGTTAACAAAATCTCAAATGCAAATTGAAAAAACAAACAAACAACAAAAACAACAAGCAAGAGTTTGGCATTTTCAGGAAAAGGTAAGCTTTTTCAGAATTTTTAACTGCGTGAGTAGGCTGTAGAGGATTACATTTCATTTCAGTTTGCAATGTCTTTCGAACCTTTAATATCTAAAAGATTGAGCAATGACATACATTCCAAGCATCAAAGTCACAGCAATGCAGTGAGTCTTCAATGTACTGAAAGACAGGAATGATTGAAAATTAAGGAATGTCCCTACATTTACCCACAAAGGGAAAAAATCCTTGCAGAGTGAAATGTGCAGGGTGAAGGCTGTGAACATTTGTGTAGGGGTTAAGACTTTGTTCGCTCCACAAGTAAAAATAAGTCCCAACCCTGGAATTCGAGCTGAAAATTATATAAATGGTGGTTGCATTTCAACCTTCTGCAGACAATAATGTGTATTTCAAATGTTCTACCAAAGCAGTACTTAATTTAATATCTAATATATAGAATTTTTATTAAAAAATACAATGCACATGATTTTAGTTGCAAGTTTTTGTTGTTGTTTTTTACGCTAATGTACTGAGACAGATGTTAGCTGGGAGAGGGACTATAACACTTTTTAATGTAATTATCTATAATGCATCTTGTACGTTTATTGTTACAATAATTAACAATCTTTGAATTAAGATTAAATGCCATGAATTAAATGCAAAATTTGTGCATGATCTTTAACACGCGGAAGCAATAACTTCATCATTTAGGATGCACTTGTGATAATATGACCACAAGAAGTACAGAAAAGAAGTCAAGACGAAAAATATTCTGAATAATATTTATCAGAACACAATGGTATCTATTATTTTTTACTTTACTTGGCACATTTCATATAATAGTCTATTAGACAAAAAAACGAGAGTTTTATTTAACTGACATTCCTATCCTGTTTGAGGACATGAAAGAAAACTTTTATGTTTGAAAATTACAAGAAGTCCAAGAATTTGTGCAAGTTTAAAATAATTGATAAGCATAATTCGTACAATGCATTGAAAAGCAGCTAATTCATCAGCTTCAAATATATGAAAAATAAAATGAATCAAGAATAATTCCCTTCTACATCAATTGAAATTTAATTTAACTGATCACTGCAAACCTGTAAAAATTAAAATCACAGCATGATTTATTGTAAGTAACAGAAATTAAACTTTATTTCAAATAACAACCTAAACAAAGCTGGAAAGAACAAAATTGAATTTCAAAGATCAAAATCTTTATTCCCATTTTTAAACAGACTACCCCCCCCAAAGGTTTTTGCTGTCTGACAACTCTAGAAGAGGGGGGGGGGGGGGGGGGGGGGGGGGGGGGGGGGGTTACAGTACTACAGTACTCTTGAGCCAGTAAGCAAACCAAGCAGCTTAAATTTTACAAACAGTTTGGATCTACCTGAATGTAGGCCTAAACAAGGGCACTTGCATGTCAGTGAAAATTGTGAAATTGTGACTGTGTTTTATGCATTTTTCGAGTTAGTCCAACATTCTAAATAACAACTTTATGGAAAGCTAAATTTGAAATGTTGGACTAACAGAAATTTAGCATTATGTTTGTTACTTAATTAAATGTTGCCTTGCTGGCAATGAAATGTACCTGTTCTGATAACTGAGTAAAATAGAAGGCAACTACTAATTTTTGCTAGATCTTTAAATGTGAAAAAGCCAATTTGGTCAGGACAATACAGCAATAAACTGAACACAAACATTAAAGAACCACGTTATCAAGATTGGGTGTGCATAAAAGTTAGACAAAAGCAAAATCTCAACATATCAAGGCAAAATGTTAAAAAAAACAACAACAACAACAAAACCCACTATTATTTGGTTTTACATTAAAATAGTTATTGATCAAAATTTTCAACCCCTAAATTGTGTATGAATTAATTCTAGAAAATCAAACTAGTATTTGTTAAAGATTCATAAGCTTTAACTCAGACAAACCACAACTCATAAACACACTTTTTGCTTGTGTTTGAAAAAAAAAAAGCTATAAGGCAACATTATAACCAAGATAGAAGCACTGAAGTTAATTAGGTAATAAATACTGCCCATACACAAAATGTGTCTTCTTCCTAACAAAGCATTCTCAGCCATGGATATCCACTCTAACTCTAAGGGCACTTTCTTATATATACCCATGTTGCATAAAAACTTAATAATTTATTTAAAAAACAACAACAAAAAACAGATAGAATAATGTTCTCAAGACTAACAATAGATTTACAATATTCACAAAGTTTTCTTTGAAAAACAATGCAGAATAACAAAGATATGATTCCATAACCCTTAATTTTCCAGTTTGATATAACAAAATACACTATCTTGGCTATTGTACTATGGAAGAGGGTTTACTAGAAAGTTTGGCCAGTGAAGAAAGTTTTACCAAATTTCGAAAATATTAACTCTTAGTCTTATTTAAGACTTGCAAAATAAAATCCCCACATAATATGATTTGAAAGACAAATTTTATCATTAGATTTTGAGCCACTCTTCCTTGCCAAAGTTATGTAAGAACATAGAATCGATCTGGATTCATGAAGTTTTGGGTTGAGAGAGGTAAGATCATACGAATTAAAAGTTTCCAAAACTACACTTAAGTCTTGTTTGTAACAGAACAAACCCCACCACCATTTCCCATTCCCACTAGTGGCTACATGTAACTGATAATGACCCTAAAGTCCATTATTTAAAAAAGGAATGCATGATTTAAACAGGTATGGTTTTCTTACAATATTGCAGTTAACAAAATCATGACAACTTAGATAATTTTGTTAATTTTTTAATTTTCAAGAGAGATTATCTGACTACTGGCTTATTCTCGACAAGAGATTCAAGGAAATTGTAAAATTTGTATGCATGGCCATATTATATTTAGGGCTATGTGAGATAAATTCAAATTGAATTTACAGAGACTATAGATCCATACATGTTTACAAAGGCATATGAGTTGAACAGTTAAGAAAGAAACCAGCCCATAACAGCTATCTTGATTCCTAATACAATTCTTCACTTAATCAGTGATAAGCAAGGCAGCATCAAGGGTTGTTGCCTCCCCATGTCCTGTGTAGATTGACGATAAAAGAAAAGCAGTTTGAGTTAAAGTTTATACTGGGTGAGTATATTGTGTGTCGTTCCTTTATGTCCCTCTCTTTGTAGGAGAGCAGAGAAATGTAAAATAGGAGGTATTTAATACAATAATAATGTTATCAAGAAGAAAATCCCCATGGCAAATGAGACCATATCAGTTTTTAAACATCAACCTTGAGAAATTCTTTCAACCTCTTATCTTCTACTGCCTCATCAAACGCAGCAAAATCCTGAGGAGAAAAAAGACAAATTTTTAAAGGCAAAACAAAGCTTTTGAGAAAGCTAAGTGTATCTGAAAAAATTTCTTCAATTTATGTCTCTTTATCATGTAACTTAACTCTCAGAATTTTTTTTTAAAGAACACAATGTTGATCAATTATACACTTCAAACTGGCTAAATGGTTTAACAAAATAAAAGTCGGACACAAAACCAGCACTAGTTTTTAACAAAAGCAGTAAAGTTTTACCATCTTTGTTATAATTTACATGAGTCGTAAGCTATTAATACTTTTTTTTAAATGCCATCCGTTTTCTTGCTTGAAATTTTTTTTCATTTGGCTTGTAAAGGAAGACACATAGTAATATATAAAATAGTATGTGTAATAATACAAACAGTGACAAATTGACAGTAATATCCACGTATTCTTTTTTTTTTAAATCTTTGCATCTAGAGATATAGTATACATTTTACATCCAATGGTGGTAGCAGAAAAATTTAAAAAGCCTGTGAACCCCCCCCCCCCCCCCTTTTTTTTTTCCTGAACATCTGATGTTGGATTCATATTAATACCAGCTGAATACTCCCACCCCAACTCACAAAAGTCATTAATATTAGTGTGTTTTTAACACTGACAAAGTCACTCCAATGTCCCCAAAAATGTATCAGTGTACTCTAACGTTTCAAGTTCACACCTTTACAATTATAAAAAGCTGTACCCAGAATTATCATGATAAGATTTTAAATATTCACAACCAGCACACATTTCCTCAAAATACTCACCCCACAATAATCCTCTCCATTGGCAATTTGAGGAGCGAGGGCGTCTGGCTTACCCACAATGTCTCTCATTCTCTGTAATTCATCCCGGCTAGCTGAGACATCAACCAATTCAAATTCTATCTTTTGACCACTGAGAACATCCTCTATTGTCCTTTGATTCTTCTTTCTCTGAAATTTGAAGATGCAATATATTTTAATTAGTAAGAGGCAACCAGACTGTTAGTCCTTAAGGAGTGGTCCAATTTATCCATTATACATGAATGCCACATAAAATTATTATAAAAAATGATGCAAAATAATGTTATGGAACATTTTAAGTCAGATTTCATAAAAAAAAACCGAGTTCATTAGAATTCATCTTCAAGCACTTTGTATATTTGCTTGTGAGTGCCTTACACAGAAAGTAGCACTAGCAGTATCACTCTGTGGATGTTTTTTCTTCACTTCTCAAATTTGTAAATAAGATTGAGTAAAAGTAAAATGACCCTCTGCATTCCAGAAGAAACCAAAACCTTCTTTACAGTATTGTAAATGGGTATGTACCTATGTCAGTATGTGGAAGTATTTATTGGTTACATGTAAATAGAGAATTTTTAAAAGTCTACATTTATAGATAGATTCAACAACCATAATATCACATCATGTCAGAATGAGTTTTTTCATCCACGCCACCATAATATAACAAAATTGAGAGTATGTGACACGTACCAACAAATAAATTAGTAAATATAAACATCTATCTAAGGATACTATAGAACTACTCTAGTTAAATATTTAATTAAGAATGGATTTAAGAGGGTTTCTGTATTATAAATGATCATTTTCTAATAAAACGTTGATCTTTGAAAGATATAGATCTAGGCAAAAAAGAATTTCTGTATTTGTTAGTACTGGCCATTGGCATCCTAAATGTTCCACTCTGTAAAAGTCTACTGAGGATGTGTCTTGTCATTGAGTATCTGTTTCGTCTTGCTCTCAGTGCATTGTTTACAAAGTGTGTCGAATTGACTTATCGCCTTCCAACAGGAGAGTGTATTTCTAATTTTTTTAAAATAAAAATGTCTGTATTCTTTATTCTTTAAGAACCCAGCACTAGAAGATAAAAGCTGCATACATGGTGGAGAAATATCAGTTGACGTCAAACTTAAAATACTTTCTTCCCTCTTCGCATGGTTTTTAAAAGCCATCTCAAGGCACTTCAAGAGGTTTAAGAAAAGTTTTAAGGAGATGATGATAGCTAGCTGGACACTAAAGTTAGTTAAGTTTTTAGTTTAAGCCTCTTGATTTCACTTGGAACAGAGGGCCTCGGCAAATCCCCTACATCGAAATCGCTTGTGGCTGGTCCTCTTCAGCAATTGCAATATTACCAACAGCTTTTATCTCGACATTGGTGCTTCACCGCGAAGTCTGCTTTGGACGTCTAACCTTGCGTTTTACCTTCAGGGATTCCACTCCAGGGCTTGCCTAGTTTTGTCGGATACAGGCTAGACATTAAAACCCTCCCTTCAAAACGTCTGACTGAGAATCATTGGTATATATGGATGACTGAAACCCCTCAATTTGCAAGAGTACCAGTTATACACTTTTGCTTATTGGTTTGTAAACATAATCTGAAAAAATGCTCTCTTTACTTCTTTACAATGTCCAGGCCTGCTCACCAAAGCTTGCTGTATCCAAGTTCAGCCATTTCTATGTCCAGTGAAACCCAAGCACAAGTAATAGACTTTACATAGTAGAAATAACGGGAATTCTTGAAATGTCCCGCTGTAGCGATGGTTCCGTTGTAAGTTACAAGCACAACCTTCAGGCCTATAGATCTAAATCTAGATCTAGATCTTGATAGAATAAATGAAGCCTTAAATTTAATCAAGACTGGCGTAGTTTTAGGTTTTTTTTAGACATTTAGGAACGTGCTGATCTGTAAATTTTGGGAACTAGAATCTAGATTCTACATTAAATACTGCTAACTCATGTTCTTGAATAATTAGATTATAGGCCTAATGTTTCACTTACTTCCATGTCCGAACTGATAGCGCTGATAAATACGGTAACTTTTCCAGACATCTTTCGAGGGGAATAAAAGCCGGTTGCTACAAGCCTAACTACTAAGTTACTCCTTTCACCAACGTTGGTTACTTTTTCTACTTACTAGATCTAGATCTAGATCTCTGTGATTAGAAATGTTATTTTGTGGGTTGAAATCTTGACAAAATCTAGATTCTAGATTAGATACAATAACCGGCAAAACAAATGACAGAGCAAACAAGGAAGTGACTGGGTGTAGATTGTAGTAAAGTGGATTATTCGTTTCGTCGGAACTCAGATTCATACATTTCGAACATTACGGTTCGATTCCTTTGAAAACGTGGCATTTATCATTTTATTGTGGATGTTCCCGAGAGTTTTTTTTTATTGTTTGTAATTAAATAACTCGACATGTTTGTTATTAAACAAAAAGAGGTGAAAAAATCCGAATTGATGCCTGCATTTTCACATTTTCATATTATTTGAACAAAGATTTAAATAATTTTGAAGTATGATTTTGTTTAATAACACCACATGTATTTTCCAAGTCAGGATTAACAAATATTGGGCAAGCTTTTCATTTAAATGACAACGAAAATGTTTTCAAGTACTTATTCACAGCCAAAGTATGCCCATATATCACAAATCAAGACATGCCCTCATGGTTTAAGTGATCCATTTTTTTTAAGTATGTAAAACCAAACAGATCATGGTGGAATAATATCTTCTAAAGATAGAAATCATCGCCTCGTTTGAAATCTATGTGGAAGTAATTGAAGGTTACGTGCTAGAAGTAGAACAACGTGGTTCAAAAATAAATCTATGTTTAATCTTAAAATTCAAAAAATCTTCTTAGACGCGGACACCTCCTGAACTTCGAGCCTTTCACAAACAACTGAACTGTCAACCCATTTGAAAAGTAATTATGTCATAGTTTTAACGGCCCACACCCCCAGAAGGACCATGGGCATAAGTGCCCAGACATCTGGGGACAAATTATACTTCTTTCGCTATAATTAATAGTAGGCATATATCATATAAAATACTGACAACATTAATGCTAACCCCGCGTATTCTCTATGTAGGCCTATCAATCATGAAACATTGCCAGGCGTTAGTTTTGGGATTCTTCCAGGAGATAAAGGTTGCCTGGCCAAATGTTGACAGTAACGTTGGAAAACCAATTAACCGAATACAAAGTCTATAGTAGATTCGGATCAGCAGATTCGACTTCCAGGCAATGATGCCCGTTGGTCAACTTCAAGAAGAGATAATAATGTCATTACTGGGCGTTGGTAAACAAGTCGTCCCCAACCTGTTTTCAGTATACGGTGGCGTAAGCTTTTTTTTCTTTTATTCCAATCATTTAGCTTCTGTTAATGAACAATTGAAATAAATTATAATAATCAATCGTTTATTTTTAAATATTAAAAGTGACAAATCCAATCCGAGAACAATGTTTGCTTCGTTAAAGAGCAATAAAAACAGATGATATCAGGGTAAACTAACAGATAGTTACAATTTGACATTCACAAATCAGCGGTCATCAGCCGACGCCCCTAAATAGCACTATAATTCTATTTAACGGGAACCCTAGACCAACGTCTGACAATTTACGTGCTGCCACACGGAGAAAATGCGAATATACCGTGGCTCTTGTCAGTCACTTTAGTCTTCATAATATACACTGATTTTTAAAGAAATGTAATCTTTAGTCAGATAAAGTAAGTCTCTCTCCAAGTTAAATACTTCCTAGTGAGCAGTCCTTTAGATTATGTGTATAGGTGGCACCTTGCAAATTGAGGGGTTTCAGTCATCAGGTTCATAATCATATGCACCAATGATTCTCAGTCAGACGTTTTAAGGGGATGGTTTTAATATCTAGCTGGTCACAATTAAATGTACACTGTAGGCCTTACTGATCCTTACTAGGATGGGACGAAACGTCACAAATTTTTTGAACATTTCGAACCGCGACCCCTTCCCTTCCCGAGAATAAACTAGCATAAATATGCTTGTCCTTGTTGCTTAGGTTATTCTTTTAATTCTTTCTGTTTATAATCAACATCGCCATCATGACTATTGTTCTTGTTGTTGATGTAATCATTATCATAGTTGTAATTATTGCTTAACTACTGCTGCTTTTTGTGCTTTTTTCATGTTCTTAAACCAATTTTCAGGATTCGTTCTGCTACTACTACGACTCAGTTAAGGAAGGTGCGACCTTTAGACCAATTCGCTTCCAGAGAGAGAGAGAGAGGGAGAGAGAGAGAGAGAGAGAGAGAGAGAGAGAGAGAGAGAGAGAGAGAGAGAGAGAGAGAGAGATTCGTATTGGGAGAAACGTGCAGAACGACGAAAAAAAAAGTGTTTTCTTTTGGTGTATTTACATCACTTACCAGCAACTAAACTTTTTAACGGATGAGTTGAGTTGAGTTGGATTTGTTGTTTAGCGTTCAACCAAGCATGTATTTTTACTCCCAATCATAATACCTATACATTTACTGCCAAATACGTATTTTTAGAGTGATACAAACAAACGTACTACATACGCATTGTACGGTCTGGTTGGCAGCTATGTTAAATAACTCCTAGAGATGAGATGATAGCTATGGTTGTCCAGACAACATGAGCATATCATGCACGTTAAGAGTTGAAGCAAGGAGCTGCAGGTTGGTGTCACAGAAACTAAGAAACTTACATTCTACTCAGTCCTTCTCAAAGCATGTTTCAGACATCAAAGGCCGACTCAAAAGTGTACAAAACTTTATTAACTCTCAAGGAAGTAATGGCGTCAATTTAACCCAAGGGTACCATCATAATGTGCTTTTTTATTTTAGCTAATGAAATAAAGGAATCTAAAAAACTTGTTACCTTAAACTTCTTGTTTGAATAAAATGATGATTCGGGGGTGAGATATATAGTGATTTAATAAAAACAAACCTTAAAACTAGACTTCAGGATTATACAATTTAAAAAAAATTCATAAAGATCAAACGATATGTTTATTTAAAACAGACTAAGTTTATATGTATATATATAAACTATATCAACATAAAAAAGAAGCAACTATAAAGGAATAAAAAGTTGAGATCAAAACTTTAATATCATTATCAACATAAGAATAGTTCAATTAAAGCCAGTCCTTGAACAACTACAGGTGGCATAGCTTAATGTAAGATTTTTTTTAAATTTATAAAGCTATGCCAGACTAGTTCTTAAAAAAAAATAGCAGTGACTGTTCAGTTTGATCCTGTTCTTGTATTCTGTGACTTTTTCGAATTTCCTCAACTTTAACACACTGAAGATTTAATACAAATATATTGGGGGAGTGGAATATAAACACTTTAACTGACAAGAAATGACATCCTCTCCAACTATATCTTCCAGAGCATAAAATACATTAAGATACATTGATGGTTTTCTTACGTCTAATAGAAGGAACTAAGCTCTATGATGTACTATGTATACTAAAAAGGTTAGAGTGTAGTGAGCCAAAAAGTGAGATATTTGTTCAATATTCAATTTAGCTCATTTTTTTTAGTTACATGCTGTCACACATAGACAGAGTGGGGATAACAGGACTTCTGTCTAATAGAAGGAACTAAGCTCTATGATGTACTATGTATACTAAAAAGGTTAGAGTGTAGTGAGCCAAAAAGTGAGATATTTGTTCAATATTCAATTTAGCTCATTTTTTTTAGTTACAGGAGCACAAATTGAGGAGTTGGAATCTATGACCTGATAGACTTCTCTCCAACCTTACCTGTATATAAAATGATTTGGTTGGTTGGTTTCTTAGTGTCCAGCGTCTGCAACTAGGCTATATTGAGGACTGTTCCCTAGACTAACATCTGACAACTTTACTTCCTGCCATAGATAGGAGGGACACCAGGACTTCTGTCTCTGCCGGTAATACTATACTGACACCAACTACCCAGCCTGACGGGAACAAAGCTGCCTGATCAGGGATCCAACAGGGGAACTCCCGATTAAAAAATGTGCACTACCTCATGGCTGGTTGTGTCGCTGTCAGTATAATGTGACCGACTCAGACAGGTCCAGGTCTCTCCGACCTGTTGCAATATTTAAAACTGTCAGACTTCAGTCTTGGAGACCATCCACAATATAGCCTTCATAGTGCTAAAATAGGACGTTAAGCAATGAACTCAACTCAACTACCCCATTGAACCAATTCTAGCCTGATTTTTCACTGCCCATAATAAAAATAATGGTCCACAGATTTCATACAGCCTAAAAACATTTTCATAATAATATCGACACATTAAATAGCAGGTTTTTTTCTCTCTCATAACATTTGACAGGCTTGGTTATGACTTATATATACTGCACTAAAACACCATAAAACACAGTATAGTGGATTGGATGACAATTATTTTTTTCACTCGGGAGAGGTTTACATTGGGCATACCAAATACCAACTTAGGAGATGATTGTTTAGGTCAACAATCTAGTCAAACATTCCTGCCCTATACAGGATCTATCTATTTATTGCTGTGTTTAAAAAGACATCACCTCGTGTGTTAAAACTAGGTAGATTTTTAATTTTCTCTTACGTTTTATCTTAACAAATAAGATTGAATGATATGTTACATCAGTTATGGTTATCATTAAGTTAAATAAAGACCTGAAAGTACTAGATATAAGTTGAATAAGATAACATGTACATCTCTTAAAAATTACTTACATAATTCCCTTAACATAATAACTCTCATTTTATTTCAAAAAAAAGATCCAAAAAAAAAAAAAAAATAAAATGTATATATATATATAAATACCCTACCTACAAGTAATTATGGAATCTTACTTTCATTAGCAGTGATGCAAAGTGATTCATGCAAAAAAACAAAAAACAAATTATGCATGCATTACTTCCATTTTTTTCACAGCAGTAAAACCACAATAGAAGTAACAAGAACATGGTGGGAAGGATTCGATGTTTCAGAGTTTTGAAATTACAACAAAAACAATTAGGGCAAATGTGATAACATTGTCTGTGACATTGTGTCCTTTCTATTCTAGAAATACTGGTAGTAGAAAAGATCAAGGAAGTTTTATTATATTAAAAAACCCCACACACATACAACAAATTCTAGTCTAGTGGATTTCTATGACACACAGATAAACTGACAAGTCTTGTTAAAAGTATTTTTCAACACTATAAACATAGTTTTTATAAAAATTTGTATCATGCAAGAACATGTAACAACGATTTAGATTTAGAAAAATTGCATACAAGCATTTTGGGGAAATACAACAATGTAGAAATTTGGCTTTGATATTATCTCATTACTCACAAAACAATCAATATTTATTTAATCAACAACATCATAGTATAACAATGTAGGAGTTTTCTTTTGACATCATCTCATTATTAACAAAATAGCCAACATTATTTACAAAGTATTCAATAGTCCTAATGAACAAAAAATACCACTCTGCCTATTTTCCATTCATATGTTTTGAGCTGCACATGCTGTTTTTGTTATTTCCTTGCAAGATAATGTAATATTTTTTATAAACTTGCATGAAAAAAAATAAAAGAGACAGAGGAAGTGAAACTCTTCAACACTGCTAACTACACTGTGTCAATTTGAAAAAATGTTAATTTTCTCTTACCCTTTATAAATTTTCATGAATTTTCCTTAAGAGAAATGAAAATGATAAAGGCATCTGGGATTTTTTATATCTAGTATTAAGCTCCACTCTTGACATGAAATACAGTACATCTCCAACGAGATAAACTCAGACTCACAGATTACCTTGCATTCAATGAGCAGAGAAGAAATCATTGATTTTTCTTCTTCTCCTTTGTCTTAGTAAAAAAATCTTCCATCCAATCTCAAACCTACCCTCAATCCCACTAACTCGGGGAATCAGCAAACCCTAAAAATAGTTGCAAGTTACTCTGACATTAGTTGAAATACAATCACAAAAGAATAACAGCCCTACTGACGTCATGTACACAATAGGGAAAAAAAGTGAGCAAAAAAAAAAAAAAAAAATAGTGGCAGACAATAGACGACTGCTGAGCATGATAGGAGATCAAAGAGAAAAGTTGCCATAATTTGAATACGTGGAGTGGGTGGGAAGTTCAGGACAGCATGGGATGTGTATGTGGAAGAGAGAGAGAGAACAGAAGGGAAGCTAAAGAAAAGTTGTGGATAGAGGAGGGAGGGGGAAACTCCATATAGACAGGTGAAGGCACTAGATTGACAAAACAGCTGCAAACAACTTCAAAGAATCTTGCATCCAACAAACTCTTGAAAATAAACTAACTACGTAGTTTCTCGAGTTCCAGATGTACTGCCCTAGTTCATATTCAAGTTCAATATGATAACAAACTTACATACAAGATTAAAAAAAAATGTGTATAATAGTTGTCTCTTCACAATTGGCAAAACTGCTGAGACAATAGATTGTGAATAATTTATTAAAATCGAATACAGCTGAAAAGATAAATGAGGGACCTTCAAATTTATGCCTTTATTTCATGGCAGTAAAAGAACAATTGAATAAAAAACAATAAAAAAATAGAGTTCATTTAGACTTAAACATAATAATTATCACTTAAATTATTGTATACTGTTTTATAACATCAAAGGCATTCTTCTATCTTTTAAAATACCAAAACAACTCAAACAATTTGAAAAATAATGTGGCAAAAGCCAGAAAGTGCAGTCTTTGGTTTGAGTGACAAAATGATATAGATATTGCTAAACATATATAAGTTATTTACAAAATCTATCTGACTTTACATGAACTGTTTTGTTATCAGCCAAGTGGTAAAGTTGGATCCTTAAGGGGAGGTAGCTCCGAAATAAACGGCTACACCACGGATGAGACCCCAGCCCTACCACGCCCCATGTATGGACTTGAATTGTACATACAAGATAATCACATGATTGTCTCTGGCACTGTCGACCAACAATCAAATAACTGCGGCCATTATTTCTAATTGCCCTTCTTACTGACCCCGGTGTGAACAGATGCAAGCCTCCTTCATGTTGTCTTTTTCTTTCTCCCTTCAATCTGTTTTTTGTTTGTTTTGTTACTATAATGTATAATGTAATTGTATTTATTTCCTGGCGATAGACTTTGTGTTTTTGAGCCAATGCCAATCATTAATTTTGTAATTTTCTCTTGAGGGATTAATAAATCATTTCAATCCACAAGTTTTGTAAGTACCCTGCTACAGATCTGCTACCTAGCATATAAACAAATCTGCAGTTAACTGTCAGCTAGTTTGTGTTAAGGTTTGTCTATAGTTAGATAAAGCAGCCCGCTCACTATTAGACAAACCAGAGTTGTGCCCCATCCTTCCTGTACTTCCTACCTTTTGATACATATCGATAAGTCATAACTTATAAAAGTAAAGTCAGGGTCCTAATCGTATTAGACAAACAACATTTGTGAGGTAGGTTGCCATTACTTTTCTCGTTACACTTTACTTGCGGCATGACTCAAGACAAAATAGCTACTCATTTGGCGCTGGGTGACACGGAGGGTGCAAAAAAAATTTGACTTTGGCGGGGACAGAACCCAGCACCTTCAAAAAGAAGGTCCATTGCTCTTACCATTGAGGCAACTGCAATAATTTGTATGCTGTCTATAGATACAACACATTAGTCTATTTTATAGAACTACTGTTAAAGTGGTCAGTTTCTAAAATTGAGAAGGCACAGTCAGATTGCCTGGCTTTATTTGATTCATTTTCTCTCAGCCTAATTGTATTTTTCAGATTCATACATCTCCAACGCAAACACTTCACTATAAAAGAGGAAAACAAAATAAGACTCTAAGGGTTGTTACAAAGGTATATGGAAAATTCTCATTATTTCAGGACTCAATATAAACACACTTTTATATTTTAATGTATCTTTTTTACACTATTGAGCATTTTTTTAATTAATCATTGATATTCTTACCACAAAAGAATAAAACAGTAAAATTACCCTTTTTAGTGACTTGTGTCAGGAAAAAGAAATGTCATTTCTTTTGAGTTCTAGTAGATTTATCTTGTATTACTGTATGTACATTGGTGATTGATTCTCCACTACAATAAATATGAATATGTACTGTACAAGTGAATACTGAAAAAATATGGCAGATATTTTGAATGTTTGGATAGAAAGAAAGTTTTTAAAGCAGATTTGCCAGGTGAGAGCTTTCACCAAGAATTGAAAAACAAAAAAAAAAACTACAAAAAACAAACAAAAAATTCAAATACTATCACCCGAGTTGCTAGGCAGCTTTCTAGGAGAGGTGAGACTCTCTTTCTTTTTGAAGTTCTCCACATCTTTCATTAGCTCTTTTCGAGCTTCTACTTCTGTCACATTCTTCTCCCTTTTATCCTTGTGAAACTTCCTTGCATTTCCAGAGCTCCCTCTTTTATCCAAGTCTAATTTATGCTCCGGGTGCTGTGAAGCTGTTTGAGGAATGTCAACGTGACTGCTGTCGTAGCAATGCCCACTTCCTGCCGCGTGGGCATTGCTGTCTTTCAGATACTTGCTGGTAAACTCTGCATGTGCCGCAAGAGATACATAGCTCCCAATACTTTTCTCATTGACTTTGGAGCTTGTGTCAGATTCATCATTCTGTGGACAGCGAGTGTTGGACATAGTAGATTTATCATCAGCTTGAAAATCGCTGGTTTTCACAATGGGGCCATTCAGAACAGAAGCAGTTTTACCACCAGATTGAACCTCACAGGAGGCTTCAACCACGTGGGAAGTTGTACTGTCACCCTGGCTGCAAGGTATGGATGGAGATGGTGAAAAGCCACCCACAGCTTTGCTATTCATGCTGTCAAGGTTGGCATGCTGGCTGTCTGTTCCAAACACCACAGAAGTCTTGTCTTGCGAGGTGGAAAGTGTAGAAGGTAAAGCTAGAGGTGTCGCATCCCCTAAAAGACGAGAAGAAGGGCCAGACTGGGAACTCTCTGAAGATGAATTTTCATCCACTGCAGATACCAAGGTTTCCTTGTCAGAAGCAGAGATACCTACATTGATCTCTTTGTCTTGCCTCGACTTTCGACGATCTCCTTTCATACTCCTCAGCGAAGGGCAGCGCAGTAAACCTTTTGTCTTTATCAGCTCATCATCAAGTGGGTTTGTACGATTGGCGATTTGTGTGAGCCGCTCCTCCTCTGCGCCTCGAATCGCATCCACTCTGAATTGGGTCCAAGTATAACAAATCAATTAGTTTATATATATGTAAGATGAAACAGATGTGACAAAGATTTCATAAACTTCTTATCTAGAATATAAACATACATTGAGAGGTGTAAATACATTGAACGACTTGCTAGTTTAAGGGAAACAATATAAATACCTTCTTTACTTTGCTTTTTATTCTTGTTATCACTTTACTCGGGCTAGGTAAATGTAAAATTGTCACCGGGCTTGTTTTTTCTTTGTTTCTATTTTTTTTTAAAATATAATGTTTAACAGTTTTCTTCCTTATCTTAATAAACCCCTAAAAAAACAACTACAAAGAGAATATATTTAGAAATACAAAATTGAAAACGATGGACAACACCCCNAATCAACAAACCCCTCCCCCCCCAAAAAAAAAACAACAAAAAAACAATGACAATAAATAATAATAATAGTAACAATAATAATAACAACAACAATATTAAAAAAACAACAAAGTACAGATAATATGTTAAGCAGACTGCCCATCATATCTTGACTATGATTAAAAGCAATACCTCAGTTGGCTGTCAGGCTGAACAGCGTTGATTTCATCCAGCAGAGACGCCATCTGGTTCTCCTGATCACTAATCTGAGAACTCTGACCCAATCTAAACAAACAAAGAGAAAATCTACATAAACAACAAACTGACAATTTAAAGAGAGCACTAAAAACAAAAAAACAAAAAAACAAAAGAGAAAGACAAATAGTGGTACCATAAAAAGATCAGGTTGACAATGAAATATCATGCTTTTGAAAATCAAAACAGAACATCGAAGGAGGTATATTTTGCAAATATCCTAAAATATATAAAAGTGCTAAGAGTAAATTTCTGGAAAGGTCAATAAAACAATAAAAAAAAATACAAGTAAAATTTTAAAATAAAATCATATGTCTGCCTCTGCAAAAAAAATGTACTCTATCCAGAAATATGTAGTCCAAATAGTGTCCCAAAGTAGACGTGAGTTCAACACAAATAGTACAAACACCCTATTGCTCGCCTCAAGAGGATCAATAAAGAATTTAATCATGAAAGACACATCTAATATTGTTTGCCTGTTGAGGATCAATAAAGAAGGATTTAATAACAAAAGACTGATTTCAAATTGTTTCCCAATTTAGGGAAAGTAAAAAAGGATTAAACCACAAAAGATTCACTTAATAATGTTTGCCTGTTGAGGATCAATAAAGAGAGATTCATCAAAAAAGGGAAACTTAATATTGAGGGTAACAAAAGTCAAAGTTAATCACAAAGGACTCAAGTAAAATTGTTTGCCTAATGAGGATCAATAAGGACAGATCTGATCACAAAAGACTCACTTTGGTGCTAGCCTCTCTGTCACGGCGGCAATGGACGACACAAAAGACACGAGTTGGGACGTGATCACTCGGAGGTGCTGACTCTCCTGCTTGAGCCTCATGACATCCTGGAGCTGAGCTACTCATGCACGCAACAGGTGCAGAAAAAACAAAACACCAAACAAACCATCAAACAAAAACAAAGTCGTGTCTTTGTAATTTATCAAGACATACCACTAGTAATCAATTTTCTTTTGAATCGTCAAAAATATTTAAAAGGAATATGAATACATATCGATATATAGAAACAAAATCATAGTTTATTTACGTCGAAGTATCATAAACAGGTTTCACGTTTTCTGGAGCTGAACTGCTATGACAGCAATGGATGAAAAAAAATTATTTAATAACAAAACAAAGTCAAGTCTTTGAAACTTATCATGAAACCTTACTACCAATCAATTTTTTTTATATCATCTAAAATATTTTAAAGAACAATTGCTATAAAGAAGAAAAAAAACCCAGCCCAAAATGATTGATACATCTAGGCATCAGATATTAAACAGTTTGACTTTGGTTAAAAAACATTAAAATTATCAACTAATATTTTTTTTACAAATCAATTTCCAATAATAGACCAAGAAATGGTACAAGATATTTGTCTCAATTAAATTTTATGTAAAATAATAATTGTTACCTTGATAAAGGTCTTGTTCATTCACTATCCTATCGAGACTTTCTTCCCAATGCTGCAAAACAAAAAGCCGGTGCAATTTATTAAAATGGAAATATATATGGTAATTATTTAAAGCCCTGACCTTAACTTCAATACATAGGCAAAAAACATAAACCTAAACTCTGGTACCTAAAACTTAAGGCTAAATAAAAGGCAGCTAATAAATACTTGTTCATCAGTACAATGAACACTAAAGATAAGATATATATTTATATATGTATAATTCTATGATGGTTTTTAATTTTAAACTATGATTGAACAAAAACAACAAAAACAACAACTATATTTGAACTTTTATGAAGATATAATACACTGGTGTGTTATTCTGTCCTTAAACACTCTACTTCAAATGAAAATCCTAATAAAATGAGAATGATATTACCGTCATAGTTCTAATTTAACCGCTTAACAACATCTCCCTTGTTCACCTTATTTTAAATTCTTATAGTTTTCTTCCGTACCAGTATGAATTTAAAGATCCAATCAAACAATAATATTTGTATATCCTACTTTTAAAAGATGTTTTCGAGTCAAAATTTAAAATACCCCTCCCCCCCATAATATAAAAACTGTAGAAGATGGTCCCACAAGCCAGCTACAAAAAACATTTTTTTTCACTCACCACATCCAATTTATAAAGTGCTTTTGCACAATGAAAAAGTATTAACAGATAAAAGATTATAACTTACACAACACATTGTCACTGTCCCATGATTGTGGCATGAATTAAGACTTATGCCGAAATGCACATGATATATCTTTGTAAAAATGAAAATCAGATTTATCTAACAAAATTTTCAGATTAAAAATATGCAAATAGGTTTTCGCTTTATCTCATTATAAACTTGCGTACAATTTCAAGCAGAAATAAGGAAATTAAAAGTTTTATTGATTACCTCAAAAGTAGCGAAAATGACTTAAATGCCAAATCGTACCACAGTGATAATATACATGTCTAAATAAGTTATTGAGGCCCCCACCTTCTCGAGGAGCGGCAGTTTGTTCTCCAGGATGCTGTAGTGCCTGTCCAGATTGGACTGGACGTCCTCGATCTTGACGCCAAGCCGGAGCACCTCGTCCTTCTTGGCCAGGCAGCGGCGCATCGTGAGATCACGCTGAAGCTCCTGGCACTGGGACTTCATCTGCTCAAACCTCTGGAGAAGATCCTGCAATGGAGGAGTGGAGGAAGACGTACAACCAAATATATAACAAAGCTTAATAAAAACTTTTATTCTTCCCTATTGTTGAATATCTGAACAGCCAGAGCTTATGGCAACAGATTCATGAAGCATTTATTCAAAATCACAGACTTTTAAAGTTCTAAAATCACAAATTATTTTCTAAAAATACAATCTTTGGATATTTTCCAAGATATTGTCAATGCGTAAGTAACCATAAAAGGCTGGTATTATATTATATCACAAGCTTGATAATTGAATTGTTTGCCGGAAATTAGAGAGGAAAAGGAAAGCAAATTGACATAATCATGACAGATAGCTCATTTCAAACCAAATCACAAGTACATACAAAACATACCCTATGAGCATTCTCAAATTCCCGACAATGTTCGGCAAACTGGCCTTTGGCATCAATAAATTTCACCTTGGCCCCATTCAGACCGTTAGACCTTCTTATGTGTGTAGGTGTAATTTTTGAGATCACTGGGCTGCCAGGGCAGGAAGTGCCTGTACTCACAGCAGATACTCTGCGTAGAAAAAGGAAGGACGAAAATTGTACAGAATCAGTTAATAAACATTTTTTAAACATTTTTTCATTGAGCCAGTTCAATAACTAAAAAAATCTTTAAAATTGTTTTCCTTTAGAAATTGGAAAAAAGTTGTACAGAATCAGTTAATAAACATTTTTTAAACATTTTTTCATTTGGAAAAAGACAAAGAAAAAAAGGATTAAATAAATTTGGAGTAAATGTCTGGACTTACCCATTAACGCCACAGGCCGCTGTGTTGAGGGTTGGCCTTTGTGCCGGAACATACAGAAGAGGCTCAATACTCCTGGACGGGTTGAAAATTACAAGCATGAAAACAGCAGAAGAGTAAAAAAAATATAAGTAATAATGGCCATAATAAGTAGGAACTGCATCTAGCATGGTAAGTCAGTTCCTATACAGTAGCGGATCATGCCTCGACTGATCCCCTGACGAAGGTCATAAATCGTGTCTGACAGATGACATGCAAGCATCACACCTCCGTTCTTGCTGGGCTGCTCGCCCAATGCTTTTCAGCGGTCTGATCCACTCACCACCTTCTTAAATGCACTGGTTTTATCCAAACCCTGCCTTAAAATAAACCACAGTTTTTTGTTCTATTCTGTGTATATCGAGTCAAATACTACTTAGCGGATCATGCCTCGACTGATCCCCTGACGAAGGTCATAAATCGTGTCTGACAGATGACATGCAAGCATCACACCTCCGTTCTTGCTGGGCTGCTCGCCCAATGCTTTTCAGTGGTCTGATCCATTCACCACCTTCTTACATGCACTGGTTTTATCCAAACCCTGCCTTGAAATAAACCACAGTTTTTTGTTCTATTCTGTGTATATCGAGTCAAATACTACAGTGCCTTTCAGATTATATATGAATTTAATCGAAAAAACGAGTCACTGTTGACAGTTTTAAGTAAATATCCAGAAACATCTGGCTTAGACAGTTGCAAAACACCCATGAATATATATACTTCAAAGACATGTATAGGTTTTAACTTAGTTGAAAAGTTGCAAGAATCAAAGAGAATGCATGAATAGTTCTACTGAAGGAAAACAGGCTTATTAAAGTTTTTACATGGTTTGATTTGTTGGTTTCTTAAAGTTTATTGTGAAGCTATCCCCTGGACTAGATTTTGTTCTTTATCTTGTGACTTCTTACTTGTAATACTCTGTCTTGTACCCTGAATCAATCTGTCCGCTCAAAGTTGCATGCAATGGATGTTGTTTTTGGACAATCAGCTTCAAGCGATCCATTAGGACCTGTGGAAAACAAAAGCTTTTACTTCAAACATTTCTATCCTCAGTGGTAGAAACATCAAAAATGATATGAGAGACACATATGTAATTTTTTTTCATTGAAACAAAGTTGCGTTATAGATCACCCATTCTTTGATGCTAGTCCTTAATGAAATTCTCTTAATCATTATCATTTTTGTCCATTGCAGTCTTTAAAAAAAAAACCCATAAAATCTATAATTTTTGCACTTGAAATACCAGTATGGCAATCATTTGAGTGCCCAGGTAAATCTTAAAAAATGATACACCCATAGAACATAGCTGTCTATGAGTTCGATATATATTTTTTTAGCCAAACTCCAATGAATCATGCTCTGAAAGTGGCAGAGTGAAAGTTGACTTGAACCAGAGAATGGAAGTGAACAGATATCTGGTATTCGCGGTAATGGACATATACATTTGTATTATTGCCTTCAAAACAGGGGTTGAATTCGACCCCACAGCACTCATGTAGTTAGGTTCTCTGACAAATATATAAGAGCTCTTCATGACCAAACCTATTGAAAATTTCAATTCAATTCTTTTCCCCTTCATTAATCATCCCAAAGCGAATGGCAGAGAATACAGAGCTGGTGATTAAATCTTTAAAATTAACCATGGGAAAAGCCTCCAAAAACTTAAGATTTACTAAATATTTAAACTTATTTGCCATTTTCTGTTCATAATTTTTTAAACTTCCTACAAGAACTTTTGTGTGTGTAAATTTAATCGACGTCCAAAGCATAGCAATTTTTTTCAGTTCTTGGGATAAAATATCTCACCATCATTGAATTAATTTACTCAACTATCTGACAGTGATCGTACAGGTTATAGTTTCACTTTGGATAAGCCTTGGATGGAACAAAACAAATATTTTAACCAGCTGCCAAATAAAAACAAGATTTGGAATGGTTTTTAAGAAAATACCTCGAAAAAGCAAGCGTATGTTCTGTCATTAAAATAAATTCTAGTCCAGCAATTACATCTGTCGCTGCCAGTGGTCGCACACATTTGATGAGTTAAGTAACCGCTGTGAACTCACATAGGAAAGGTCCAAGAACTCAAACTTGTTGGCTGAGCCGGAGAAGGCACTAGAGATAACCAGATGGGTGTGCAGAGTCGGCACCAGGGCTGACAGGGATTTCAGTTGCGACCTGAATGTGTTTTCTTTCTCGCTGTATTGGCTGTAATATGGAAGGTAAAGTTTTGTAAAAAAAAAAAGAGCACTAGAGTGCTCTTAAATAAAGGCATGTGTGTGTGTGTGTGGGGGGGGGGGGGGGAATGCTTGGCACAGAATAAAAAATAATACATTTTTTATCTTTTGAATATCTGTTTGAAAGACTTAAAAAGTATTTACAAGTAGGTTATATGGAGAGATCATATTCACAAAATTGAAGACTGACAGCTCACTTAACAAAAAAATGTTTTGTTCTATATGCCTTAATAGCATAAACCATACAGACAAATATGTATGACATTAATTTTGTTGCCTATGTGTTCTCTTGATTTATATAAATTTCCAGTAGATACATGATAAAGATTCTTCATGCTTTATAAATCTTGAGTAAAAAGCATTAGCAAATATTGAGATCTTTGTATTAATATTACTAATGAATTTGGTATTATTGGTGTCACTTGATAAGATAACTATCTAACAGAACATGCTAAGCATATCCCTTCCAATGGAAAAAAAAAAAGTTTTAAATATTCCTGTAATCCCATTTTGATGTCTAATGAATTTTGAATCATCAAGACAAAAAAGCACTGCTATAGTAGGGCTACCAACTAATAGTCTTCTGCAAGTACAAATATAGCTACTGGAGCACTTTATAGAAAATCATGAGAAAAGAAGTCATCATTTATGTCAGAAAAAGGTTAGAAAGGGAACCAAAAATTGCTCTACTTCCTCAAGCACTCAGTGCAGTTAACAACAACCAAAAGCTTAGACTTGTTCTATCACACCTGTCCACTTTCTGTAGCAGTATGAGCCGCGTCTCATCCAGCCTCTTGATGAGATCCACATGAAGATCAACGATGGCCTTTCGCTCTTTGTCTGCATTGGTTTTGATCTCTTCCACCAGACCTCGGAACAGCAGGATCCCCTCTCTCACAGAATTTTGAAGCTCTCGAAATGCCTACGATGAAAACATTAGTGTCATTTTATATTAGTTATATGTTATCTGGTTCCCCAAAAGAATCATATATGGAAATCCAGCCGTGAATTGAACCTTGGAACTTCTGCTTGTCAGACCAGAGCAATAGCCGATTGTGCAACCGTAACTCCCTCCATAATTCTATGTCTAGATGACACAGTATACAATCTAGTGAAAGGATGAAAAAGTCGTTTGATGTAGGTATATAAAAATATCATAAAGTATCCTTTGAAGTACAGTGGACCTTGCAACATCAGATTCAATGAAACCTTGGCTGTAATGAAGATAGTCAATTTCTACATGTAACATGTCCAAGTCAATCTCTCCTCAAAGGGACAAATAAACATTTTTCTATCTTATCTAATCTTGATGTTTCCTCTTTCAAAAATGAGTTTCATCTCCATTAATAAGATAAGCATCTAAGTATACTAATCAAACAATAAGAACAGCTAATCCTCAGTTGTTTTTGTTTTTACAAACTTACTTGAACTTTGAGGTCCAGCTTTTTGCAGCTCTGCTTGTATGCTGTTTCTAGATCCAAACAATGGCCTCTACTTTCACTGAAAATTGAATAAGTATGACAAATGAAGAACAAAAGTTGTGTTAAATGACAAGTTGGCTAAATTTGATTTAACTTACAAGAATCCACCTTTTTGCAATCATTACCATTCAAATATTTAAACAGATTTTACAGAGAGGCTTTTTGAAGCAACCAGTAGTGTCATAAAGTAGAGGGAGATTCTTTGATTTAGAAACACAGATCATGTAAAATCGTTCAATGATACCTTAATTATTAAAATGAACAAAATATAAATAAATAGTTTTGAACGAAACAAACTCATTGTTCACATTGTAAAAAAAAAAATATATATATATATAAAAAAAGCAGGAATAATTTTGCAACTCTTCCAATTCAGCTAAGAAGGAAAAGAAAAATGTTGAAAATATGAAATAGCAATTAGCAATACTTACATCCGCATATCCCTAAAGCAATTGATGCATAGCATAATTTTTTTCTCTGATGAGAACATGATGTATGGCTCTTCGTGAATCTCTGCAATCATAAATGGATAAAATTTAAGTTCATGAGTTTATTTTAAACATGTTCTAAGTGGATTTAAATGCCAAGAGCGGTTCTTAGACAAGTAAAATTAAGAGAAAAAGAGTACATGTGTTACATGGATGCCAAAATAGTGGGTGCTTAACTCAACGGAGTCTCAATACGCCTCAAAATAGTATCAATATTTAAAAATGTCCAATCATTACCCTGTACAAAATTTTCCTTGATCATCATACTATTATATCCAGAGCTTTGTGATTATCAAATTTCAGTGATACCAACAAGGTAATTTTTTTCTTACTGAACTTTTCATGTACCAGTACAACGGCGTATCAGATTAAGAACATTAAAACACACTCCAAATTTATGTCCATAGTACATTCAAGCAGAATCAAAACAATGTACTTCTTGATCAAATTAAATTTATTGAGTCTATTTGTATGTTTAACTGTATTGAGAGAATATATACATTGTGTAGCTAAACTGGGACAAAATGAAGGTAAATGACAAGGACCAGCTAATTTTCAAGGCTTAATGAGCACTGATGTGTTCTTTCTTTTTAGCATGGCTATGCCACACAAGTTTCTTTAAACTTACGGTAGTAATCCCATAAGAAATCACCATTTGCATCTTTCTCGCCGAGGTTCAAGCAATGCCTATTTTAATTTGTTTTTCACCCCATATCAATTTCTTTAATGTCCCGTGGACCAACACGATCAACAAATTCCACCATGGATCAAAGTTTATTTCTAGATTATAACCAATAACACAATAAAGTCTAGAATCTAGTAGAAACAGATCTACACAAAGCCTGTAGATCTAGCTACTCCTCCTACTGCCCTAGTTTAGACCTAGCCCACATGTGTGTACGTGCGGTTGCGCTTTAAATCACATAAAATTAATCCACCTGAGGTCTTTAATCGAGATTAGTTTTCACATAAAACCGATATTCTGAACTCAAATAGAATGTTATTTTGTTTGTGAATAAAGCATGCTCAGCGATGTTTTGTACTATTTCCGGTTCGCTTATTTCATTTAATTGTTTTCCCCATTTCCGTAAGTCAATGCACAGCTGCAGAAAGACCGACAGAGAACTTTGAAGAAGAAACTCGGGTCAGTGTTTTTAGTTTAACGTAACTTTTGGGGATGATTTTTTTACTGTAATGCAGTAAATGTACGGAAAACTGGCATCGCTGGAATTTACAAAAGATCTTTGGTTACCCATTCATAAAAATGTCAATATTTTGAGTGACTTGTGTTTCAGCTGACTTGGTTGCACAAATTGCCCTTAAGCATAGGAAAACAACACTCACTGCATTTTTTATGGACCTCTCGAGCTCTTTTTGTGAGCAGCACCATGTCGTGTGATGAGAACATCTTTGCGCGGTGAGTCTCTTCTCTACACTGTGAGCACAGTGGCTGCATGCAGGTGTTGCAGAAGAACATCTGGACAGATGACTGGTGACAGTCGTGAGAAGTAATACTGTGATTAAGAAAATTGATCTAAAAGCAATAACTCAGGTGATAAAGAAAACTGATATAGATGCGATAGACCTTCAACAGCAATGGTAAATATATGTGCCGAAGCCATGGAAGATGACTCAAAATTTCAGTGAATATATTTGTAAAATGATAAAAAAAACAAAAAAAAAACAGCACTAGGCAGTGTGACTTGTCGTCAGACTGATCAGAAACAATGCTTTTAAAAGCTTGTCATTGAGTTTTCCAAAAGGTCACGGCCAATTAAAAGTAGAATATAATTCAGTCTTTAAAAGAAACATTTTGGAAGACAAAGAGAAATATACACATAGACTATATATATTTAAAATTACAAACCTTAATAGTCTAGAAACTGATAAGGAACAATATAAAACACTTTTGACTATTCTTACTATAGATAACAGTACAGGGCGTTCAAGATAAACCTATTGGGGACAGCTTCTATTCATTCTATTTATTTTACTCAAGGTTTATATTAAAAAGCGATCATAAAGTAAAAAAGAGGGAACGGGTGTCCTGAAATAGTTCATACACAGCCATAGTTTATGTCTCTTAAGTGAATTTCACTGTACATGTATGCTTTTCAACACACTTTTATCTTTCAGCTATAAAATAAATCCAATCCAAAACGGACATGATTTAAGATAGAGAGAAGAAAAACATTTGCCTACGCAATCACAGTTCGCACACTGGGCTCTCTCTTCAGTGGAAGCTTCAACCATGAACTTGAGCAGAAGGTCCACTGGAGGCAAGTGTGATCCATCTTTCAAAGTGTGGACATAACTGACAGAACAAAATATGTTTTGCAAATTATTATAGATAAAAAAGCTTTGACTGCAATCAACATTTCCAGAGATTTGGTAAGGAAAAAAGACTTAAAAGTCACTTTAATTTATTTTCCATCTGCGTTACAAAAAACAAACAAACAGGTGGGGGATATATTTAATCTTAATGATGCCAAAACTCTGTCTTAAGTATAGTTTTGAGTATGACTCAGTACCTCGTGTACTCCCTCCATTACTTGCATTGATGATACCTCAGAATCTGTATTTGATGTACTATTAAAAAAAGATTTGAAGATTACTAGAAAGATCAACTCCGACTTGACACAAAAAAATTATTGGGCACAAATAGAGAGAAAAAACCTGTTAACCTGTTACAAAAGTAACAATTCAAATAAAAGAACTCTGATGGTCCTGACTGAATTTCTAGGGGCAGCAGAAATTAGTGATGCTGTTGTTGTTGGTTTTAATCCAGTGGCCTCTGAGCCTAGGACCATGAAGAAGAAGAAGGCAGCAGCTCTTTGTAGCTGCATTGAGGTTAAATATAAAGTTTTGAGGAGATCGGTTCTTGAAGGAAGAATCTGTTGTCAGAGTTGGTTGGGACTGGGGCATCAGATCAGTGTGTGTACTAGTTTCCAAATTCTCATCACACAATGGACACAGAGGTGTGTGTTCTGGTTTGAGTCTGTTCAGATGATAGTTGATGGGAATGTGTTGTGTTGTGGAAAATAGCACATTGTTCTTTTCTCTAAAGAAGGTACATAGGATCGTGAAGTTTGTCTGTGTTTTGGTGTCTCTACACAATTCTCACGGTTGTCCCCCTTGCCCACTGGTTCATCCATTCTTTTTTTTTTTTTTAAATTTTGACAAATAATTCTTTTGGCTGTTTGGTTAGTTGTTAGAGGCTATTCTTTCATGGCCCATTTCTTGTCAAGTCTATCAGCTTTCTCATTTCCTAAATAACTTTGGGCAATTGTTTTCAGTGGCCTTTAGTCTTTATTGAACTTCAAACAATGATAAAGCCATAACTAAAACAGATGAGAATGAAATACATTTAGTGACATGACAATGATAGGACGAACAGGATTCATACATAAATGATAATTCTCTATTTCCTGGTAGATTGATGTGACTTGGGATCCAATGAAATACAAGTGTGATGGGATATTTATTTTGAATATGTTTAATTTCTAAAAGTGTGTCAAAAGCTTCTGATGAGTTTTCTGTAATGCTGATTATGAATCTGTAAAAAGGACTGCATGCGTTGCCAGGGATGGATTTCTATGTACAGCTTTATTTAATATAAGTAGGGCTGCATGGATGTCTTTAAGTTCAGCCTGATAGTTAGAGCATGTTTCGCAGCAGGCAGAATAAAGCCTTTTGAAACTTCCATCTGGAAAACATATCAATGCACAGTATCCAGCATTTAAAATAGCTTTAAAGGTAGACCCATCTATATAAACGTGAATCCAATCTTGATGGCAGCTGTCAATAGTTCTCTCGGCTCTTCTTTTTAGTTCAAATAAATTTGTTTGATAACATTGTCATCCATGCTTTATTTCTCGGTGTAGAACTAAGTGGATGTGAGGTGTTTTTTTCATCACTCTTTCTGTTTGGCATTTTTTTTTTAGGAAGATTGCACTTCTCTTTTAATTCTTGTGTCCTGTGCAGAGCAGATTTGTGTTTAAGTCTGCTTTTTCCACAAGCACTTTTGTTGCATTATTATTAAGCAGCGTAAGACATCTCTCTGTGAGTTCTAATGCTGCTTTTTCTCTGCGCAAACTCAAGGGCTCAGGATTGGCTTGGGTTTCATATGCTGCTGGTGGGGTTGATCTCATTCCTCCACAGATAAAAGAAAGTGCTTGGCTTTGGATGCCGTCTATTACTGTGTTGGTTGATCGGCAGCTTGAGATTAGTAATGATTGGTTGAAATCTAGTACACACCTGATATACCCGATATAAATGGTTCTTAAGGTTTGCATATTGGAGCCTCATTATGTAATAGCAAGACATTTAAGAAGTGAAAGTCGTTTGGTAGCCTTTTCTCTCATGTTTGCTACATGCCTTAATGGTAAGTTTACTATGGAGTTTTATTTCCAGATAAGTTAGATGCTGATTTTTGTAACTGTTGCTCTTCAAGTTTACTAGACAAATTGCGCTTGGTTTCCTTTGGACTAAGGGTAAATGTTATTTATTATACTGACTTGTTTGGAATACATGTATGATGTAATTTAAAACAGTTTCCATTGTTTCATTGTACTTATTTGGCATTCTAGATATCTGTTTAGGCGCCTGGCATTTTGTTGAGCGTACTTGTCGGTATGACATATGATCTGGTCGTTGGCGTAGAGAGCCTTCTGTGATTTAATATCCTTAGCAATTAATATGCCGGTAATTTGGATGCAATGTAGCTCCTCAAAGACTAAAATAAATATAGGCCTAGAATCAAATTTCTGAATCAAGATAAAGATTCTAATTTAAACTAGATCTATATCTATTTTGCTTAGATTTACAGAAAGAACACTATAAGCCGTAGAGCGCAAGATTCGCATTATAGATAATAGGTCTACACAATATCAACATCAAGTAAGATGGTTAAACGTAGTGAACAATGATAATAAGAGTGTAAAATTGAAATGACAGCGGAGGCCGAGGTCTGGATGTTGAAGTTTGAGACATTGGTAATAGCTAATAATCTGACAAATGAACAATAAACTAAATTAGAGTCATTGTATGTAAAAGTAGATCCGAGCACATGATTCACGAAACAATATTGTAAAAGATGCGCAAGGACTGGGTGTGAAGATGGAGGGATCGGCATGCGGACGAATAAACGATAAACTAGATCTACGTCCCTTGTTTGTAACCGCACAACTCATGATAACGCGAAAGAACTATTCGATGATGAACACCATGTTATTGTAAAATCAGACGCAATCAGAATTGCTACTAGGTTGAAAGTCACGGCAAGAAGGTGTGAAGATGGAGAGATGGATACTATTGATCGGAGTTTCGGACGTATAAACGATAAACAAAATAACGCGTTGGAGTCTATCGATATAAGACGTTGTTGAATAACCCAATCTCGATAACACAATGACAAGTGCAAAAACAAAAGAGCACTGCCGATTATCGATGTAATCAGATAACTGAATTGATCCCGCATTTTCTAGCGCACACGGAATCTTCTCTTTATTTTTATAAATTTTTTTCTAGTTTCGGTGGCGTGACTGACACACAAAGTTGTAGCGCCAAAATACATATTGCACACAAAAAAAAAACATCGGGGCTATCCGGAAAGTCGCATTTCCGATATGAAAATTTCTCACGGCTATTTTTTTTCCCGCTGGGAAAAATGTCACTTTGTCAGTGGACATTTGAAGATCCGCGGCCAGTGATGTCTGACGCTACAAACAGCGGACGAGGAATAATTCCGCCTCAGCGTCAGCGGACCAACAACTGCGACCGCGGAAAATATCCGCGGACTTTCGTGACCGCGGATTTCCGCGTTTTCGCGGAAGAGTGGCAGCCCTGAGTCCTGTATGTGGCATTCTGACCAGAGATCAGTCATCTGACCATGACCTCGCAGTCAGGGCACCCAGACAACAGCCGACAGCTGCCGCACATATTTACAAGAGAGAGACTGGAAGTTGGCCATTAACACTCCTTACTGCCCAAAATTGGTGATGCCACTGGATCATTATTTTTTTTTTTTACTGAACCTCTAACATACAGTGGCATAGCAAATTGGATTACAAAACATGACTCTTTGACAAAAATTTTCTAAACTGTACCTGCCAACATTTAAAATCCATAATTTTATCACTGCAAAGTTCTTACCCGCAGAGCGGACACACCAATTTCCCCTCAGAGCTGCGACCACGCAGACATCTAGTGCAGAAGCTGTGGAAACAGCCTAGAAGACATGGCTCCTCGTACGGTTCATTACACAAGTAACACAAGAGTGGGTTCCTCGTTGCTGGATAATCAGGATCATCTTGGGTTTCCATTGGCTGGAAGATGTCACCTGACATTCTCACTATTTGCAGCCGCAGTTATTTTCCTAGAAAAAAATATATAAAGATCCATTATATAACAATACTTACATTCATAGATTACAAAATTATAGCTTCAAACATACAAACACATACAAAAAGAATATTTGCTTCAGAAAAAAATTGATTACAAATAAACCCAAAAATATAGGTCAAGTTAACTCCATAATTCTAACCATTTTTTCACTGTGAAAAAAAACTATTTTATTGCCTTTGCATTAAATTAAATTTCTTAAAAAAACAAAACAAAAAAAAACACCAAACAAATGACTGAGTTAAACAAGGCTTGCGGGTCTCAACCAGTCTAATAAATTCTAGATTCTAGATCCAGGCTACCAACGCCTCTATAATCTAGATCTAGAGGCACTATTAAAAGTAGAATATGGTTTATATAGTATTAATCATATATTCCAAAAATGAAAACTTAAGATTACTATTTCTGGATTTAGATCTATTGGGAAAGAAATTACCAAGCTTCATACTAACTTGACTCGACTTCCCTAAGCTTAGTTCACATCTTCATTCTTCTTATCTCTCAGCACGATTGGAGTTATTGGACTTATCTCCCTTACAAGGAAATAGACTGGAGCTAGGCCTAAACTGCCAAAATGGTACATCGTTATACTAATTTTGTTGTGATTGTAAGAGACATTTTGAGACGTTCAAAGTAGAATCAAAGCTACATTTTTCAATACTTCATTTTAAATTTAAAATCTTAATCATAAGTCTAATTATCAATAGGAAACACAACACCTATAGCTGTTCGATATTTCGAAGCCGTCTGAATAACAGAAAATACATTTTCGCTTTAAAAATAAAGTTCTTCTTAACTGGCTAGTGGCTACCAAAAATATCTTTCTGGCTAGTAGTATCTGACGATCTAAGTCCACTCAGATAGTGGAAAAATGACCATACAATATTCAATCATACCGAATATGATGAGACAGTATAAATCTCATGGGACGCATGGAGATCCATAATATTCCTAACCATGTTTTTAATTACTTTGGTAAGCGCACTCTTCATATATTATACATGGGATCTAGACCCTTGATTGATACTAATGATAGGCTAAAATAGGCCTAGATCTAGATCTAGATTCTAGATCTAAGTAATTTAGTATGGCGTTTTAATCTTGAAAGGTGAGATAAAACAGTACCCAATCAGGATCCCCCCAAATACATTGAAAGAAATAAAAATAATTTATCTAAGATTTAGATCTAGTCGAGTGGCACTCCTTACCCACTGCGGGTGCCTGCACCTTGAAAGAACCTTGAACCTTGAACCTTGAAATGTTCGATGTTGTAGACCTTTCGATCTTTTCATCGGTCTAAATTGTATGGTCCTAGTACTAGTATGACTTGACTTGACTTGACTTGACTTTTCCGTAATGTAGACCTTTTGGTCTGTTCCCGTTTCCTATTTAAATACTGAGTTTAATTGCATGCGTGGCCGGCGTTTCTATGTGTACTAGTTTACATTTGGCATTCTGGTTCGTACATGCTTGGGCGGTTCTTCCACAATTTGTCCAGGCGACTTTTGAAAGCATTAACTGTTGGTGCTGTCACCACTTCTTCTGTGAGGTTGTTCCATTCATCTATTACTCTGTGTGAGAAGAAGTTTGCTCTGAGATCGAGGCTGTATCTATCTTTTCGTAACTTCAAAGAATGGCCTCGTAGTTCTCTATCGTCTTCATGTCATGTTTTCTGTGTAGCTGGAGTTGGCCAACATCGTAGTAGCCATGTAGATACTTGAAGACCTCAATCATGTCCCCTCTCAGTCTGCGATGTTCTAATGTAGGTAGCTTCAGTTTTCTCAATCTTTCGGGGTATGATTTGTCTTTGAGGTTGCTCAGTAGCCTGGTGGCTCTTCTCTGCACATCCTCTATGTCACTACATAGTGTTTTGTGGTAGGGCTGCCATACGCAGTGGCCATACTCCAAGATAGGTCTTACAAGGCTTTTGTAGAGCTGGATAAACATTTCCTCATTCAAGTAGTCGAAGGTTTGACTTCTCTCCTTCCCTGTGTCTGGTAGGTACAGTCTGGTGCTGAGTGAGGAAGGCATCCTTAGTGGCATTCAAAAACTTTGTTGCGGGATGATCTGGACCAGCTCCACTCTCACATTGCTTCCAGTTGATGGTGGGGAAGTTAAAGTCACCCATGATGATAAGGTTGGAACGCTGTTGTTCAGTAGCTTTGGATAACAGGGACAGTAACTTGTCATTGTTTTCTTGAGTGCTGCCTGGGCTGCGATACACAAGTCCAACCACCAGTGATAAACCGTCTAACGTTTTACAGTCCACAAAAACGGATTCCAGGAAGTCGCATTTTAGGTGTTCACAGACCGATGGCTTGAGATCACAGTGGGCATAGAGGCATATGCCTCGGTTTCTTTCTGTTTCGAGGGTGTGGAACATTTCATAGCCTTCAATGATCAGTTCGCATTCTTGTAGCTGGTACCTACAGTTTTTGGGTTTTAGCTCATTGAGCCCGATAATAGCTGGTTTGTGCAAATTAACTAAGGTTAAAAGTTCCGCCTTTTTGGTTCGGAATGTGTCAACATTGCTGTACATACATAGAAGATTGTGATTATAAGAAGAAAATTCAACAAACTTTTGTACAGTTTTGCTTCCTCTGGTCTCATTACTGCTCCTGGACTTAGGTCCTGTTGCTTTCTTTGAGTGTTCACACTTGCATAATGAGAAAAGGTTGTTAAAACTATTTACATCTCTCCCATGACCTTGGCTTATTCCTTTTTCTTCGCCTCCCTTGGACCCTTGTCCACGGGATACTTCCCAATGTTTATCACCTGCCCTTTCCTTCGTATCCAAATTGCATGTTCGTCCCCCTCGTTTTTTGAAATCTCCCTTTTTTTAATCAAATGTTGGTACAGTGCTTCGTCTTCTTCCCTTTCCTTTGGGGTCATGTCCATTCTCATTGATACTTTGCTAATGAGTCTAGTGTCTTCTTCTTCGGTTACTTTTTCTTTCCTTGTTCTGTGGAAGCTTCTCAAAGTTTCGTCCCTAGCAACTTCTGAAGCGAAAATGAGCCTCAGTGGCCTAGTCCTTTTTCCTCTTCCCATCTCACTCCCAGTTGCTAGGTTTTCTGTTGGCAGATTTCCGAGACGTCTTGAATTTATGGGCTTGTGGGACACCTTGATCTCACCGAGTATAGTCTCAATCGCCGCTCGATCTTTCTTTATTCCAGCATCTTTCTCAGTTGTGTCTTCTTCCAAACCAAAGATTATCAAGTTGGTCTTTCTTTTCATGCGCTCCTCCAGCTCACTTTCCATCTTTCTTTTCTCCTCTCCAACTATTTCGAGGACCATTTTTTTGTTGACCTCCCTTTGTTCCATTGTCTTCTTTTCTACAATTGTTTTAATCTCCTTATTTTGGTCTCTGGTGATACTTTTGACTGCGTCTATCATTTTGTCCGTGAATTCCCCATCTTCAATATTGGTGATTTTTTCCTCCACCTCCCCCACTTTCATTTTGAGTTGGTCCACCTCTGTCTCCAGCTTGAGTATCCCTCCAAGTAACTTTGAAGCAGCTTTGTTGCAAGATTTAGAGCAATAATAGTGGAGTAAAGCACATGGCTTGTCCGCATCCCTCCTTAGTATCTGATATGTGGCATCGTCAATTTTTTCACAGGTGGTGTGGAACCATGTGTCACATAACTCACACTGTGAAAGAAATAAAAATAATTTATCTAAGATTTAGATCTAGTCGAGTGGCACTCCTTACCCACTGCGGTCCTGTCTCTGTTTACATGGCGGCCATGTTCAATAGGCCTAGATCTAAAGTCCAGAAGGTAAGGTAATGTAATTTGATATTGACCAGACGTAGATCTAGATCTAATGATTTAGATCTAGATAGATCTAGATCATGATCTACTTGATTTAAGACAAACAAGTTTCATACTAACTTGACTCAGACTTCCCTAAGCTTAGTTCACATCTTCACTTTTCTTATCTCTCAGCACGATTGGAGTTATTGGACTTATCTCCCTTACAAGGAAATAGACCGGAGCTAGGCCTAAACTGCCAAAATGGTACATTGTTATACTATTTTTGTGTGATTGTAAGAGACATTTTGAGACGTTCAAAGTAGAATCAAAGCTACATTTTTCAATACTTCATTTTAAATTTAAAATCTTAATCATAAATCTAATTATCAATAGGAAACATAACACCAATAGCTGTTCGATATTTCGAAGCCGTCTGAATAACAGAAAATACATTTTTGCTTTAAAAATAAAGTTCTTCTTAACTGGCTAGTGGCTACCAAAAATATCTTTCTGGCTACGACTAGTAGTGTCTGACGATCTTAGTCTACTCAGTTATTAGAAAAATGACCATACAATATTCCATCATACCGAATATGATGAGACAGTATAAATCTCATGGGACGCATGGAGATCCATAATATTCCTAACCATGTTTTTAATTACCTTGGTAAGTGCACTCTTCATATACATGGGATCTAGACCCTTGATTGATAGGCCTTTAGGCCTAGCTAGATCTAATCTAGATCTAGGCTAAGTAATATAGATCTAGTATGGCGTTTTAATCTTGAAAGGTGAGATAAACCAGTACCCAATCAGGATCCCTCCAAATACATTACAAGACATAAAACTAATGTATCCAAGACTAAGATCTAGTCGAGTTAAAAATATAGGCACTCCTTACCCACTGCGGCCCTGTCTCTGTTTACATGGCGGCCATGTTCATTATATAGGCCTAAATCTAGAGTCTAGATCTAAAGTCCAGAAGGTAAGGTAATGTAATCTGATATTGACCAGACGTAGATCAAGATCTACTTGATTTAAGACAAAATATAGTTCCTCAAGTAACTTAATTCCTGCACCATAGACCAGGGGGAGGCCTAAAGCAAAAGTGAAAAAGATTTCTTAAAATATTAATTTTCTTCAAAATTAAATTATGATATATTAGAGTCTAGATCTTGGTCTAGGCCTAATGAATAAGATTTTATATTGATCCAATTACATCGCCCCCAAGTCTATGTAATAAAAAATTATGGCCGCCATGTAAACAGGTTGGGATCGCAGGTAAGTACCAAATAACGGGGTCAGAGTTTCAAAGGAAAAGTTATAGAAGTGAAATCGGTAATGTGACTTGAGGGCAAAGCACAAAGCTCAAACTGCCAAAAGTTGATGACTTTCAACTCTTCCTACCATTCAATATAGGATCATCATTTATAAGTTATAGAGCCAACATCAGATTTTTCAAACCATTCAATCATTATCAGGAGTATGTACACCACTGGAGAACTTTCTCCTATGTATAATCAGAAACAAGAAGACACACGGCTGTATATTTATTCACTTATTTATAATTGTCATTAATTTAGATGTGGTGACCACACTGATCAGCGTGAGCCATCTACACCTAGCCCAGCACAGTCTCTAATGGCGAATGTGCAAAGCAAAGCAAACATTGTTGCAACACCCGTCACTGTCTGTGCGCATGTGATCATGGGCGGGTTGGTTGAGTGACTACTCGACGGACAAACTTATGCGATGCTGGATTGTTTGCAGTGGTACATGCTCGCACACACATTGTTAGGGTTACTAGATTTAGGGCTAGGGGTCAAGGGGTGCCTTGAAATTGAGAGGGGAGAGTGGGGGATTCAAGCCCTAAAAGAAAGAATAGGTGAGGAAGGAAGAGAATGAGAGATAAGCTAAGAGCAACTGGCTCTTTCTTTGTTAGACAAATTTGGGTGCCGGCTACTGTTGATTGGCTTAGTATACGAATCTGAATAAGATCGATCTAGTGTTTTTTTCAAGGCAATGTATGTTCTTTAAGCGCACTCTAGATTCGCTTCAAAACCTAAGAGAAAATCCATCATCTCTGTGGATCTAGTCTAAATTGAAGTTTTTCATGTTACACAATCCTCAAAATGTAGACTTTGAGACAATGTCATGAAGAAAACACACAGCTTACTTACCGGAATTCATTCAAACTTCACGCCTTGAAAGGAGTTAATGTTGAGAGAGAAAGAGAGTGTGTGGAGGGAGATCATTAAAAAGATCAAGAGAGAGAGTGGGGTGGGGGGCTTAAAAAGATCGAGAGAGAGAATGACGGGGATGTCATTTAAAAGATTGAGAGAGGTGTATTGAATCAGTAAATGAAAGATAAAAGTGAAGAGAAAAAGACTAGTCTAGTCTAGATCTTGAGAGAGAGAGGGGGGAGAAGAGACAGGCAGACAAGCAGATTCAGAGGAATCATAATTCAAGCAACTCTTTTAGTGCCTGCTGTCATTCTTTAAAAACCTAACCAGATAAACAAAAATATGCTGGCTGTGGTCGTGAATTGGTTAGGAAAATCTGTTTGGATTGAGATTGTCGGATGTCTGTGATGAGAAAAAATTGACAAAAACAAAAATGGAATACCAAACTCTACATTTTCGACAATTCTTGGCAGAAGAGAAAAGATCGAAACGGTCAAAAGGATTCCAGATTTGTTTCCAACATCAAATAGAAAAGAAATGAAAACAAACAAAAAATGACACAAAATAAAAAAAAGATTAAAAAAAAAATACACACACACACACACAAAAGTAAAACAGAAAAAAAACAAAACAATTTAAAGAACATCCTTTATTATGTAGGCCCCTACTTTCGTGGCTAAACTCATTTCACCTGTATTTAAACAAGGGATATTCCCCAATTTTTAATTCAAATTTCGTGGCTCATGTGCCTGTCTTTTTTTTAATTTTTTTTTATTTGGACTATGTTTAAACTGAAATAGAAATAAGACCCTAAAAAATTTCTTTTTAAATGTGTTCCACTGTATACATTTTTTAGTTTTTTTTTGCATTTCAGAATTTCAGTCTACAGATAAAGTAAACTTGTATTCAAACACTGATTGCCTCCCTGGTAAGGGAAAGTTGTCCGCTACAAGGATATAATTTAAACTAAAACGGAACATTTAGCCATGGAGCTAGGGCAGCGTGTTGTGCGTGGCCCAGACTGGAAATGGGGTAACCAAGACAGTGGAGAGGGTCACGTCGGGACAGTTGTGGAGATAGGTCGGCCAGGCAGTCAGACTTCGCCAGACAAAACAGTTGTGGTCCAGTGGGATTCTGGAGCCCGCACAAACTACAGGGTTGGGTACCAGGGAGCGTTTGATCTCCGCATTTTGGACAATGCACCGGTTGGTGAGTGAGGAAAAAAAATTGTCTGGTTAAGTGTGTTCAGACTTAACAGAGCGAAACTATCAAAAGCTGATCGCTTTTTCTTACTGACATGCTGAATAAAAATGACTTTTGGCAGGTAACAAACAAATTTAGGGTTTTATGTTGATTATTTTTGGATCCACATAAATTTCAGACTATACTTGACCATAGTAGTAGATCTTGCTGTACAAGCAAAATCCTGTATGCAGAGCTTAACTGTTTAACTAGGATTCTTGATATCTTATGTTAAACCCAACTTTTATTATTTGGGCAGAATTTGTTTCTCCAGTATGAAGCTTTCAATGTATATTATTTTTAGGCAACTATGGTGAATCAGGCATCAAATGCAATTCTAGATGTTGAAAAACAATTTTAACTTTCATTTGTGAAATCAGAGAATATCATTTTTGTTGTTGTTGAGAGAGATCAATCTTTGAGAAGCTTTCTATGTTGTTCTCCCTCACATACCTTCTCCCTTCTGAATGCGTACTCCTTGAATACACTGTATGAATGCCATAATAGTTAATCTTCGCTTTGAATATATACTGCTTCTATAAGTGATTTTGATTTTGTGTTTTTTTCCAGGTGTGAGACATGCCAATATCATCTGTGACTCATGCCGCACCCAGGGTGTGCAGGGCATGCGCTGGAAATGCACAAAGTGCCGAGACTTTGACCTATGCACGGCGTGCTACATGGCGGATAAACATGACCTCCAGCACACTTTCTTGCGATTTGACACCACAAATTCTAAAGGGTTTGTCACACTTCTTTGGTTTATAGAGTCAGATTATAGCAGGTGGATGACTCATCCATTGTTACTAGATAATCATTATTGCTGGATGGATTGCTCATCGTTCATTAGACCTTTGATGCCATCTTTTATAAGGGTGTGGGTCATGTTTCTCTTTTTTTTTTTTTTTCTCTCCTCAAAATGCTTTCTATACCCAGTACTGGTTGAGTTTCAGAAATGTCCACGTTGATTTGTAAATGTGTGTTTGAAATATAATATATACTGAAATGTTAATTATTGTGGAGCATAAGCCTAAATAAATAAACTTTTAATGTTTTCAAAAAGAGATTGAAATAGAAAATGAACTTTTCCTCCTTTTTTAAAAGTATTTAGCTAACTCATATGTCTTTAAGCTATAATTTTTTTCTGTTTAATTGTCCAGTACCAAAGTTCCTAAACGAGCTCACAGCCAGGGCCAGCGTGTGCAGTCTCTGGGCGTGTTTCCTGGGGCGAGGGTCAGCCGGGGACCAGACTGGGACTGGGGAAACCAAGATGGTCAGTGCTCTATATATTCACTACAATATGGCGATCTCTGTCTTACATCATGCCGCTGCTCGGGAGTCAGTGTTTAGCAGGATGCAGGGATGCCACTTTTCTGGAAATTTCCGGAGTTCTGGATAAACAATTGGGGTCGGATCATTCGGAATTCTTTCTATCTGACTCTTGAGTCAGTTGGGTGGAAAACATTTTGCCCGAAAATTCCAGAAAGTTGGTGACACCGCCATTTTTTTCTTCTTTTTTTTTCTGGAAAAAATCTCTGTTACTATTTGCCTTTCAGTCCCCATTGCTCGCCTGTAGCAAAACAACGTTGTTTCTGATTATTATACGTCTATGGTTAATTACACAACTAAAACCAGATCAGAAATTAAAGTTAATTCAAGTACTAAAAAGAAAAGTAGAGAACAATGCTTACAGACATGCGATGTCTTTGCATTCTTTAGTACATTTGCATTACTGTTTTATTGGTATTGGCACTGCAGTTGAACTCATCCGGGTTACCGAAATCAACCTCTAGTTTATCTGATGGATATCGTTTATTCTTCGGTGTAATACAGATCTGTCCATCTTCATCCAGTCCTCGCTGTCTCTTCCGACAAATTGATTCTTGCTAGGGTGTTTGATCTGACTCTGATTTATTGACTATGTTAATGTCGGAACCTTGGCCTAAAAAATCTAAGCTTACTGAAATTAGGTTAGCGAATTATCATGCGTGCTTGTCTGGTAACTTTTATATAAACATAAGAATTGAGGTCTTCTAATCAAGAAGTGTCTTATGTGATAGCTAAATTGTTTAGGGTGATCTGAATAGTATGCATCTAATAAAATTTAATTCTAAATTCATAAGGTCTACATCTATATTTTGATTTCTGATAATATTTTGGTGTGATATTTGCATGTTTTGGTCCAATCATTTGTAAAGAAAAACATAGTTTTTTCACCTCTTTGGAGTCAAGAGGAAAGGATGTGCTGACAAATCACATAGTTTAAATAATGCTCCAGTCCCATTCAAGAATGGCTTTAGTCAATATGAAGCTTATTTCATCATTTAACTTGTTTTGAGTTGTTAAGTAGGGAGTTTGTTTGACCAATCTCTAATGATACCATAGAAGCATGTTCTAAGGAGTTGTTCAACTGAATCTGTGATTTTAAATCTAACATATGCTCTCCTATGTCTTAAAAATAAAACTGTTTATGAGTTCATGATGGTCAATAGTAAAGCTCTTAAAAAAGTTATGCCTTGCTGTATTTTTGTTTACTCACATAAATGTATAGGTAATCTAAAAAAATAAATAAATGATCGTGGTCTCTTCTGTTTTGATTTAACTCTACCTCAGGTGGAGATGGCAAAATAGGTAAGGTTTCAGACATCAGAGGCTGGGACTCTGAATCTGGTCGTAGTGTGGCACACGTGACTTGGAGCTCAGGGTCCACCAACGTTTACCGTATGGGCCACAAGGGCAAAGTGGATCTCAAGTACACACACGCCACCAGCGGAGGCTCTTACTACAAGGATCACCTTCCAGTGCTAGGTGAGCTGGGCCTTTTTTAGTTATGCTGATCACAGCCAATACAAAATGATCTACTTAGGACATAACCTCTTTAAGATAAAAGGCCAACTATGGCTTTTTAAAAACCATTGTGAGGCACAAATTTTGCTTTGACTTAATTACTTTACAGTCACTGTTTGATGTACATTTTGGATAAATTAAACTTTTAGGATGTTCGTAAGAGATTTATCTGAAGCGGCATACAGTGTATTGTCCTCAGCTTAGATTTGTACCTTGCCTCTGTCTTCTTCATTTAAGAACTTATGAATAAGTTATTCAGTATGTTTTATGATGAACCAGTGTAGTGGTGTTATATTATACTTTAACACACAAGAGGTATGCTAGTATTGTTTTTTGCTGTGAAGAATACCCATTGGAAACTTTTAAGAACAAGATGAGTAGCTTTGCTTTCTCCATTGACATATGTGCCTCAAGTTCCGTGAACAAAATCTTTTAGGCCTCCAGCTTTTTCACATCAGGCCCAAACATATTGTCGGTATTGATAAGCTCTTGTGTAAGCATATCTTTGCCTTAAATTTTAGACCTTCCATTTTGAAATAATGGATATACAAGCTTTTATTCTAAATAATTATAAAAATTGGGTGCACACAAAGAATAGGCCTTGATAAAAGATTAACAGCAGACTGGACTTTCACAGGGGAAGCAGTGGAATCGGAAGGCCCCAGCACACCCAGCCAGTTCAAAGTTGGAGATCGGGTGCGCTGTGATCTGGACATGGAGGTTCTCAAACAGATGCAGGATGGTCATGGTGGCTGGAACCCCCGCATGGCAGAGGTGAGAACCACTCGTAACTCATCAATATGATTTGGTCAAAAACAGTGGGAACCATTTCAAACACATGCAATTAGAACATACATTTATATATATATATATACATATTCTGATTGCACTGAGATCTGGCAGTCAGTAACTATTGTTCATCTATGCAGAGACAAACTAGTGGATTTCGGAGGCGATACAGAGAAAATCATAAGATATCATTTACCTGGGATTTAGTTGGATTGAAGGAGCGTGAGATAACTAAAGCCTCTGTCATCTTATAGGGCAGTTTTAAAGGGAATATTTTTTTGTGAAGATATAATGAGGGTTAATAGATCAGGTGAAACAGGCTCTCTTCTCAAGGCAAAGCCAATGGTTAAGTTTAAAAGATTTGCTCCAAGAGTCTAAAGATGTAATTTTTAAATCCAGAAAATCTTGAACACATCTCTTCACTTGAAAAAAAAACCGCAATGTCAATTTAGCAATTGCAAGACCATGTAACTTCATATGCATTCTAAATTTGAATTTTGAAACAAAATGTAGTTGTGCTTCAGCGCTTGTAAATCCTTCACAGTACATCAACAAAGTCGGAACGGTGCACAGAATAACGGACAGAGGAGACGTCAGGGTCCAGTATGAGGGCTGTGCCAACAGGTGGACCTTCCACTCAGATGCTCTCACTAAGGTATGTATTAACAATGGTCTTGACTTTTATTATACATTTTTAAAAGTTGGAATATCTGAGATGCAATCCTCTGGTGCTAGTGCTTCATAGCCGACTTGATAGATCTTCAAATAGAAAGGGTATAAAATAAATCAAAATTAATATTTTTTTTTTTTAAAATCTCATCTGTATCTTTGAATTTTAACTCACCCTTTATTCCAAACTTAATCCTGCAGGTGCACCTGTACCACACAGACGATTTTGTTAAAATCTCAGAGAATCTGGCGCAGGTCAGAGACTGGCAGGCTGGGCATGGGGAATGGACGGACGTCATGAGAAATGTGAGGCTCATAAATAAAAATTTTTTTAACATTAACATTGAGAGAGAGAGATAGTATGTTTCTAGTCGTTAATATATATTTTTTGTGCATTATTACTATTGATAGTGGAAACTTGTGGAAAAATGTCAAGACTCAACAAATTGTCTTTGTAAATTTATAACAATTATAAGTGTGAAGAGGGATACAAGCAAACTTTCATCAAATGCGCTTATGCTTTAATTCCTTTAAAGTTTGGACCTCATATTATTTTGCTTATGTCAAAGCTTAGTTTTTTTAAAACAAAAATTCATAATTTTGTTAATCTCTGATATTCTAAGCACTGGGATTACCACTAGTGTTAGATTAAGCTAAAAAAAAATACTCATTGAATGAATGCATCAACATTAATATTCCTCGTTTCATGTAAATGAGTTTTCCTTTACCCCTGCCCTTCGTATTTTGCCTGTAGACATTGGGTAAGATAGGCATTGTGAAGAAGGTTTACACGGACGGAGATCTGCGGGTCCTGGTGGCTGACCAAGAGTGGACCTTCAACCCGCTGTGCTGCATCCTGGTGCCTCATGGGAAGCAGGACATGAACAACACCCTGGGCTCAACTCACGATCAGCGACCAAATATGCGTACGTCTTTTTTTTTTTTAACTGTAATGTCTACAATTTATTATTATCTTAGTATAAATAAAAGAGCTAGAGCTTTTCTTTTTAGTGCATGAGATTTGGTGTGATTGAAGTTTTATCACATCAAAAGATAAAACTTTACAATGTCTGTGGTAAGCACAGTCATAGAAGTCTAAGCGGCTTTTTGCCTAGTAAAAGAAATTGCAAATTTTCTAAACTAAGTCATGTGTATAGGTGATGAATTGTAAGTTTTATCACCTTGGTTTCTTCAACTTTTTTGTTCTTTTCTCCCAGCATTTGAAGTATATTGAAATTTATGGAACATATTAAAAGGACAGTCGCATACAAGTATTTCAAATGCGACATATTAGTATTGTTTTCCCTAGAAATTGTAACTTTCATCGTGTCAAAATATTTGGACCTCACCAGTACAATTGAGATGCTTCTGTTGAGTTTGCAAAGTTTGAAAGATGATAAAAAGAAGGGATTTATTTTCCACTTAAGTATAATTGCTCTTCTAAATTTGTTTAAAGGCAATCTTAATAAGTTCTATAACTTTCTTGGACAATTAATAAGGCAATTTAATATTATTGGCAATCTGTGGAATCTTTAAATGCGTTTTTTTACTCACTGGCATCACACTTTTTGGGCTGTATTGTCCCCGGATCCCAAGACTAACATCAGGGATATCCCAATTGGGATACCAATTCTCTACCATTTGCACCAAATCCCCCCACCCGCTTTTTTTTTCCTGTAGTCACATGGAGATGACTTCCTCACAATTGTTGAATCACTTAAAAAAAACCCAAATGATTATAAATTGCTCAACACCAGCGCCTGCAAGGTATAATAGCTGTGTCTGGCATGATGCCAATGACTTAACTGCTGTCCTGTTTTCCTCCAGCTTTCAGATCTATCCTGGAGCAGTTAGCGGAGCTGCGCTCTTCCAACGGCCAGGAGACGGGACCTGATCGGCTTGTCCGAGAGGCGGCCCAAGGTCATGTGGAGGTTGTGAAGGACATCTTAATCAAGTATCCGGATAAGGTGAGCCACTCAAAGCAGCCTAAAGTTAAATGCTAAGCAACCAGGCTGAATCAGGCACAAGTTTCAAACAAATTTTTTGCTGAAACCCTTTAAACGGAAAAAAAATAAATCTATATTGATCTTTTTCATTTATAAAGAAGGAAACAAATGATATAATTTTACATTAAATATCTTGTTTCATTCTTTATTATCAGATGGAAAAAAGTGCAGCACAGGGTAATGTTGTCTATCTAAACATACACAAGTATTTGCCACATTTTGTAACATTTGTAGCAGCGATGTTTGAAGTTGCTCTCCAAACTTCTTTGAAGGCCATATTTAGAAGCTAAAATTACTTAATTTCTTCAGCTTCAGGGGGTCGATGAAAAGCAAATAAAAGTTAAAGGCATTTATCTATCCTAATTGTTAGTTTTGAGAAAACAGCTCACAAAGGCTAAATTAAGGGGAATAAGTGTATCATGGTGATCTATAGACAACAAGGTCTACAAGTTGAATTCTAGGAAATACCGCTTATTAAACAAGGAATTTCATTCATATTTAGATGAAGAGTTCCAATATAGACCATTACAAGGATGTATAACTTGATTTAGTGGTTGTATATTGTTGTCAAATGGAATGTGAAACATGAGATGAATAAATTTTAGTGTGGGGAGTCATGTACAACAGTGTGAAAAAAAGATAAATCTATAACTGCTTTCAAACTGTTTTGATTATTTTTCTATATTCTTGAGTAACTAGAGAAGGCAATGAGACCATTTCTGTGAGAGGTAAAAATTATCAATATTTACCCTCAGATGCCTTTAAATCATTATAACTTACCAATAATTTTTTTACATTTTTGTTGGTGAATGACTCTAGGTTGACCAGCAGAGCTCTGGCAAGACTGCGCTGCAGGTGGCCAGCCACCAGGGCCACAAGGACATTGTCCAGCTGCTGCTCGCGTCCAGGGCCAGTCTGGAGGTTAAGGACGAGGACGGGGACACCGCCCTGCACTACTCAGCATTTGGGTGAGGGCTGGTTTACCTCCTTATGGACCTAGGAGACATTGAACTAAGAGAGAGCTTTGCTTCTCTGACAGAGGATTGCATTTCACTGTTGTAGTGAACTATGGTTATTTCGACTTGCCCTGATTTTTACTACTTCATATTATCTAAGGGAGACTTCATGCTTTATTTCTTTAGCAGAAGAGTTTTTGTTTTTAAGGGGTTGGGGGACTCTGACTTTGAGCTTACAATATTTAGAATGTTTTGAAACCAACTGAAAGCAGTGACACTTTATCTGGATGTGGGATGTGTTTTTTTTCCGTAGCAACCAGCCTGAGGTGATGCAGCTGCTGCTGTCCCACCAGGCCAAGATTGACTCACTGAACAACGGGGGGTGCAGCACGCTTCATGTGGCCGTTAACAAACAGCACCAGGAGTGTGTCCGCGCCCTGCTCGCCTGGAAGTGCAACGTCAACATCCAGGTCAGGGGCCAGTCTGGTTTCTGTGTTAAGATAAGAGATGTGATAAGATATTTTACTGCCCATCCAAGAAAAATCGTCATCTTGGTCACATGATTTACTGTGTATAGAGTCCACTAGATCTTTTACAGCTTTTTTGGCCGTAAATTATATGTGGATTGGATTATAGTAACAATCAAGAACACAAAACTAGCACAGGAAATACAACAAAAATGAGAGCTTGCATCAACAATTAAAATAGCTAGGGAAGTGTTTCAAACAAAGAACAGGGAGCAGTGCTGTATATATATAGTGTAGTAAGCAGTATTAACAAACAAGGCAGTCAACCAGTCAGATAGGCAGGCTCAGATGAAGTTTGAAATAAAGATCTAGGATTGATATGAAATGAAATAGAAAATAGAAGAAATTGCAAAGCTGCATCTACCTTGAGTGTGACAGTTCAGCAAAAAGTCCTCACTCAGTTTTGCAGTCAAATTGATAAAAGAGAATTCAAAAATTTTGTCTTGTTATATGAATATTTCAGGATGAGATATTCCTGTATTGAAGAAGTTTAAACTTTGTTTAAACTATAGAAAATAAGATTTCACCAAAAGTTGTTCCACTTTTTTGGAAGACATGAGGCATGTTCACAACAAGAAGCAGCAAAGTGTCATTTTGTAGTAAACATAAAAAAAAAATGTTATCTCTTAAAGACAAGCGCAAGTCTCACTGCTTAACATTACTCAAACGTTTGCTGGAGCTGTTGCTTGGTGAGCGAACTAAAGCCACAGAGCTCATGTCTTCCAAAACAAGTAACATATTTTTTGGTGAAATCATATTCCTAATTAGCCAGTATGTGGTAGCTTGTCCCCATTGAGTTATAGGTAAATACTTTATCAAGCTAGTGTTAACCTGCTGTTGCCTGTGCAGGATGCGTATGGAGACACGGCCCTGCATGACGCCATAGGGAAGGAGAATCAGACCATCATTGAGCAGCTGGTCGGCTACGCCAACATCGACTTCACCCTGAAGAACAAGCGTGGATTCAATGTTCTGCACCACGCAGCTCTCAAGGGAAATGTCTTGTGAGTACATTAAATCCATCTTGGACATCTTGGGTGCGGTCTGAAATCAGAATAAAAAAAAGGATATTAAGATAAGATGGCATAAACTTTTATTGCCCATCCAAGGAAAATTATCATTTTGGTTACATGGGCTACAGAGCATGATAGATAGATAATAATCATTACATCTATTCACAAACAAATAGTCTAAATGTATATGGAAGATGTGTATTGATTTACCGTAGAACCTCTCAGAGGAAGAATAGATAGTATGGAATAATAGAGTGTTAATCATAAGCTTGAAGTGATACAAAACATAATGGTATACTTTGGTTAAATTATCCTTAAGAGCGAAAATTGCTTATCCCAACAGTTGTCAAGTTTTCTTTTTTTGATTTTCTATATTTTGTTCTAATTTTACTAAGCAAAGCCCCAATAGATGTCCTAGTCTTTTATACCTTATGGAATGTGACATATTGGGCATTTGTTTTTTATTGGCACTGTACATATCATGTTACATTTCATTTTGTAGTTATTTAAATAAATACAATATCTTATTTACTTGAATAAATATTCAGGTTATTTTTTTTAAACATGGCAAAGTAGCAATATTTAAAGCATACATTTTGTTTTCACCCATACGTTGTCTATCAAGCAGGTTGTTTGAGCTAACTGTGAAAAACTACAGGCAAACTAATCCATAAAAATAATTTAACCATTATTTTAATATAACATTTTTGTGGGTCCTTCTTTCTACAGTGCAACAGAGAAGATTTTAGAAAAATGTCCACAAATTGTTGACATCAAGAAGGACGATGGCTTCTCATCTCTCCACCTGTCTGCTCTCAACGGTCACAAGGATGTGGCAAAGACACTGATCCAGGTCGGCTGAAATTATTCCAGATATGCATCAATTTTCTTTGAAGGAAATCACTCACCACTTAAAGACTTCATTTTAATTTTAGTATTTTTTTTCTTTTTCTATCAAAAGATATTGTTTCCTTTTAACATGTTCATTTCATTTTAAAAAGTTGGGCAAAATATTTTGGAAATATTTTTAAAGAAAAGAAATTACATCCTCAAGGTTTAATTTTTATATTCTTATTAGTGTGAAATATGTGATAAGACAAATTTTTCTCATATATAGTACATTCAAATCCGCTTAAGATAACTCATGTTAAATATAGTCTAAGGCTCCATCTAAGTTTTTTCTGAAGCACTAAGATCCTTTTTTTCTTTCTTTTTACAGTCTTTGTTCCATGTAAACTTAAGATAAAACTAAAATAAATTCACTATTAGGCTGTTCTAAAGGTTTATCTTATTATTTAATGGGATCATATAGTGTTTATTTTTTTATTTACAATTGATTACTAAAAATCACAAACCCACAGATTTACCTTTTCACATAGCATGATTCAAGGATTATTCCTTGTGTGCGCTCAAATTTATAATGATAAAAGCTTTGATATTATTTTATTATTTAAAATGGAAGGTGTGCAGTTTAATGCAAAGATGTTCTGGCTCAAGAACATGTCATTGCGCATAACAAATGTGCCACGTGATTAGAAAAGATTAAGCAACCAACTCGACTCAACTCATTCACTGTGACTATTGTGTCCTCTCTCAGCACGGGGCTGACATTGAGATCCGCAACAACCGGCACCAGACGGCGCTGCTGCTGGCCGTGTCGCAGGGCCACACGAGTCTGCTGGAGCTGCTGGTGGAGCGAGGCGCGCGGATCAACGTGACGGACGAGGATGGCGACACGTGTCTGCACCTGGCACTCATGCGTCAGACAGTGGCCACGGAGAAGGATGGATCACCCATGCTGGAGGCCGTGAGTTTTGCTACCTTGTCCCGTCTCTTGATTTTATCAGACTATGTGAGGCAATCAGGAACAAGTCGGAAATTTCGGTTATTCATTGTTGTGTTAAGAAGCATAAAATTCACTTAAAGAGATTGAACAAAAATTCTAAGCTAACCAGAAATAATTATTTTTATTTGGAAAAAGGTCAATTTAGAGAGGTTTTACTATGTTTAGAGGGATCTAGCCTCAAAACTGATATTAACTTTTGTCTAATTCACCTTGGTTGCCTCACATATCGTTACTGTGGCATAAGTCACTTTTCAAAACGTTTGAGTTCAATCAAAAAGTATTTTCATTTCCTTTTTTTTCTGCTTCAAATTGGGCACATTTCCAATAAGATAAAGAAATAACCTATAAGTCCTTTTTTAATCTTAATGTTTAGTCAGGTAAATCTCATTTTCATCTTTACAACAATATATCACTAGCATTATGGCAGAAGTCTCTTTTATGTCATTATCATATCACTGTGACAATATGGTCTTCTGTGTAGAAACATGCATTTTTTTTCCGGCATGTATAATTTGAGATAGTCCATGATGGAAGCTGTGAGTTGTGGTTCCTTCTCTTGTCACTTATTGTCGAAACATGCTTTTGTTGCATCTATAATTTTTAAAAGTGTTGTTTTTTTTGCTGCTTTTTTGTTTTCATTAAAATAATGTCATCTCTGTAGAAACTGCTTTATTTCGTCCCTTAGATAGCTATCTGTTTGTTTGTTCATTAGCGTCCAATGTCAGCACTATATATTGTGGACATATCTGAAGACTAAACTCAGACTAGACTGTTGAAAAATGTTTTATTATCTGTTTTGTACTTTTAGGGAGACTAAGGATTTGTTGGTCTAACATTCATAACTAGTAAGATGTTTTGATGAATTTAAAGAATGAAAGAATAACTTTTACTGTGTGGAAGGAATAACTTTGCAACATGGAAAATATTACTTATACAAAGTGGGATTTGCCATTTCTCATGAAGACAGTTTTGGTTCTGCTGCTGTCAGTCTGTTTCAAAACCCCTTTTCAAAGCTCTTATCATTGTATAGAAACATTTCCCTAGGCAATCAGACATGGTTTTCTCAAATTTCATTTTTTTTCTGGTGGAAATTTTAAGAGTTGCAGGTTGCATTTTCTTTGTTTCTCAAAGCAAAAACAAATTTACCATTGCTTAGTAAAGAGCGCTGATAATATTTTTGTAACGTTAAAAAAAAATCATCTCTAGTATTTCCCAGGTACTTTTGCTTCAATTTGGAAATTTTAATAGTTGACTTTGTTTTGTCTTTAGTGAGATAAAATTTTCTGAACCTGTGGATTAGTCTGAAATTGTTATGGTGAAAGTTTTTTGTTATCGCGTGAAGGTGTTGCAAAGTATGGATGACACGCCAGTTACAATGGCATTGCCCTATTATTTATTCTTATTATTATTACTGGGTTTGTTTTTGCTCAGGCATAGGTGTTTTTGCAGTTATAGACCATCTGTGAAGCTTCTTGTGATAACTATTCTGTTTTGTATATAAGTTTATTTTATCGACAGTAATTGGGATTACTACATACAAACATTATATATTCTTTTTTGTAAAATATACATTTTTTTTGTCAATAAAAAGCCCATGGAGCGAGCTGTCCGAACATATTCTCTTTTTTCGGTGGTCTTTCGAACCTGGGTAAAGGTCCATCTTTAGACACAAATTATAGAGTCACTTTGGTTTGTACTTCAACCAGCATCCTAAGCTAATCCCTATCTTATTAGCATTTTTCCTTTTTCTTCTAAATAGGACAAAGCATTAGAAATGTCATTGAATTTCAGTAAGCAAAGTGATATTTTATTTTCAGTTGTCCAACTATATTTTCCATTGGATATATCTTTATAACTTGAAATTCAATAATTTGTTTTAATAATATGATTAAAGAAGCAGAAATGCTTAAGATGTACCTGCAGTGTAGATAAGGGGAAAAAGACAAATCTGATAAGCTTATACTTTCTAACAACTCTTTAATCATTATTATTATTATTATTATTATTAGTGTGCGATCATAATCATAATGATCATTATTCACCATTGTTTCTTTTATTTTTTTAGTTTCAATTTTTTTTTGGTGTGCATCATGTACAATTTGTCTCTTTCTGTTATAATATCTGCTACCAGTTGTCTCAACTACTTTTTTTTTTTTTTAAACCTTTGTGTGCGATCATAATCATAATCGTTACGTCATCCTCATATAATTATTATTTGTTGTTATGTTGTTTGCGTCATTCGGAATATTCTTGTTCTGCAGTAGACATGCCATCAGTTGTCTCAACTGTTGTTATACTTTTTTTTATATATATTGTTTGCCACAGATCCGCAGCCAGTTGAACCTGAGCGAGGGTGAGGACCAGACCGGCGCAGCCATCGCCTGCTACCTGGCCCAGCACGGCGCCGAGCTGAGGGCGCGCAACAACCAGGGCAAGACGCCCATGGACATCATCACAGACCCCAAGGTGGAGGAGGTCGTCAAGCAGTTCGCCACAATCTTGTGAGTAAACTCTACACCTCCTTTGTGTCTACTATAGTACTAATACCCGGGTAGTCTATATAGTGCTCACGCTGGATATTCACCATTTTCACATCGTATGATCTAAGGCTTGGTCCTTGTTTGTGCACTATTTTGGTGAATTTTAAAAAATATACAATAGGTAAACCTTTTATTATGTATTATATTGAAATGGGAGACATGTAGATCAAGATCAAAAAGGTTAAGCATGCAACCTTTCTGTCCATGAGCTGTAGGTTTCTAAGTGTATGATAATATAAATGATAATAGTAATTATAATAATAATGATAATGATGATACTTCTACTACTACTACTGCTGCTGCTGCTGCTGCTAATAATAATGCCTATTAAAATAATAATAAATAATAATAATAATAATAATAATAAATAATAATTAATACTACTACTACTACTAGTAATAATGAATGGCATGTATATTGCGCATAATATGCACTAAGTCATTCTACAGTGTAAACAGTTGAGGCAAAAAGGAAACGTTCTTGTTTTCTATATAAGACATGCATGTCTATTTAAGTAATTTTTTGGGTTTTTGTTCTAATTTTTTCTCAATATCTGACACGGCTGTTTGCTTTAACGCTCAGGGCAGTAATTTAGTTGGGAAGACCGGCTGAAACTACCTCCATGCTTAGGAGACGAGTCAGTAGCTACGCGCCGCTGGTAGACTTAGATTTATCACCTGAGGTAATTAGATCTGACAGGTCAAGGCGGGGAATGGGGGATAGGCACCGCTTGCAAGGCCTTGAGAGGTAAAAATGTCAGGAAATGAACAAATTCCAAGACAATTATCATAACTTTCTTAATTTTAAGTATAGACTAGTTTAGTATCATTCGAAAGATATATTTCTGCTGTGCAAGACGCACTAAAATTTACGTTCACATCTCTACATATATTTTTGTTATTACTTATTTTTTGTGGTATGTGTTCAAGTAGGAAAATTGTGGTATTTTTTAAATTGAGTTTCTAATTGATTTTTTCCTAACACACTCTTTGAGTTAACCATGTTCACGGCTAATTTCCCCTTAAAGGGACAAAGTGTCATCCTAACGTCTTTTATTTATATATCCATCAACAGTATAGAGAAACAGGCGCCACCGACTAAACCCTCTGCTCCGGAATGTGATGTATGCTGCAATCCAAACCCCCTGGTCACATTCAATCCTTGTGGGCACTCGGTGGTCTGTGAGGAGTGCTGTGTCAAGATGAAGAAGTGTATCGAGTGCAAAGCCTTCATCGACTACAAGAAAACTAAAGGTGCCTGCCATATGCTAAGAATTTAAAGACAGTAATGTTCACAATAATTAAAAATCTTCTTCCATCCAACCCCAAATAGGCGTGGTATTGGTTTTAATATGTACGTTTTTAGAGATCAATAGAAATTTTTGCAATGAGTAAGAATCGTCGTCTTCCCATCAGACCCCAGATGTGTGTTAGATCGGTTAGGGATTTGAATATGCCAGTTTTTTAAAGATAGAAGTGTTCATCATAAATAAGAATTGTCTTGCATCAATGAGTAATTAAAAGTAAGTAAAACATCGACTTTCGACGTAAAAGGTCCAGATTCGAGCCCTGGTGATTTCGCTCCCTGCTGGTTGGGTCGGTGTCAGTATAATGTGACCGGTTGAGACAAGAGCATCCGCGCCCTGTCTCGTGTGTAGCAGCACATAAAATTGTCAGAGGTCAATCTTGAGGGTCGTCCACAATATAGCCTATATAGTGCTGATGTTGGACATTAAAACCAACTCAACTCAACTTCCATCCAACTCAGCTGGGTGTGGATTGGTTAGAGATTTGAATGTGAAAGTCTATAGAGACAAACATTTTCTCAATGAGTAAAAAAAAATGTCCTCCATCCAACCCCAGATGGGCGCGTGATTGGTTAGAGATTTGAATGTGAAAGTCTATAGAGACAAACATTTGCTCAATGAGTAAAAAAAAATGTCCTCCATCCAACTCCAGATGGGCGCGTGATCGGGTCTGAGGAGCCGAGCCAGTCGGAGGAAGCGCTGCTGAAGAAACGTCTCCAGGAGCTCGAGGACACGGTCATCTGTCCGATCTGCATGGAGCGGCAGCGGTCAAGGGTGTTTCTGTGTGGCCACACGGCCTGTGGTCAGTGCGCAGACTCGCTGAAAACCTGCCCGATCTGCCGGCGGCCCATCAAGCACAAGATCAACCTGTTCTGAGAGGGACAGTTCTAGCGGTGTCGGGCTTGTCTTTGTCCTGTTTGTTACATATAATTATATTGTGTTAACTCAACGTAGTCACAGCGCGTATATGTAAGCATCGAGTGTAGACAATTTATTTCAAAGATAAAAGCTGAACTTTTCAAATCTGCACATTTTTTTTATTTAATCTTTATTGGTTCAAAAGGTATAATTTGTGGAAAAAAGGATTCGAAAAAGTGCGATTTCATGTCCATTTCTGGCAAAATCACTGTGACGCTGTTGAGTTAAGAAATACGTTTTGTCAATGTCTACAAAAAATAAAACAGGTGGATCCTTCAAGCCGAGGATGCAGAGTCCTTCAAATGTTGTTGTTGAAACACGTCAGCTCCGTGTGATATATCGCTAGGTTTTAAATGTACATGGAATTCAAAGGTCTGAGCTTACGAACAAGTTACTTGTTTATTTTCATTAATTTTCTTCACTATTCCAGGATTTGATGGTATACAGTATTTACGACTATCTTGAAGAATGAATAGCTCTCACACTATATTCCATTGGGCTATGCACAATCCAGATAAGATTTAAAGCATGGGTATTGCACTGTTTTAGACTGGTGCCACTGTAGCACATCTATTTTTTAAATTTAATAAAACGCCTGCAGAGAAACGACAGGTTAATTGCAACACATACATTTTTTAAATTTGATGAAAAATGAATAAATGTACCAACAGCTACAATAACGTTTAGAGTGGTGTCCGTTGCAATAGTTGAATCGAGTGTGTTAAGAATAAATGACACGAACCGCCTGACAGCATGTTACCTCAGTTGTATAGTGTCCTATGTGATTTATAAAATACTACAGATTAAGTGTATTTTAGAAATGATGTAGTTCATTATACATCTGAGGTGACAAGCATTGCCTGCAAGATGTGAATTTTATTTTTCGATGCTGGACATCCGCCCAATGACAATGAGATAAACTTTTTGCTGTACTTACCTGGTGGCAGGGGCAAAATAGGAGAGAGAAAAAACATGACAGGGTTTGAGGAATACTGCTGCTAACCTTTTCCCCAACTTGGGTCAAGGACAGCTAGAGGGGCTATAAGTTGCTTTCAAATGGACATTTGTTATAATAATAATAATAAATCATTGGCCTTTACCTGACAGCAAATTCTTTTGCCAATATTTTAAATATTGAAATTAAATCCATGACTCTGTAGCATTTCCCAATAGTAGGAATTCTTAGCCTTATTATTATCGAAAGGTTGGCATTGTCTCAAGTGAATTTATAGTTCATTTTATGCGTGTTCTTTTTGTATTTCTCAAATAATTCATCTTTGCTGCTGCTGAACTCTTGCTCTGTGCTACCTAAGTATATCTAAGGCTTTAAAGCCTGCTATGATGAGTGTCTTTTCTTTAGCTTTTCTTGCACCAATTAGACATTAATATTGTGTGCAAGTTTGTAGTGGGTTTTTTGTGTGTGTGTCTTTGTATATTAGACCAGACTAGTTAAGTTACTACATCTAATTTTTTTTTTTTAATATCAACATTTTTTTGTTTGTTTTCGTTTTTTCCAATGTAGAAAGACAGATATTTTCATGGTTATTGTAATTAATATTATTATTTATTAATTAAAATCTTTTGCTTTACAAGGGTGAGGGCAACTTACACACATACAGTAGTTATCATGATCTAGTTGTATAATTTTAATATTAATAAGAGAAAAAGCTGGTCCATCAACACTGTGTGATGTCATTGGTTGCATCCTATATAGGGGATTCAAACCCAGGCATCCTCTACATTAATCCTGGGTGTCAGTTTGTACATGTTGTAAATCTGAGATTTCAATCAAATTGGCTGTGAATGCTAACACTGAGGCCCACTCATACAGTAACCAACATTATTGTCAGATGATAGGCACCTGACAAAAGTTGTTTGATGACATGAAAAGTATGCAAGAAATAGTAGTGGTTTCTCATATCTGCAAGTTTTTTGTCTGGTAGCTTAACCAAGTGTTTCAAATGAAACCAATAGGTTAGAGAGAAACAAAGACAACACAAACTGCGAAAGGAATAAATTGTGGAAGTTTAGGGATGTGGACATCACTAATTTTTCTTCATGTGCGTTTTAGTTATTTCTTTTCCTACGACTTGTATTAGTAAATTAATTTATGGTATGTGATTGGGCTATCATTTTGTCTGTGTGTGTGTGGGGGGGGGGGGATATTTGGGGTATATTTTGCTCGTTTTGAACGTATGATGGGGTCTTCCCATGTATCTCATTTGTGTGTGTGTGGGGGGGGGGGGGTATATTTTTCTGGTTTTGGAATGCATGATAGAGTCTTCACATATATCTCATATTGGCTGTATTTATTGGAGTAATCTCAAAATGTAATTTATACAGTAAAGTGCATGCAAATGTAAATTTTTAAAAATGTATTTCCGGAGAGCTATGTTTGTGAGACATGCTGGGCGGTTGAGTTGTTTGCTGTGTGAAGAATGGCATGACAGTTTGTATATTAGATGTTACAGTAGATATTCATTTGGTATCTATGGTTGTTTTTTCATGCTTTATAGATGCTACATTTGTTGGCAAACAATTGCTCGAGTGCCTCTTACGGTAACTCAGCCTTTGTATGATCAAAATTTTGATTTGTTGCAGATCTGTTCAAATTGCCTCATTGTTATCACTTGTATGTTGTTTATTGCAAATGTTATGGCTAGTTTTGTTTTAATTACTCCTCATGGTGTAGATGATGATTCTGACTTCAGCAAGAAGTAAGCAGGATATAAATTTATTTACAATTTCTGCCAACTTATAAAGGAATGTAGAAAAGCTGAATGTTATTACTTCTTTAGAATGTTGTATCAGTATCATTTGTGAAAAGAAACGCTTCACTGTTTTCATCAAATGTAAATTATTTCCATCCCCACACTCAGAATGTCAAAAATATGTAAATCTTATGAGTTATACTTGTATTTTCTTCGGTGAGTAAATTTGGTAGTAAGTATACTTAGGGAGGAGCAACACATATGTACTGTAGACATCTTGCAGCAAGCTGTAAGAATCTTTGATGAACATTGAAAAAGAGAAATAAGCTCTTAAAAAAAAACCCTTGCCATATTTGCCAGTAATCATTGGGTTCACCTTAAAATATTTACACTTGATATTATTATCTCTTGGGCTTTAAACAGGTGTCATTCATTGCATTAAGTCTTGTGTTTACAATTCATTACAGGTTTTTATTTTTATTATATGGTTTAAGTAAGGCCAGGTTAATTTCATGTATTTCAGAAGTTTATATTCTGGAAATGGTGAGTGAGGGTTTTAGTAATATTTCCTCTAGAAGAGATGAAAGGTGTGTAGGGAATGTGGACTTAAAAATTTTTTTTTTGCATACTTCAATATTCAAGGTAGATATTAGACATAACAAAAAAAAATGTATGCTGTACAAATACAATTGATGTTGCAGAATTGCTATTAACTTTGATGAATTATGGTTGTATTTATTTCAAATTATTGAGAGAAATAAATTATTTCTTAAATTGCATTATAAAGTAATTTAATTGTGTTTGTCTTTCTTTTGGAGTTAAAATATCTACATGTACTTACTTTATTTTTTTTTTAATTTGTTCACGAAGTCTCTTACTCCATAGTCTGTTTCAATCTTTCAAGAGGAACTAATAATTTTCAGAACCGCAATGCCTAAAAGTTTACTGCCTTTTGAAATTACATGTAGGCCTACCATAAAAACAAACTTCATTGAGTTTAAAAACTTGATTTTCTGTTGAGTGATTCAGAGTATAATTATGTGATTCTGGTTGCCATTTCAAATGCACACATATTTGTGGTGATCCACAATTACATATACAGTACATATAACCGTTGTTTTTTCTTTAATAATGTCTTGTTACCGTAACCTGTTGAGTAATTCCTAACCTCCCCCATAAATGAAATAATTAAATTTGGGGCACTAATGGCAGTAGGATTTGGATGGGAGCTTTGATAGGGTAATTCTGGAGAGACTGACACACACACACACATGTGATCACAATTCACAGAAAACTTACCCAATGATTATATGTATTGAACACAAGACTTGCAAATATTTGACAATATTTTAATAGTCGACTATGACTACCAAACGCACAAGCAGGCAAATGGTGTTGTTAAACCTCCAGAACAGCACATCAAGCTATAGTTGTAGTTGAAACATGTCGCATCATTTGTAATTGTATATGTACACAACCCAAAGAACTGAGACTGAGAATACGCCAGCACAGCAGGTAACATGTTCTGTAAATCATTGCCAAATGTGGCCACATATGGACTAAACTATGAAAAAAATAATATGAAAAAAACATAAAGATTTACAAGTAAATTAAAAAGAAAGAAATAATATAAATGAAATATAAGATTTAGAATATAATTGTTATTATTATTATTTAATATAATATAGTTTATTTCAATAGGATAAACCAATAAAATTTCTATCTCTTTCTCCGTAATACCGTTTGAAACAAGGGGTCAACAAAAGTAAAGGATGGGTTCAACAAAATTTAAAACAAAAATAGAAACAATGACACAAAAAATATTTTCACTGTTAGATGATAAAATTCATCTTGACAGAGTAGATTTCAAACAAAAATTGTTTAAATAAGATTGCTTTGAGTATAACACAAGGAATTTTTCTTTTGAGTTTCTTTACTTTAACACCATTGAGTAGGAATATTTTGGAGTTTTTTTGTGTATTTTTTTTCAAAATGATAAACAAGTTGGTTTCATCAAACCATAATGCATAAAACCAAAAACATGGACATAAAATATATCAGTAATAACAGTTCTTTATACTCGGTAACAAAAATTCTGTGAAGGCTCTTGCCATAGGTATGAAATAAAACTTATTTGTCTTGATTACTTCATTATTTAGAAGCAAAATCTCTCCAAGATTTCTGTTGTTAACCAAAAAATGATCTAAACTGAGTTTATGACTTCTGCATAACAATAGAATTGAATATGGGCGAAAAAAGAATGTTTAAATCAAAAGAGTACATACAAAAAATTAAGTCATCTAAATTCAGATCTTTTGTCCTTATACAAAGTTTTTGAGCTAAGCTGGTGAACATGAATAAAACTTGAAGCTTAGAGGTCCACAGGAAAAAGTTCCCTGATTTCTTTGCATCCAAACCTGCACTTAACGACAATGCCTATCAATTTATTTTTAAACCTGTCACAGAATTGATATTGAGAAAATCTAAAAAAAAAAAAATTCAATTTACATGAAACTAAAGAGCAAATTTCAACATATACTTAATTTAATTAAAAAAAATTAAATTAAAAAAATAACCAAAACATTACGCTTCCATTTGAAAACTTAAAAAAAATATAATCATTGCAAAAAATTATAATAAGATATCCTTTCTCTAGTGACATTATTGTAATTGAATGCATGGCTTGTAAGTAACTCACAGTCCTATTTTATTCAGACAAATTACTGAAAAACCAAATACAAAACTGAGAAATGATATTTTCATGGGAGAATAAGAGACAGACGTGGATCATTTATGAGTCCTAAAGAGAAAAATTATAACAGCCATATTACAGTAACATTCAAATTGTAAAGCAAAAAGAAATAGAAAAATAGAGAAGAGATAAATTTTCCATGGCACGAGAATTGGGTATCCGTTTGGTCTTGCCTTTGGCAAGTTAAGAAAAAATGCACATGTGAATTTAAAAAATAAATGAAGCGGATTGTAACAAGAAGTAGAAGTTCTAGAACACATGTCTCGCAATTAGCTTAAAAAAGGTAACATTTTGCAGAACCAAATCTTGCATTCTTTCAAAGGAAAGTCATTGCAGATATGCATAATATAAGCAAAACTGTAATATTGCAAGAAATTTCCTTGCTAAGTTGAATAGCAACAAGTATGTCATTGTTCTTGTAAAGCAATCAACAACTGAGAAAGTGTTCCCACAATGAGCATTCTATTCACAATTAATTTTGTAAAGGTAATCTCTCCTGGTACTTTACTTACATGGCCAGAAATAATCAACTTGAGATTTCCTGGTGACAACAGTAACTTGATTAATCCTCAGACACGATATAGGCTCAGAAGTGTTTTGTTTTATCTCCAAGTAAACAAGAAAATAGAACAAACCAGTTCCAGGCTGATAGCATGTCCTGATCAATCCTGTAGTGAAAATGTCTCATCTTGAGACAAATATTTAATATTTTGATGACCGACGAGTAGAGCTTATGACGCGATTTTGGAGAATACCAATTACCATCACAATGAGCAATTGATTTGAGATTTGTGCTTAAGTTTAAAATTATTAACTATTCGCTGCTCTCTTTTTTAATATAAAAATATGTCCATATATAGAACCCAAGTTGGAAAAAGTCCTAATTATTTTTTAAGTTGAGACATTCTGAACAGTTACTTCTTAGATAGGATCTGAATTATCGAAGCCTGAATACAGGCAGAACAGTGACAAAATCTCAAGAGTTGAGACAATGAAGCTTTTCCCCCTTAACAATCTTGTATCGATTCAATCCATCCTACATTAAACAAAAATGTGACTCAAACAAATTGAGCTAAAATTTAAAAACAAAACAAAAAACCACTGCTCAACTAAGGAAATGCCAGATTCTGAAATTACAATGAATGCCCTGTGTGGCAAACTTAAATGCATTTTGTAACGCTATGACAAGTCAAGCAATTTAAACAAAGAATGGCAGAGTTTAGAAGAAAGAAATATGAAACTTATACATACATTCCATCATATGATGTATCATATAAAAATCTTTGAATTATGGTAAAACCAACTGTAAAAGATTTCAGCCAGACAAGATTCCATTCAAAGTACATCTACAGAGGGTTATATCATCTGCAATAATTGCTGAGTATCTAAGTTTCATCTCGTGGAAGAGGATAGCAAGTTATGACTAAAGTAGCAACTGTCAGTGACTATCAAGCAGCGTGGGAAAAATAAACAAAGCATACTGGGAAGCGATTCGGGAAGCATCGATGGTTATAATATATATTTATATAATTATATAATTATGTATATATGTGGTCTATATTACAACGGTAAACAATCAACAAGCTCCAACTCGAGGATGATGTGTAGTGCGTGTGGGAAGATCTCAACAGTTACACTGGTTTTACACACTCAAAAAACAAAGCTAGCTCTTCTCTTTAAAGTAAAGGTGATAGCAAAAAACTTAAGCTTTCACACATGTTTCGGAGTGCTGACTGGGAAGCTAAATGTGCGTACGGGCTTACGGAAAAGAACCTCTCTTCACAAAGTCAAGATAATACAGCTGGGAAACAAAACTATGCGGTTCCATGACAGCAACAAAAGACTATTTATAGCAATGTTTTAATTTTTCATATATCTTGATTCTGGTATTCAACTCAAATATGGCTTAGGAAAAATACATTTCTTTACGATTTTTTTTCATTTTTTTTCCTTATTACTAGATAGAATACACTGTAAGACTGAGGAGAAAAAACAACAACAAACACAATGATGAACACAGCTTGCGTTTCTTCAAGTTCTTATCACTCGTCCAACAATGGTGTACACACCAAGATACCAAGTTATGAGTAGTCTATCTCTCTTGCTCTTTCAAACTTCATATTACGTAAGGTTTTGTCAAGGATAACAATCTTCTCTAAGCTAAAACAGAGTGACAGCCTCAGAAGCATTCCGGGGGGAGAAGGGGGGGGGGGTAGTTTAACATGATTATAGTTACAGTGTTAGTAAAGTTTATAGAAGGTACAGCTACAATTGTTGACATATTTTAAACTACTTTTTTCTCAACTTGTAGAAAATATGAAATATTTTGCTCTGTCCGTACACAGGACAAACATTATGGTCAATATCAAATACATGATACTTATTACAAGATGTATAAAATGGGAGAAAATACTTGCATTTCACAGCAATTGAAATGTGTGTAAATATATATAATATCTATAATTATATACACAGTAACTGATAGTACAACAATGGTAAGTACAAAATGGTTTTAAACCTTGAAATAATGCATAACAAATTTGGTGTCAGTGTTTTAAGTCATCCGCCTCATGATACTTGTTTCACAACATGAAAGTGTGTTTGTCTGTACACATGTACAAAGGATAAATCTATGTCCTCGTATAAGAAAGTGTATATATAATGATAAAAAAAATCTCATGGTCAATGGAAGCAAACTTTTAAAAGAAACAAAATAATACATGTACACGATTGTTAGAAAGATATAATCACTTGTGCCCAGGCATACCTTGATTCACAAACTAGAACCAAAGATGAGATTCACACTATCGATTGGTTTTACCACATTATCTTTGTACTTTGGTAATTGGTTAAAAAATGAAAAAATGTAGATATTAAAGAACAAACAATCCAAATTTGTAAAGCCAAACTAAAAAGAGGATTGCTTTTCCTTTCATTATGATTGGTCTATAAAAGTTTTGCTACTTTCATTTGGCTAAATGAGTTGTCAAAATTTCAATTCAGTACAATAGAGGCAAAAATTTTCAACAAAATACATTTACTTTTCATATTAGCAATACGAAAAAAAAATGATGATAATCTCAACAACATAATATACTTTTATCCCAGTAACGGTGAAAATAGAAAAGAAAACGGAAAAAATATGGTAAGCTTTTTTTTTTCATCTTTTCACAGCACCGGAGAGACACACAGACAAAAAATAGCACCTGTAAAAAGTGTCCTGTAGATCAACACTGTACAGAAAAATACTGGTTGGACACTTAAACATCACTCAGACTTCAAAGCTGTTCCATCACTCACCACACCACATGATATGTCGTATTCAAGGATCATTAAAGGGGCGAGGGGAGGGACAAATACAAATTTATTTCTTCTGATGTTATTTTCCTCTCTTTCTTTATTTTTAAAGAGTATGTTTACAATTTTCTTTGGTCCCTGTATGAACACTTAAGAACTTTACACATTAGTAAGTAGATGAAAAACTACTTGAGTGCTCAGCTTAGATTCAATCTCATAAATTCCTTTACGTACCACTCATCTTTAAAAACAAAACAAGAAAAAAAATAAAATTGATAAAAGGTAAACTTTTCTCCAAAAACAGGCACAGATAAAGATCAGTTAAGCGATATGTAAAAAAAAGTGAGCAGTCATGCCAGGTTGATAGTATTGACTAATAGGGAACTGTTTTCATGATTTGTAGTCAGATTCAACTCAATAACACTCAAACAATTAAGGTTCACACAGAAGCCAAAGCAGTATGGACTACAGTTTTATATGCAAGATAAAAACATTTGGACGTCCTTTTTCTTCCCAACGCATGTCCACAACAGCCTGTGATGTGTGGTCCCTGCATGAGAAACTTTTGTGTCATACCGTAGAGAATGGTAACAGTACTAACACTCTATTTTATATTTACTCTTTGTTGGACTAGTTCCGTGGTATTATTGTGTGAAAATTAGCACCACCAGTTTTGACGCTCTGAGTCTGAATCTTCAATATTTTTGTTTCATATTCTATTGTTAGGATTTTCTTTTAACCTTGGTTCACTGGTATACTTTTTATATCCCTGGGGAGTTTTTTTTTTTTTTGGTGTATGTTAAATTTTGTAGAAGGAGAAAAAAAATGGAGGAAAGATCTTTAAGAAATTGATTTTTTAATCACCGGTTGAGAAAAATACAATTTTGCACATGTGGATCAACTGATCTTTTGGGAAGAGAGTTAAACAATTTTACACTTACTGCATGTAATGAATGTACTTCGCATTTAGTTGTATTACATTAATGACACAACATATCTTGAATTTAAAGAAAGTGACAAAACCGAGATCAATGACTCGTGTCTCTTGACTTGGCACAGTATCGAATCAAACTTGTATCTCCAAACCTTTCCTGTAGTATAAAAAACCCACAAATTTTTGTAGGAAAAACCCATTCTTCCAACATTTCTTTTCAATATTGCTAACAATTTAAGTACTGAAAACACCAGCTATTTCTATTTCATACTATGTACCTTTTTTTTCGACTTGTTATTTCTAAAGTATATTTCAATCATCAGTGAGGGAAAAGAATTCAAACCACAGAGAGAACAATCACAGAGAGACATCTCTACTATGTCCTCTCTCCAGTCATCCACAAACAGATACACGTAGTACAAAAGCACAAATGAACCAAAGGACAATTGAAAAAAGCACATGGCAAAGCAGAACAAGAATATTTTGTGACCAGTCCTCACTGCCACAGACATGTCTGGAGTATTTGTCCTGCAAGACACAAGCATCAATGTAGAAATCAAGGTTTTAGCATGGCTGTGAGTAATCACTCAGAAAACATGAATCTTGACAACACATGTTCAAATGGAAAAGCAGTAACAACAAAATAATCATTATGTCATACCAAAAGGTCCAATAAGAAACAAAACAAAAAGATCTCGGCAATTTATGAGCAATTGAGAGTTGATATAACGACTTCCATGTGAAGTAGATCTCCATTGAAATGCAAGCAGATGTATACACCATACACCTCACAAAATACTTTTAGTTTATCACACATTTAAATTTTTCTTTTTTTCTCATACATTATTACCTATGGATAAAGTACTGGTTAGCAAAAAAAAAGCAGCAACAAAACAACTTATCAAGCTAAATGATTGAGAGTTCAAACAAGAGCTGATCTGTGTAAAGAAAGAATCAGACTATAATGACTTTAAAAAATCACAACAGAGAAACACAACCATATTTTGGAACCTGCGCAATGAAGTAATCTTAAACCAGGCCTGAGTCTGACAGACTGGTTGTGATGATGTCATTCAGTGCACCTAACAGGCAGGGCCTGGTCTGGCTAACATTGTGTCCACTTTACACACTAACACATCTCTGGATTCCACACGTGACCTCCATCAAGAATAAAATTAATGTGTAACTCCAGAGTTAAATTATCAAACCTTACAAAAGATCATATCCACCTATTGGCAAAACTGCTCTCTTTATTTCTTAATAAACAAAGCATGTTTTACTTTAACAGCTCTATTCAAAACAGAGATACCACTATAAAATGTAAACGTTAGAATTGAAACCAAAAAACAAAAAAAATAGGAAGAGGGTTTTGTATACACGTATCTCAAAACCTTTCCTGTGTACTTTGAACACAAAATTTTGGCTTCAGGCTACGCTAGTCTAAATCAAGGTATTTTTCATATGAAACTTCTTAAAAAAAAAGGTCTGGTAAGCATTGAAAAGAAATAGTTCCATCCACTCACAACTCTCTGATATGATAATCGCAATGCAAATATAAAAAAAAACCATAGTCATAAAAAGAATTGATGACACATGAATTGGTGTGTTTTGTCCACCTAGAGGGAGGGGAGAGCACTGTGGTGGCCCCTCACGGCAGTTCTGGTGATTATGGCAGCTGAGACCTGGAAACAGAAGACGGAGATGGCAGCCGGTCGGGAGTTGTGCCCAGCACAGTAAGACGAGCGGACGTAACAATGACTGTGCTCACAAGTACACAGTACGACAAGCGGACGTAACAATGACTGTGCTCACAAGCAGCAATCACAGACTACAAAACTTTATGTGTCGTCAGACTCACAAAACAGAGCGAGGAAATAAAGTAGGATTTACAGCACAATCATGAGGTGAGTCAGTGGCTTGCTCAATGCTAAATGATTCTGGCAGCGTGCTAGAAATGGTGAATTATTGGTCAAAGAGTGTAAGCTTCAATGATATTGAGGACCAAACAACCCTTTCAATTATGACAATGGTAATAACAGTAATAATCATAATTCATGTCAGACAAGAGACAAGAGCCTACACCATTGTAGTCCGAGGGCTCACGGCTGCTGAGGGAGTCACAAACAAGAACCTTGTGTTACCGTCATATTGACCACTATCAGGCTCTGGTTGGGGTACCAGGCTCTGTGTAGTAATTAAGTCAGGCAACACGACTAAAACTAGTCTGGGTGGACAAATACACAAAAGGAGAAATTCATTGCTCCTTTGTCATGCTAATCTACATGCCAGATCTTGTCTCAGAAATAATTACATTTCTTTACACTGTAGTAGTACAAGGTTGTGTTCAGCAAATATTGCCTTGATGTAGATTATGTGATATGAAGGAAACACAGCAAGGGAAAGGGGGGCAGGGACATGGTTTTTACATAACTCATTACTGAGATCATTTTCAACAAGAGGACATGTATGTGTGACTATCTTGGGTCCATTCATTATTTTACAAACTGTCTCTGCCCACAGACAGGTCCATACATTGTGCAGCGTTTTGGTCAACAGATCTGGATCTCAGCTGAGAACGTACAAGCAATCTCTTTGTGGTACCCTACTGAGCAATGGATACATCATATGTCTTGTACCACTCACTACATAAAAATCAAGCAACGGTATTGCCCTTGCATTCTCAACATGAACAATAAATGTAGATATCATATCAGGTAATGGCAAGAATTAAAGGGTATCAGTCAAAATCACATTTCTATTCTACTAATCATACGAAAAAAACATATCTTGTAAAAATTTAATGGTTTTACATGGCTCAGTCTTTCTTTAGATCTATAAATATCTCTGTTAGCCCCATACAAGGAAGTCAATAGAAGCAGATCTACATACAAATCTACAAAATATCAAAGCGTTTGTGAACCACAGTTGTGAGCAAAATGTGAAGAAATCTACAGGAAAATAGTTTTCAGCTTGGATCAACTGTTGTTTTTTTTAAATCTTTTATGGAAAGAGCATTTCTTTTCCCATCCTGCCACAATGAAAGCAAAAATTAGCTCAGTCCGACTATTCATAGGGCAGTCTTTATTTGTCACTTTCTGGGTGAAGATTTTTTAGCTTCCTTTTTCAAGTTTCAGGTGAGCAATGACTTGGTAAAACAAAACATGGTATACATCAAGCCTGTTTTGCTCATTCCTCCTCCTCCACCATCAACGCCACACGTACTGCTGGCCCTGCTCATAATGGTGCTGTCAAATCGGTACCTCAATGTTGAGCAGTATTTGTCCAGTACTATCAGCTGGAAGAAACACTTGAAAATATACTATTTTATTGGAGGATGAACCCTGTAGTTGTAAGGTAAAGCTCTTTACTATAGTAGATAGGTGAAGTATGGTCATATAACAGACGGCAAAATTTCTGACTTGGCTGACTGCAAGTTTTGACAGATGGAGAATAGTCACATGGTAAAGGGAGGGTGCCCTAAACTTAAACACCATCTATCAAGCCATAGGACTATTCTCTTTTTTATTGTATTATACTATATTCACTGTCACTGATTGAACATAAGACAAAAGGTAGACATTGCTCGTCTTCACTTTTGGTTTTACGAGCTAAAAGCTGTCTCAACCACTCAACAAAGCATATCAAGGTAAAGTAATTTACCAGGTTGTCTGGCCTAGATTGACTGGCTTTGTCTGAGACTCTGAGATTCTTGATTCTGAGTTGACATTCAAACTTCAAGCCGTGCCAGATTGACTTGACTGTTTCTAACTAGACCCTTACTTTATTTCCTCAACTTGAGTAGATTTGTGCCTCAGCCAGCTTGAATCTAAAAATGGGTTCTTTTTCTCTTCGCCTGTCTCTATAACTGGGCTGTTTTTTTCTTCCCTCAATCTGAGTAGATTTGTGCATTAGCCATCTTGACGGGGCTGTCTATTCCTTTCTCTCCTCAACCGGAGTAAATTTGTGCATTAACCTCTAAAAATGGGTTCTTTTTCTCTTCGCCTGTCTCTATAACTGGGCTGTTTTTTTCTTCCCTCAATCTGAGTAGATTTGTGCATTAGCCATCTTGACGGGGCTGTCTATTCCTTTCTCTCCTCAACCGGAGTAAATTTGTGCATTAGCTATCTTGACTGGGCTGTCTTTCACCAAGTCGTTCCTTTCTCTCCCCAATCTGAGTAGACTTGTGCATTGACCAGCTTGTTTGATGTCCACGCTGTGGCCACAACAAGCAATGAAATAAAAAAGTAAAATTGAACTTAATTGCGTAGGGGAGAGAAGCAGCGCAGGTCCTCCTGCTCTAGCGGGGATCGCGCCCCCTGCGTGCTGAGGTTGCTAGGCATGCCGGGGCCGGCCCCCCCTCCCCCCACCGACAGCTGGCTGGACGGGGTGGAGGCCGGGGAGGGGTGCATCAGGCCGCGGGGGCCCCCGAAGTGCGTCTGGTGCTGGTACAGGCCCATGTGCGACAGCGGGAGGGGCAGGGAGGACAGCGACGACGGCGTAGACGACTGGCCGGGGTGGGCCAGGGGCATGGACGAGGGCGTCGAGGCTGAGGGCGGGTGTACGCTTGACGACGATGATGCGGGCGGCAGGGCCTGGTTGGTGTTGTTGGTCACCGGGGTGGTGGTGGACGACCCAGACGAGGACGCCGAGGACGACGAGGTGTGGGCGGTGGCCGGAAGCATCTGGCCGTGTGACGAGAAGTGGTCTCGGATCAGAGGGACATTCAGAGACGGCAGCTGGCCCCTTAGGTGCGAGTTGATCAGGTGCTGTGGGGAGAGAAACCCTCCGCCACTGCTCCCTCCCATGCCCATGCCCATCCCTCCAAACTGGTCAGAGCCCGGCCCGCCGTGGCAAGACGAGGGGAAGTAATCCATGGGCTCCTGCTTGATCTGCTTCATGAGTCCGCCCGCACCGCCAGGCCCCATCATGCCTCCCATCATGCCCCCCATGCCCATGCCGGCTCCGTTGCTGCCCCCCAGGCCGGAGCCGCGCAGCATGCCCTGATTGTGCGCCAGGTTGCGGTTCTCACCGCCGTGGCCCTGCATGCCGTTGGAGTTGCCGTTGCTGTTGGTCCTGTTGCTGCCGCCTCCACCAAGATCTCCAAATCCGTCACGGTCTCGCTGGTTGAGCTGCTGCTGGTTTAGCTGTCCGCCTAGACCTCCACCGCCTCCACCAAAACTTCCACCCGAGCCCAGGAAGCGCTCGTCAAATCCACCTCCCGACGGACCACCTTGACTTCCAGATGACGAGAGGCCTCCACTGCCTCCACCTCCTCCACCGGCGCGCAGGTCCCCAAACCGGCTGTTGAGCAGGGCGGCGTCGCGGAAAGACAGCTGGTCTGAGAACGAGTTGAGCCCCGAGCCGAGACCCGAGCCCAGGCCAGACATCATGTTGTCCTGGAGTCCGAACCTGTTTGCCGAGGCTAGCAGGGCGAGAGGGTCGGCGCTTCGCGAGAAGCTGCCCATGCTGGAGAACGGGATCTGTGGGCCAAGGTCGTGACCTCTACCACTTGACCCCTGGCCCAGCATCTGACCTTGACCTCCCAGGCCCCCAACTCCGGAGCCCCCCGGTCCGCCCAGACCAAAGTTGTCCATCCTCGAGCCCCCGCCCTGCTCCCCGACAAAGATGATCTCGTCTTCGTCAGAGGATGTGGGACTGCGAGCCCTGGGGCCCTTCATGGCACCGAGGCCACTTCCGGGGCCTAGGCCTCCGCTAGAGCTCGGGTTGAATCCGTCTGGGCCGCCATCGCCCGAGGCCGAGACTGGAACCATGGTGGGCGCCCCGCCATACAGGTCCTTGTTCTTGCGCTTGCGGCGTTTCTTCCCCATGGCCAGCGCATGTTGGTCGATAGGTTTGATGTGAATGTGCATCTGTTGTATGATGAGAGGGAGAGGAATAGAGGAAGGGAGGGGGGGGGGGGGGAGGGAAGAAAACGTAATAAAAGGAAGGGAAATTAAATAATATTATAGGTCATTCTTTTGTGTTATTTGATTAGTGTAGTGGAATGTAGAAGAAACAAATATGAAAGAAAAATATTTTTTTTTAAATAATGTGAATTTTTCTCTCCAATATCTGATCTGAGTAAGTATAGTTTTACACCAAGCCACAGTTTATCTTAAGCGAGTTTCGCTGTATTGTGATACTGTACGCTATGACCAACAGCGACCGTACCTTGAGTGTGTGCGCCTTCAGGCTGCTCTCATTGGTGTAGCACCGGTGGCAGATCTGGCACTTGTGTATGCGCGTGGCCTCCTTCTTCACCTGGTCGTCATGGTTACGCATGTGGTGCTGCAGGTTGGACAGCTGGGCGAACGCGCGCTCGCAGTTCTCGAACTTGCACCTGTAGGGCTTCTCACCTGCTCACCCGCAGTCCGGGAGCGGGTTTTAAAGTTGGTGTTGTTGTTGTTGTTCAGTTTTGAAATATTTGTTTTTGTTATTGTTATAGAGATTGATTTAATGTGGTGACAGGGGGTTATGATTGCATTTTATTTTTAAAATTTTTGTGTGTATCAAATTGCATTTTTGTGTGTGTGCGTGTTGTGTTTTTTTTGTATTTCATAGTTTTAGTTTTTGTTTTTTTTTTAAGAAAAAGGGAAAAGAGAGAAAGAGACAAGAGCATTAGACATCAAGATTTAAAGCTAGATCAATTTATTCAAAATAGGCCTACATAAAAATGTTGGCAATGATAAATTATATATATACCCATAATAAAATAGATCGAACAACAATACTCTTAAAACTTTTTATTTAAAATTTAGTAATATAAAATTAAAAATACTAAAGATGAACATATATCATCTAGAAATCATTAAAAATTTTATTGAAATGTTTTTAAAATTGAAATTATCGAAAATAAGAAAAGAAAAAATATATTTTAAAAGAATAAGCGTTGAACAAAAAATGAATTTTAACTAATTTTTGATGAATTAGCTAACTTTGACAGATTAGTATCACAAAACAACGGAAGAGCAAAAAAAAAAAAAAGAATAAATCACGAGTTATATCAGTTATTTTGGGTTTGTGTGTGTGTGTGTGTGTGTGTGTGTGTGGTAGAAATATGTAGTTTTTTTATGTGTTTATTTTTTAATTCCCAAATGACTTGAAGTAATGTCTCTAAAAAATATGCGTTTGACATAGTTTCCAGGGGGATATCGGGAAGGAGGGGAGAGGACGATTGTCAGAAATGTAATTGTTGAGGAAAGTGTGAGAGTTATATTGGAGACTGGGAAAAGTAGAAATGTATCCTATACTAATGGATTTCAAACTACTGTAACTCTTGTCAAGTAGGCCTGATCAGACAGTCCTGCAAATGTCTTGGTTAGATATGAACGTGGTTTATATGACGTTTTTACTTATATATGATCTTCCCCCATCCCAATTCTCTCTCTCTCTCTCTCTCTTTTTTCCTCCATCACTCTCTGATTTTCCTCCTCCCCCTCTCTACCCCCGGCAAAATTCTCATTCTCACCTCAACCTAATATCTCTATTACTCCCTATCTCTCTGTTCCCTTTTCTCCTTTTCCTCCCTACCTACTGCCACTCCTCCCCCGCCCCCCTGTGAGCCGGCTACTCACCTGTGTGTATGCGGAAGTGCTGGTTCAGGTGCGACTGCTGCCTGAAGGCCTTGTCACAGCACTGGCACACATAGTTCCGCTCGTCTACACACACCACACATCATCATCATCGCCACCACCACCACCACCACAACAGCCGCCACCACCATCACAACCGTAACAATCAAGTCAGCAGCGTCACCACGAAGATAACCAACCACCACAACCACCGCCATCGCCACCATCATCATCATTATGATCATCATCACAACCATTATCACCGTGGTGGAGTACCGGTGGAGCAGTGGAGTACACACGGTGGAGGCAAGGGGGCCAAGCAAGGCGCATGGTGGGCGGTGGAGGAGGGCGAGGAGGTGATTGGTGGAACAGCCGCGGAGTGGGGGAGGGAGGGGGGAAGGGGAGAGGGTACAGGAGGACAAGGAAAGAAAGAGAGAGAAAAATATTTTGGTTGCGTTTTTAAAATTTTTTTTTCTCAATGCACATAGGAAACAAAAAGGCACGGCTGTAATATTTATAATATACAAGGGTATTTAAAACAATCTATATTGAAGACATTGTCTACCTACACAACCAACGAAACAATACAGGTTGGTAAAGCGTTTGAGGGGCAGGGCTTCATGCCTTAGAGAATATACCATTAAAAAAATAAAAAAATATAGCATCTCAGGCAAAACACAACGGTTTGTGTGTATACACGCTTAAACAATTTGGTATTTAAACAACGGGGTATGTATATAAAAGAGGGGAAAAAAATCAATATTTGAAGGGAGATAAACCTTGTCTTCAGTCTTTATAATTATACATTTCTACTGATGAATTTACACGATGGGGGCCCTTAGACCAACTTATGAATTAGATATATTCATGAAACTAATATAAGATAATGCTATCGAGGTGCAGCAACTTTTATGTTTCCTCGTGCAAAGGAGAAATGAAAACAAAACACAAACCAAAAAATTTGACCCCCATGCAATTTCTGCCTGTCAAAAAATTATCTTAGACTGAATGTTATTTATCTTTTATTACAACTACAAGAATGAGTAAATTGTTTTAATTTTGCGGGGGAGAAGAAAGGGAGGAGAGTTTAGTTTTGTTTTGTTACTTTTTTCCTTTTTTTGAGGGGGGTGGGGTGGATGGGGGAGTTTATCATGTCATGTACTTGCATTCGATATTTTTTTTAACATAAATGGCCACTTTGTCACAATTGGCTTCTTTTCCTTCTTGTTTTGTCATCGTCTTTCCGCCCAAGGTAAAAAAGTGTGTGTGCGCGCGTGCGTGTGTGTGTGTGGGGGGGGGGGGGGGGCGGGGGGGCATGTATGTGCCTTGTCCACACCGTATGCATCCACCGACTGATTTTTTTTCCTCATCTGACGGACCAATCTAATCTTTAATATTTCATTTTTATTATTGCCAAATTCCATTCACCACACAAAAAACGGCTCTCCCCTCCGTAACTGACAAATGAAGGAAACAAAATACTATTCTGGTCTTATTAAATACGAGTATAGAAAAAGTAACAAAATAAGTCGACTTCGGGTTGGTATCTCTACCTTAGTGAAGACAACACTGGGTTATATAAGCAATCTGCACTCTGTTGCTCCATCTTTATTACATCTCTAGGTACATATCACGTTTTTAAGATATCTCTCACTCACTCTTTCACTCTCTCTCTCTCTCCCCCCCCTCCCTCCCTCTGTCTCTGTCTCTCTCTCTCTGTCTCTCTCTCTCTCTCTCTCTCTCTCTCTCTCTCTCTCTCTCCTCCCTCCCTCTTTCTCTTTCTATCCCCCTTAGTCAGACACGTACATACACATCTTCGTTATATCTATTTGACTATTTCTTTTTTATCCCATTTGTAAGAAGTTAACATACAGAACAGGCGAGTGAAAGTGAAATAGGCTACAGCTTGATCAAATCGGCTTATATCCTGAGAAAACGAGAGAGAGAGAGAGAGAGAGAGAGAGAGAGAGAGAGAGAGAGAGAGAGAGAGAGAGAGAGAGAGAGAGAGAGAGAGAGAGTGTGAAGCAATTAAAAGCAATTGACAGCAGGTATAAAATAGAGAACTTTGGATTGCTCTTAAGAAAAAATGGCGTTATTCAGGTCAATATTATTTTGTGTAAAAGACTCATTCCTGTCTCCACATATTTTATTTTGGTGCAGGCTGCAACCAAAAAATAAAGACAGTTAACCTACCCGGAATTCATTCTCCGTAAATGTGCGATAGTTATACCCCTTACTTTCTTAAAAGAGAGGTGGCAGGTGTGGCAGAGAAGAGACATAACAGTAAGACGATTGTTAGTACACTGTACATGGATACAGAATTGCAAAATACTCTACTTGAAATATCTAAGAGATACGGCAACTCTAGTTGTCGTATCTACAAATCTTTTCTCTTAACTGGGATTCCATTTCAATCGTTACCGTGATCCAGGTTTTTTTTTGTTTTTTTTTTCGAAACCCGAATGCGAGCTGATGACGAAAAGGTGAGTTGTCTGATAGAATGAAAACGCTGCTCAGACACAAACTTTGTGGGCTGTGTGACCATTATTTTGAGTGAAAAAACCAATAGAATTATGCCAGGAACGTAAATAACGATCAAGCTTATCTCTTGGGACCCAATAGCGAGACTACTTTGTATTTTGTTTTTAACCTTATCCAATAAGACGAGAGGTGAGTCAAACTTAAGGTGAGGTACGAGGGTCTGGGGGCAACTATGGGGAGAGACAATCTCTCTTTTAAAAACGTATTTATAAATATATTCAAACAATTTAGTCTAGATTTGTCTATTTTGCATGTTGTTGAAGTTGGAAGTTCTCTTGATTGCGAGAAGTGTGTCTATGTGTTTGCTGTGTGTGTATGTGTGTATATGTGTGTACGTGTGTATGTGTGCCTCGGCCTGGCCAGCTTACCGGTGTGTATCCTGTAATGCTGCTGCAGGTGGGTCAGCTGCTTGAAGCCGCGGTCACAGCACTGGCAGATGTACTTCCTCTCACCTGAGGGGGGG